>JAMPIT010000897.1:3000000-3332500 GCA_026261815.1 Monarcha castaneiventris obscurior
GAAATTAATTTTGTTTTCCATATGATAGATTGTCTGGTTCGAAGGCTCAACACCACATTGATTTGTTCTGTCCTGAGAAAGGCTCCCATTGCAGACTGACTCCAGGCTTGCCCCAGAAGATAATGGAAATAGAGTGCATGGCAGGAGGAGCACACTGCATTGTACTCTGCTCTTGCATGCTCAACCAGCCAGTGGGAGCTTCAGTGAGCCTTAGAGCGGACCCATGTGTGTGCTCATCTACTGAGGCACCTCAGGACAGGGGTGCTGTCACAAGCACACCAACTTAAGTGTTACACAGAAATCATTTTACTGGGGTGAGTGAGTTATTGGTTTGGCTCAGTGAGTGACATGTTATATTAAGTCCTGTGTAATGAGATAGTTACAAGCCCACTGGAGGCTGGAAGAAAAGAGAAACAAAGGAATCTGGTGTTCAAATCTCTGTGCTGACAACACAGTCCTGCCACTGGGAAAGAAAAGATGAATGATGAATTTCTTTTAAATCGTTGATGCTATCAGAGATACCAGCATTATATTGTTAAGGAAACTATGCAGCTTAAATTCCTTGGGAAAGAGTTTGAGTAAATTGTTCTCTTCTTAACTGACAAGATGTTAATCCTCCATTTCTAACTTACTGTACTAGATTGGGTGTGACACTGCAGGTTACACAGAAAACCTATGTCAAGACAAATACAAGTTCGTAAAAGAAGCTCTAAGTATAGGCAATAATTCATCTTTTGTGATCTGACCTTTGGGAATAGTTAATAGATAATGGCTTTCCTGAAGGGGTGAAAGAGACCAGCTGTGACAGATTTGCCATGTCTCCTTCTTAGGTCTGTTTTCATTCCCGTTTTATTCCTCTAACTTGAATCCCTGGAGCTCGTTGTCTTCAGAAATTCCATTTCCATATCACCCTGTGCCTAATTATGGTGAGCAGATATCAGCCCATCCTCTGCCACAAGACACAAAAAGAGCACATATCTGTTTCTTTCAGTATTTTAAAAACGTTTTTCTGAATCACTGCTCATTTGACATTTTCTTTCTCCTTCCATTGTGCCACCTTGCCGTATTTAACTGAAAGGTGTTATACCTTCTGTGATCAAGCAATGACAACTGTGCCACACATTTTATCAAGATCTGAATTTAATTACAGGATCTAACAAGCCTAAGACGGGATGAGCCTTTGTATTTCACCAGGATATCCAAGATGAAAAATAAAGGGGAAAAAAAAGCCTGTCTGCAGATTCGGAGAAGCATTATTATATAGCATTATCTGACAGAAAGACCTGATAAGCTGTCAAATTAAAAAGCTGATTTGGGAAATTTTACTGAAACCATTTTTTGAAAAGAGACTTTCTGTAATGCTTTGTTTGGGTATCACCTAGGCTCTTTATTTAAAGAGAGCAGCAGGATAGAACAATTTCATAATCATTCAAAGGGCAGCATTTAAAAAAAAAAAAAAAGATTCCATGACTTTGGGTAAGCTGCAACAGAGGCTCACCCAAAGAGAATGGGAAAATAAATTTCCATTTTTGTTAACATCAATCTTTCACATCGACAATAAAATTATATGGGAAGTGAGACCTGGGTGCATGCTGACAAATACATTTAATCATAACCAAAGAGCAGTCAGAGCCGTATGAAATCAGAAAAACATAGGAGAAATCAGTTGTGCAATTACAAAGGCAAGGTAGAGCACTGGCCTAGTTACATCCATCACTTAACTGCTGGTTTGTGTCTCAGTAACTAAGATGAATTTTTCATGTATTTTGATTCCTGCTTCTTCCAGGATAATTTCTTCCATCTTTACTCTGGAGAGCTTGCTGAATTGAGTTTCAAATAACTCCTTGTCTTATTTTTACTTCTCCTTGCCATTATTTTACACACTGGTGTAATGCCTTCTTTTATTCATATTATAACTGGACATAATAACATGAATATAGGTAGATATCAACTTCCTAGAATACTCATTGAGGCTTTGGTCCAGACAAAACCAACAAAAAATAACACAATTTTATTTTTGCCTTGGCTAAGTGTTGGAGACATCACAGAAACGTTAATTGTAGGAAACATTTTTTGATTGAGTGATCAGGAGTTGACTTAAATTAATATAAGGACAACTAAAAATAAGCCTGTAAATCAGATTCTTGATTTTAAAAGAACAAAATTTACTAAGTTGAAGGAAGTTAGATTGTGCAATCAATATAAGGGGCTGGATTCAGCCAGGAATGATACTTTGAAATTCTGTAAGGTTAAGTATTAAATTAATGACAAAAATAAAATTATATATATATATATTTGAGCTTGCACCTTCAAGGTTAAAATATACAAGGAGAGACCTACTAGGCTGAACAAATACATTATCACAGGCTATATTACTGGAGGGTAAAACCTCAGGCTTGCTCAGTAAAGAAAGCAGTGCCTTTCAGAATTAGAAAAATAAATAAACACACAAGAAAAGTTGCCAGAACTTAAGCCCAAAGAACCTTCCAAAGGAAGTAAAATAAATTTAAAAGCCGAGATTCTTAAGTGCTATAAAAAAAAAGAGATCATAAAGTAGGGGAGAATCACTTTATAGTAAGGCTGATGGTGATCCAAAGGAGCAGACTGAATTGACTAACAGGCAGGTATCTATGAAAATGTAGATCTCTGCAGCTCAGAAGAAAGCAATATACATATTCTTATTGAACTTGTGTGGTCAGAAAGTGAGGAAGATGATCTTTATCCCAGAACTTTAAAATAAGAAGGCAGGAGTTTTTAAATCCAGCTATCCAATGGGGCATGTTATTTCTTGCAGTAGAAAACCGATAATGTAATAGCTTTACATGAGTAGAATTTAAAAACTACCCAGTTGAAGTATTTAGTCTGACCTTAGCCATACATGCTGCTTTAGAACAAATTTTAAAAGAAATAATTAACGATATGGAAGCAATTGGAAAATGAGATAAAGCACAAAACTTTACCAAATCATGTTAGGCTACTTTAACAGCTGTATTTGACAAGCTAACTAATTTTCTAGATGAAAGAAATGAAGTATATCTAATTTATCTGGATTTCAGTAAAACATTTGATATGATGTCATGTACCAAATCATGGATTAACTGTGGAAAAAATAGAGTGTAAAAATTGTTTGGTAAAAAGCTGAATGAAAAAAAAGACCTCAAATGATAGTGGAACAAGGATTTTTTTTCTGGCCTCCTTCCTCTATTTCATGTAGAGACTGATATCCTGCTGCTGTAGCTATTGGCAGGTTCTGAATAAAAGGGTTGCTTGTTTTACGTCACACTCAAGGCTACCATCTTCCCAGGATGCATCCCCTTCCGTGAACAAGCCTTGGAGTTGTCTCCTCTCTTCAACTCCCACTTCATTTGGTGTCTTCTTTAGCTTCTCGGTGAATCATTCACACAGATGATAAGCAGTCATTGCTTGTCACATTCAGACCTGCCAATGTGTCAACTGTACCATAGCCTGGCCGTTATGTTCCCCGCTATGCTCCCTGTATTTGAAAAATAAAAAGCCTCAAGAAATAGTAGATGGGTCAGATGTACCAAAGCTCTCCACGTACTCTGGGGAACTGATGCCATCTAGTTGAATGAGTAGAAGATCTACATGTGCTGAAGTCACAGAGATGTGATAAACTCAATGCTGAGTTCTACACGGAGTTAACAAGAGGAATATCATGGCGAATTCCCAAACTGCATTAGACTGCACCATAGGAGCTACCACAGAAGCCACTGCAGATATGAATGTAAAAAAACCAGTGGTTTTCCCCCAGAAAAACTACCTTGGTGGAACTCCTAAGAAAGTACTCAAGCTGAGCTACACAATCAATCATCTTTTGTATTTTCTTCACTGAACTCAGCATAAAGTGCCAAGCACGCAGTGATATCTGTAGATGACGTTAAAGTAGACACAGGGGTAATGCTGAAGAGGCTGCAGATATCAGTCAGGAGGAACAGCGCCCTTCTGAGTTAAAAGAAGTGACAAAAAAGCTTATACTAAAAAGTGCAGGTCACCCACTTGAGATATAGGACCAATCACACCAGTTCTTGCAATAAATGGGGATACTCTGAGTGAGAATTCATGAGGAAAGACTTTCAACAGGTATTCAGCTGCGGAATGATATTGGGCTTTCCAGTTCTGAGGTATGAAAAAGAAAATTAAGATCTTAAGATGCAGAATTGATATCTGAAATACTGTCTTCCTAGTTCTTTGAGGTCCTAGTGTTCTCACTACTGTCCATTGTCAAACACGTGCCGTTGAAAACCAAATCCAAACCAGAAAAAAAGCACTGAAGAAAGGTTATTGTCATGAGTGGAAAAATGAGAAAACTATTCTGCAAAAAGACATGTAAGAACAAAGTGGGATGAACTGAAAAGTGCTTGGACTGAAGGCAAAAGAAAATTTCTTAAGAGTAGAATGTTTCTCCTAAGTTACCCTCTAAGAGAAACGATTTATGCAAAGAAGCAGACTTGACCCAGTACATTTTAATTTCTAATTTCTTAAGCTCTTCTATCACTAACCTAGCTTTTAAATACACATGGGGAAAAAAAAAGAAATGGGAATGGGAAGAAAAGCCATCCAAACCACTTTTGCAGGGAAAGTGGGCCATTGATTTAAATATGGTTCCACTAATATTTTCTTTAGCATTCTAAACATTATCAGAACTTTTTTTTTGACTGATAATGAAAATAATCCATGAGCTGTCTACAGCATTAAACCTTTGTCTTGAACCAGTGTAATCAATTTAAAATATTTTCTATGAAAATTCAGACTATCTCACCCATGTGCATTATCTTAGATCAACTTTGCTTTTTCTGCTACAATGTGTATCCAACAGGGTAAGTTTTTTTAACTGTGGGATAAGAAGGAAAAATGCTTTGATGGATTAAAATGTTGTTTAAGCCAACAAAGATTTTGCAAAATCTCTCACTCTAGAAAAAAAACGCAAATAAATTGCACAAAACCAATAATTTCTGAATTTCAGATAAGTAAAAATTTGGGATTATTAAATGCCTGTATTCTAAAATACCTTTTTAGATTTTTATGCCTTTCATTTTTCCATTTTTTATTCACTGCCTTTCAAAGGAGGCACATATATATTTTTTTTAATTCTTCATTCACTAATCTTTTTCTTCTGTAGTAATCTTGAGATTGTCTTTATTAAAGTTTGTATGTATGGTTTCTAACTTTTATATTAAAAAAATCAATGTTATTCAATATATAACAACGTTTACATGATCATACTTCCATTGAAAATCAATTGATTTACTCCTTTGATTTTCATTAGGAAGGAATCTGTGACCCTGTTCTCCCTAAGGTAGAGTCTGATCCATCAAAGAACTCAAATTTTACCACCAGGGCTGGGCAAATTCTTCGGAATTATTTTCACATGGAACTTTATCAAAGACTTTTTTGCAAATCAAAAACCCCTAGTACGTTAACTCATTCATATTTATACCCCACTATTGCCTACAAAACCAGAGTAGGTTTAACTATAGCAGGTACCAGCAGACCTTCCCAGATGGAGACCTCAGCATAAACAGAATTCCAAGGAGATGTGACTCCATGGACACATGAAAGGCCGTAAATAACACTGATGAGTTTTGCTTTCCAAATCAGGGAGGATGAGACATTACTCAGTCACAAAATAACTACTGACTTAACTGTCAGTATTTTTCCCATTCTCTTCTGACTAGTTCCATAGACTAAATATTTTAGACCCACATTTTCCATTCCTAAAGCCTGATTTTATACATATGGCATAAATTTATACATAAAGTGTTTACTTGCACATTCATCTTCTACATATTCCCAGATGGAGAGCTCCTGAGAAATCCTCATGATTTTTCCAAATGCTGTGATCTCCAAGGGAAGTAAAGTATTATGAGATGTCCTTATTTCATTGGCACTGCTGGTTTCCCACAGCAGGAAAATGACATCCAAACCAGAAGACATGGGGCAGTCTGTGTTTCACAGAAGCTAATTGCATAAGCTTTAAGTCTTTTCCATTGGATTTCCTTCCTGGGTGGAAAGGCAGTTTTTGTCTTTGGGAACAAGTAATGAGAGACCCCTCCAGGTTTGTAAGCTTTGTATCTTATCAGGTGATGGTGTTCCTCACATCCTCTATGCTTTACCACTGGGATTGAGGGATGACAAATCTGATTGTAGGAGTCAAAACTCTCACCACAGCTAAGGAACACACATGAGAGAGAATCAAGATGAATTCTTCTAGCCAAAGGAGGCACCAACTGAGAAAAAAGGTACAGGCATAGCGTTGCTGGACAAATAAATAGCAGTCAGAAGCTTATATTATTTTCTTGTGAGACACCCTGGAAGTCCTGTGTCCAAACAGCAATGGCCAGAGAGGTTTGCAAAGTTGTTTTGTGGCAGAAGGCAAGGCAAACACTGAGTAACCATTTACTTGTTGGATTCCTAAATCACCTTGACCATTGTCATTCTGCATGGATGAGGTGATAACAGGCTGACCCACCTTTTATTAGAATATTCAAAGATACATTTGTAAAAGTGCTTGAGATGTCTCCCTACCACCACACTTACACGTGAAAAACATCTTTGATTCTCTTCAGAAGTGGCTGTGGGGGCTTGAATTTGGAAGGTATTTCTAAGCCAAATTAAGCAAGTTAGGCAAGTACATGGATCGCTTGGAAAATGCTAATCCATTCCTGGAGAAACAAATATACTGACACAAACATCTGCTGTTAATTTTATAGTCAAAATCTGAACACAAAAAAAACCCAAGACAAATGGATGCTATTTACCCTAAATAGGATACATGGTAATATCTGACTCCTAGCATTTATCTTAAAGTCGGGTGTATCCTGTGAAAAGATGACAGAAGCTTGTTCTATTTTCTAGAATATGGGGAGCAAGAGAAGCATTTAAATGTCATATCCCCTTCTCCTAGACCTTGGATATTCTGCAGGAACAACATTTATCCCACAGATCCAGAGAAAGTACCTAAAGAAAATGTGTGTGGTCTCAGCTGTTTAATCCAAACCAAACGACCAAAAAACCCACAAACCAACTAAGCAAAAAAAAAAAAAAACAACCAAAAAAAACCAAACCAAAACAAAACCCAACACAGAATTATTCTATATTATACCAAAACCCTAAGAGCTGGTGATTGCCATATTGCAGAGGTACCTGGCACTAAGCACAATGTCAATTTGATCTTCTGCCAGCATACGTGGACTCTCACACAGGTTCTTCTTTGGTGTTTATGCTCCATCATGATTTATACTCCCCAGTCACAGAGATACATCTGTTCCAGTAGTCTGGCAGTGCTTTGGACAAGCTTTTTTGTGCAAGCAATGTGAGTGACATGCTCGTGCTGTCAGATCTTGGTCTGTCAGACACATCCCTGACATGTCCTGACCCATAGGGTACATGAGGACAGCTGTAACAAAGTTATACTTTTCTAAGGCTGAGCAGAGATCCAGGGATGACTGGGAGGGCATCATTTTAGATATTTGCCTACATCAGAATGTATCTTCCAAACTGCTGCAGGGTCCCAGGAATGCTGAGCATTCTCAGCAGACTGAACAGCTTTGAAACCATAGACCTGCTATCCAATATCTAATAGGTCATTTTCTACACAGAAAATTCTGCCTCAGTCTGATTTACGATGGAAATCATGAAGAGAAAATCCTCACTGGTAAAATGATTAGTTGTGCCGTGTATTTCAAAAGAATCAGCATTGGACAAACTGCCTTTGACCACAGAAAGCATAGAGTTAGTCTCAGAAAAGTGATTCTGAAATTCTTTCACAATAAGTGGTGGTAATTGTGGCTTTAAAATGTCCTCTGCCTTGCTTTGATATACTTTCTCAGACTAGTAAAATGTACATGCTTCACTACCAAGGAACAAAAACCAGATAATTAAGAAAACTGTTTTTCATGTTAAGTAGATATGGTTCTGAGCACTATTATGATAAAGATTTGGTGGTTTTTTTCTTCTTATTTGAAACAGATTTTTTTTTTTTATAAACACTGGGCAATCTTGACATGAAAAGTCAGAACACTTTATTTAGAAAATACTGAAATTAATATTTTGACATTACTAAAACCAATTTCCTTTTTTTTTTTTCCAGTTTTGACCATAATTCTTAGTTCAGTTTGACACGAATTAACAAGTCCTTTGTTTTATGCATCCTTAGGAAATCTACACTTCAGTGTAGAATTATCACCTAACTGAAGCTACAAGAGCAGCCTCTTCAGAGAAGCAGCTGGAGCTGCTGTTGTGGCACAGTCCCATCACCACAACAGCAGCCTGACCATTGGGAAGGGCAATTAAAACTAGACAGTGAAGCAGACAAGATAAGCCACAAGGAGTAGAAAGGATCTGCATGGAAATGGGGATAGTCTATTGATTAGGAGCTCTGACTGCACAGTCAGCAGTTTTCTTATTCCTGTTTAATATGATCATAAATTAGGCTTCTTCCAGATAAGTTAATGTGAATTCACTATCTGAAAAAGAGGTCAAGATGAAATACTAAAGTTCTTTGGGAAGGTGCAGAGGGATAGTGATAATTCAGCAAAGAGACTGAATTTAGTTAAGAGAGATGGAATATATAAATCGAGTAAAGATAGGGGAATCTTAATCAATTATCAAAAAAGTACAGTGTGCCACTCTCAATCACAGGGCTATGCACCAGCCATGAACACAACAAGAAAAGGGGAAAACAGGATCAACATTAAATAAAGGGCAGAAATTGAAGTGTACATTCTCTTAGTTCTAGCATTTTATTCAGAGAAGTGACAAGAAAGAAATTTCAGACTAAATAAATGACTTTGATGATAGTCTGGAAGAACATACATATGTAAATCTAAACCTCTGTTTCTGAAAAACATCCAGCCATTTCAGGATCTTCACATTTGTCTAGAATAAAACCACATTTTTCCCAACTATATTTCAAAAAACAACCATCCACCTTAACTAGGATAATCATCCTCTACCACTGACCCCTACCTCTTTTCCTTTTACAGCTCTCTCATTTCACACCCACTCAGATATAAATTGAAGGTGCATTGGCCCAGAGCAAACTCAAGTTTAGTGGGATCAAGAATGATGTAACAGGAGAGAGCCACTACATTCTATTCATCTTCCAAGGTCACTCTTCTGCATTTTATGCAGCTCTTGGGTAAAACACACAAAGCAACCATGGAACCTCTGTGAAGCATTGCCATGTGATATTTTTTTTTGCAAGGTACCAGCTGTTATTGGGTCTTGGGTACCTTATCTACAGCAGTTACATGGAGCTGGATGAAAGATACACACGTGATGAAACGGGAAAATCTTGAGACTCTGACCAGAAACTTCTCTCAGAAAATCCTCACCCAGCATTTGAAGACACCAAACACAAACAAGTAATGTCTTGTAATCAGACGTCTCAACCTGAAGCATAATTCTGAGAAAAATCTTCCCTCATAAAGAAAGACCTGCTCAGTTGGTATGCTTTAGACAACCAACTGGTTTAATCTAGTTTTATTTTTGAGGAAAGAAAATCAAATTTACTAATTAGGCTGCCTAATCTTTGTTTTACCCTTAATTAAAAACCCCCAAAATAACAAGACTGGCAAACCTGATGGAGCGGCATGGAAACAGAAGAGAAAGTTGTGGCTAGATGGTCTCATTCTGAGAAGGGTGAAGAGATGGAAGGTGAAAAAGAGGAAGACAGCAGCCAAAAGAAATGTTAAGGCATACAGGAGCCATAAAATATTACTGTGGGAAAGGCAAAGAAAATTAGAGTCCAACAGAAGTCTTAGAAGATCGAGCAATAAAGCAAGCCAAGGGATTCTGTACCTCAGCTAATGAAGCAACTGAAAATGCCTTGAAATGCAGCCTGCACATAGATTGCTCACGAAAACTCAAGAAGTTCTAATTTTTTGTTTTTCTTTTTCAAAGAAAACATCCAACCTTCCTCCACTCCACTAATTCTATCCCAAGGAAATCAGTCTATATTCTAAATTGATCTTTGTTCAGTATAAACAAGTTCCATGTGCCACCAGCTTCTGAACTCAAGGCTTCTTTTTGCGTTTAAGCCTGTCCAGGAGCTCCTTTTTCATCCCCACAGACCTCCTGGCATGTTTTCCTGACTTCCTCTTTGTTGGGATGCATCACTCCTGAGCTTGGAGGCAGTGAATTCATGCTCGTAATTTAGGTAAAAATGAAAAGAAACAAAAAAACCACCTAAAACCTATTTTTCCCTTTGTACTGAATAGGTCTTGAACACAAACTAAGACAAGTCCTCGCCGGCTTCCACCTTCTTATTTCAGCAACAATCTACCAAACACTGAAAAATTAGAAAGCCAGGGGGCACAGGGAACAGGAATATCTGAAAGATCATTGAGCATATTTCATTCAGTATCCCCCTTTCCCTCAAGAGTTTATCACTTCTCATAGATGTGTCTAACTTAGAAACAATTAATGGCTCTAATTGCAAGAACTGTCATTCATTCATAGCACATTAGCACATAGGTGGGGGTTTTTTTTCCAGCTTCTGCTATACGTAATTTCTTTTCCAACACATGCTTTCATTATTTCTTATATTCTGAATTATTTCCAAGAAATTATCTGCAGGGTTGTATTTCACATGTGGATTTTTTAAAATTTATTTTTATTTTTAAAAAGTCAAGTAAATACCTGGACTACAACTGAAATGGCAACAACAATAACAAAAAACCCCATGCTAAATACTAATAATTAGTCCAGGGAATGGCTTATGCATTCCTTGCTAGAGAAACACATCCTCCTGCTGCACTCCACCCCCAAAAATGAAGAATTTTCTACTGATAAAACAGAACTGTCATTTACTCAATAAGGATTCTGGTTTGCATATTTGCCTTCATTTACACCTTTAGATTTGCTGCCTTTTGCTTAATATAAACACACAGAGCAACTGTTAAGAGATAATATGCAGATGTGTAAGCTACCATTAATGGCTCAGTAGTCCTACTCAATAAGAAAGGCACTGCGTATCTGAAAAACCTATTGCCTTTAAAAATGAATAAAATTAGTAGCATAGTAATCCCCATTGCATGGCATTTGCATAAAATTAAATATGGGCCTGCTCAAGGCAGCTCTGTCGTCATATTAGTGGTCCTGTCCAAGTAACCAGTGTCATCTGCATAAATAATATCCTTATGAGGATATTTTCCATTTGAGGTTAAGCACCTCTGGTTGGTTGGTTGGTTGTACAATTGATAACTGCAACACAGTTTGGTTTATGTCTGCTGGAAGACTTCTGCTAAATTCATAAGCTTCAGATTGCTGTAATCTTGTAATCAAAAGAACACAGACAACCTTTTCCTCAGTAAATGTTTCATCCCATCACTTGGGGATGGATTTGGGAGTCACTTTAAACTGTGTAGCTTTTGTCAAAGCCTTTTTTTTCCCCCCTAAACCAAAAATGCAATAAAAACAAATGAAAGCAAGAAACAAAACTACTACTTCATGACTTGATAACTGCATTTTTCCACTTCCAGTAATAACTTGAATTTGGGCTTTTAAACTCACTTAGGAAATGCCATCATCATAAACTGTACATTGCTCAGGACCCTTTTAACTACTTCTGTAGCTACTAAAACAATGCAAAGGAGCTGATATTGCATTAGAAGAGGAGCAAAACGAGGCAAACTCCAGGCATCCCCCACCCTCTTAGTGCCGGGTGTTTGTGTGAGCCCTTACCTGCTGGGTAACGCTCGATGACGGGCCAGTTGTCCACCTGTAGGGTGGCATTGCCACCACTCCTTGTGAAGCGAACCACGTGGTACTTCCCATCGTTAATGATGGCGTTCATCTCCTCGATGGCGATGTCATCCGTCCCAACATTAAATTTCACTCCAATTTTTCCCTGGTGCTGCATATTTAAAAACAAAAAAAACCCAAAAACCAAAAAACAAACAAAAAAAAAAAAAAACCAAAAAAGAAAAAAAAAGAGGAAGAAGAAAAAGAAGAACTAATTAAGAGTTGTTTTAGAAGAAATTGAGACAGTGTGTCATAAAGGTAGAAGATTTCTAAAAACATCTTCCCTCCTCAGATGTAACTTCTGAAGGCTTGCATGTAGCAGTGACAAACCTTCTGACAGCTTAGGAAGTCTGGGATGCCTTTTTGATGGATAATTGATATTCCAAATGCATTATTTCACCAAATTGAGCTCTCTCCTTTTCCAAGAGATTCAGATCAAGATGAAGAGGGGGGAAGAGGGAGGAAAGCTCAAGGTTTCTGTCTTTGTCCTCTCCCTCACCTCCATGAGGATTAAATAAAAATTTTCCTTTTAGACTTTCAAAACAGAAAGCCTTACAGAGTCACTTGGAAGAGATACAAGAATTTTCTGGCTATAAAAACCAAGTGCCAGCCCTTCTTTTCCTTTTTTCAAACCTCATTCATACTTAGAGTCTTCACAAACGATAACAAAGAAGGAGATTTTTTTTTTTTCTCTTGGAGAGATTTTTTGGCATCACATTGTAGTGATTCTGAATTAAGCCAAGATCACACTGGTTGATTAAAAAGGAGTTCCCTGTTCAGAGCCAGAGAGCAGGGAAAGGCATTTGCTGATGCAGGGATGGTGGTATTGTTCCCACTAAGGACGGACTCATCCTTTTGCTGGGATTTCCCTATGAATTCCTGTGTCTGAGTGCTCTCAGGGCTAAGGGGACTACTCATGTACATCCATACCTGGGACCAAAGCAGTAGATTTTCCAAATGATTGTCCTATTGGCATACTTTCATTTTCATTGACTTTTAATTATTAAAATGTTCACTCTAAAACGACACCTGCATTTTAATAAAGTCTTTTAATGTCTATTAAAGTTAACTTAAGGGCATTGTAATATTTTTTTTTTTTTTCTATAAAATCAATTCTACTCTTCAATAAAGGTATTTATTACATTGAGGAGAAAAAATGAAAAGCACTGCATAGTATGAGATTAGGGACTTGTGCATAATAAGTGGTAATTCTACATGAAATTTCATGTTCTTTGTACTGGTACATCCTTCTTTAAAGTTCTTGATTAAGTTTTTGCATGACCAGATGAAACACAGTGAAATATTTTACTTTGTACATCTTGGCCATTCACATCAAATCTTCCAGAACCAGTTTCACCTCTACAGCAGAGATCTTATGCCTGCTCCCTCTTTGTCTTACTACCCCAACACTGCTTCCTGCAGCAAGTGTATTCTGCAGCTCCTTGTCTCTGGAAGTCCCCCAAGCAAGGAACTCAGGAGTTCTTCCACTTCATTTTATTCTCTTTTTAAACACCTGACTTCGTTTTCCAGCAGTGCTTGCAGTTACACAGCGGAGCACTTACACAGCTGAGCAGCTGCTGAACACCTTTGCAGCTCCTCAACATTTTGGCACAATGCTATCACCTCCTCAGCTATGATCTTTTTTGAAACAATAAAAGGGCCACTCCCTGATGAGGTTTGAAGAATGACTCTGAAAAATATTTTTGTTTGCTCAGTTGATTGAACAATATTCTAAACATTCCTCTTTTTTTCCTTGTGGATTGTTTTAACATTTCTCCATTGGCTGGTCCTACTTTTCCATGTTTATAAGAGTGTCAATAAGGCATCCACTTTATCCAATTCATGCCCATCTTCTTTAGACTCTGGTGTGAGTTGCATAGCAATTTCCCAGTTATCTTGGAAAGGTAACTGTAGCTCTTCTTAATTTCAGCTGTTTCAACTAGACTCAGAATAAATTTCACCCATTTTTCCCCACGGATGCAGTAGCTTATTTGTTTCACCTGTTTCATTCATATGCTTACTCTATTTACACAGAAATATAGACAAAGAGACATAACATTGTCCTGGCTTTAAAGTAATCTCCTCTTTTACTAATTTTTGAAATGCAGAAAACCAGCATGTAATGATAACGGCATATGCAACTTTTCTTAGTACTTTCAAGAAATCAAAGGCTCTGAGGATTAAAAAAAGGTGACTAATTTTACAGTGATTCATAATTATACTGTTCATAACCTACACTTTATATACCGGCTTTCTTATTTGCTATATATATATGCATATACATATATTTTAGACTTTCTAAAAAACGACAAAGAAACAAAACAGCTTTAAAGTGAATAGAATTGGAGTGGGTAAAAAGAAGTGGCATGCAAGGCACATATATCAGCAGTTTTTCCAAAGTTACAGCATGTGGGGCTGCAGCCAAGTTACCATTTGCAAATGGCCAGGTATTGGCAAGTGAAATGAATGGTTTGCAGACTTGAAAGCAGACTTTCAGCCTTCCTTTACAGAGATATACTTTCTAATGAAAAAACCCCAAGTTTCCCTGACTTCCCTACGTTTGTACAGAAATATTGTGCACAGACACCAAACATGCAGACACAATAGCAAATATCACCCTAAAACCTGGTAACATACTGCAGTGATTCTTTTATTTGTAATATATTTGTGTATCTGAAAGCACAAAAAACTCCATTTTAAAGGATACACTTCATTTTTTCCACACTTCTCCAGCACCTGTGGGCATCTCTGTAACCCACCTGCCCTCCCGCCCACCAATAAAACAAGGAAGCAAATCTATGTTTCACATTGAACACTTCCTGATTATTATATCCATATTTAAGTTTGACTTCTGGACATCACATCAAACACTACACGAATTACAACCCCACTGTGCACAGCCCTTTAGAACCACAAAAAAACCATGATGCTGCAATAAGCACTTTTCTATGTAGACGGGGGGTTTTCTAAGCCCTTGCATTATCATGCAGGAATTTGACTCACTGCACGGCCCCCGCACTGCAAGATAACATTATTTGCAATTTGCCTTTGTCACATTATTTTTCATCTGTCTTTGGTTAAGACCATGTGCACACAGAATTATTGTGGATCAGCTGACATACAGTAACTTTTTGAGATAACTTGATCTCAGCCCTCAGCCATGTTATGATTAATCTAGTGGGCCTGTTAGAAAGAACTGTTTTTTTATATTTCCTCTTTTTGGAACAATATAGTAGTGCAGAAAGGAAAGGTACTGATAAAACTGAAGGCTACTAAATTACTATTTTCACTTTGCTAGCCTCAGTTGCATAGTAAAGTGGTAGAAATCTTCCTTTATCACTTGTTCATTCAAAATAATCTTAGAAGTCATTCTTCCTTTCAGAAACAGCCTCAGACAAATGCTGAATGAGAGGTTCCCTCTTCAGCACCCTGCTGCTGATGGGCACTATAGAAATGTCTGTGCATCACGAAATACTGCAATAAGTCAGCACTTCTGTTGAATGGTGCTATCCCTGACAACAACCCAAAATAGTGCAGGATCATATTCCCAAAAGCAAAGATTTTTTTTTTGCCCACAAGCAAAGATGATCATTTCAGAGCTCCCCTGGTAAATATCAGCTCTGTACACAGAGCCCATAGAAGTCCACTGCACTGTTTATGGTTCTCAGCCTGTGTTTTCTTTTTTTCAATCTCACCCAGTTGTGAGAGAACACAGTAATGAAATCAATTCCTTTTCCTACTGTGCCTTTATCTATTCCAAACTGCTAAGGCCACAATAACAGAGCAGTGTTGTGCAGGAGGTGGGAGAATTTCCAAGAAAGGCCGACAGAGAGGATGCACCTTCAGGAGAGGAGAGGTGCATTTCAAGAAGTGGCATAAACATTGTGTCTATGGAAATTATTTTGAACCTCAGATCTGAAGGTGGTAGGAATAATGCCAAATGCCCCACATCAGCACCACTGCTCCCTGGGACAATGCACAGGGACCTTGGATTCGTGTACAGATGCTCTGTGACATTCTGAGCCCCAAGCAGCAACTCTCCAGAAATGCCAAACTTTTGGTTTGGAGGTGCTTTGCCACAAAGCTGTTCTGTTTCTGAGGCCAGGGTAGCTTTGATTTCTACATTACCTACACAGGAAGAGAAGTTAATTTGTTGTTGGCCAAAGCGCCCCTGTACATTCCTGCAACACACAATGCAGGCTTTGTGTATAGCTTAAATTCTGCTGTCCAAGCTCACATGCTAAGGATAAACACATTAATGGCTTCAAAGCAGTTGGATAAAACCATGAGATAGCTCCAATTCTATGCTCCTAATGTGCTCTGAAACACTGGGAGCTTTGATTGCTCAGACAGTATAGGATGTTTATGTGTGCATGTGTACATACCAATCACTTCAAAATGTTTTGTCTTCAAAAGCTCTGGCAGCTACTGCTGTAATCTAGCAACTCCAGTGGAGTATTTTCAAGCCTGTTTTAAGAATTGTGTACTCTAAATACTTAACAGACTTCTGATGAGGCACCAGGAATGTTGATGAACCTGAGAACCAAGCAAGAAAGGTGGAATGCAAATCAAGCCAGCAGCTGACACTGCAATTTGTTCCCTGTTGGACTCCAGTTCTGTGCTACCAATCTGCCAAGATGCAGTAAAACCAATGCTAGTATTATATATATATATAATTGATACTTCCTATAACATCAGCAACGCTTCACTGCTCTCTGTAGCAATAACTCTGGAATTAGTCAAACATGAGTGCGTGCAAATTTGGCACAACAGTAGTTTTAGAACAGACTGCAGAAAACCTAAGCTCGTAATGCTTACAACCTTTAACCATTTCCAAGGAAAAGTAATAACACCGTGACTCCCACAGGTGAACAAATAGAGAAGAAAAAAATCAAGCATTCCAGCTTGCATTTTATATTGTCAGCCCCTGAGGCACCACTTCCTGGTAAACGTGGTAACAAAGTCTTAGAACTAACTGAAGGTTTACTTTGATTTTATTGAAGTGTAAGTTTCTTGAGTTTTTTTAAGAGTGAGATCATTTTCACTCAAATGTAATCAGAGGTTAATATTCCATATGATAGAAATCTATGGAAAATAATTAAAACAATCTCTGGGTCTCTCAATTCTGTAAGGAAATGCATATTTTAAAATAGTACTGCTTGTTTCAGAAAGTGAGGGGTGAGATACACAACAGAGAGAAGATACACTTGAACTCCAAGACTAATGGAGTAACTACATATATTTTAGTCCAATAATCCATCATTATTTCTTATTACCATCTAGTATCTGCCAGAGGAAATGCTTCCTGGAAAATACACAGAAAATATAAACCATCTGTGAAGAATTCTTTGAATGAATACATCTCTTATATTCCAGTGAAAGGACTTAACTTTCTGAATACTAAGTTTTAAATTCAGTCTCTCGGGTTTTACATCATTAACCTAAGACTAAACTTTTTTCTCTTGTCGATGTTGTTGTTATTGCCTTTCTCTATCAAAAGTGACAAAATAGCCAACCTATCTTTACCAAGATTAACCATTTTTTTCCTTTTTTAGTCAACTGCGAGTCAAGACACCACAGAAACAGGCAGTCTCCTGTCACACCTCATCTTGAGTACTTACAGTCAGTTCTTGTGCCCTTTCATGAATTCAGAAAGGTAACCATTTGAAGGGATGGATTAGAGCTTTCAGCATATCAGTGCTTGACATACTGCAGAAAATACAGGAGGGACTGGAAACCTCTATCAGAGTGCTGGCAAGCAAAGTTACTACTCAGAGGCTGGCACTTTGAGCAAGGAAGCAAAGATTTCTGCTGATGTCTGATAGGATGCATCCACCTGGTACTCAGTCTTTTGGCATCTGACAAGTGGGAAACTGTTTTCTCCTTCTTTTCCCAAAAGCTGGCAATGTGTAGCTAGTGTGGAAAAGGAAAGCAAACAAAACAAACCAACCAAACTTTCCCTTTTCCTGGTTTCCTGGCGAGGACACTAAGCTATTCCCAGTGTTCTTTCTTGCAACTTCTCACCATTTATTTGCACCATTTATTTTCCCAATATTCGTTTATTTCCGAAGTTCACATCTTTGTAGACCTTAGGTTATGAGAAAAAAAAAAACAACAAAAATATTTTAATTTTAATCCAAGCTACTAGTTCTGATAATTGTACCGAAAAGCCTAAAAGCCAAAGCCGTGCAAGGTACTGTGTTGGTAGACTAAGAGAAAGAACTGGAAGTCATGTTAAATCATCACTGGGCTTGAGTGGTGGCTGGAATCCAAATGTGGCCCTTGGATTCCTGTGAAAAGAGCAGTCAGATCTATGCCACCCATTTACACACACCAGTTGGAAATGCAATCCTGGCAATAAAATGCTGCTCTGTGCGATGCCACTATTCCCATTATTCATAGAGGAAAAACGTCTGCAGAGCCAGAAATGCTCCCAGTATTTCCTGCATGCTCATCCCTGTGCACGCTCACCTAAGCACAAACACACCTTTTTCATCTACACCAAGACCCTTCCAGAGACAGTACAAAGCACTTAAAAAACAGATTGATAATCATAAATATACAGCAACAAACCTTTTTTTTCCTCCCCTAGCTTTGGGATCTGCAATTAGTTGTCTCATGAATTTGCGTCATATTTCACTCTCCCATTTTACTCAGAATTTCTGTAAGAGCCTTTAATAAACCTTTACGTGACCCCAATTTCATGCCATTAAGTTATCTAGGTTTTCTAAATCGATATGGAAATAATAAAAATTCATTGTTCACCAGATGCCCCTGGTTGACATACAAGAAACAGCACTGTCACTGTAACAACATTATGTATGCAAATATATACAGATGCTACCAGAGCTACTGCACTCTTAAACATTGGTCAATAAAAATTAAGCATCTTCTAGCCATAAACCAATGACCCATAAAAGAAATAAGGGTGAAAAGAAAAAGGGGTGAAGGAAAGAAATAAGTACAGGCTCAGCATCCCACTAATTTACAACTGAGGTGCACCTATAAAAAGAGACCCCTAAGTGGCTCACTAAGTGGAAGGAGCAACATGTGACATAACAATCTTTTATGTCCCAAAACTCCATCTATGTGACCCACAGAATGAAATTCCTGGAAAGAAGATATCATGAGAGCAATCATTCACTGACCCAGCATTTCAGGGCAGGAAGAAACTACTCTTTACTGCTATGAAATAATGACTTGTATTACTTTCCTGCTTTAAAATAATTTTCCTCACAGTCTGCTTTAAAGTGTTATAGCAATTTGATTTATACATAAAGCTCAGGAAGCAGAAAATATAGAAATATTTATAAAAATACAATTCTGATGCTTCAACTGTCAGTCTGCAGTTTTCCTGTTTAGATTTAAACGTTTTAATTCTCACTGCTATATATTATAGGTGTATTATTTCAGACTACCTTGATGATGAATTCCTGAGACAGTGCAATTACCTGAACAACCAGCTCACAAAATGCAATAGTTATGAAAGACATATGGTGTAGAGCCCACAGCAGCAGCATACTGCATCTTATTATCCACTCAGCATCATTACTGCAGTACACAAAATTAAGTTTTTCTGAGAAAACCTGCAGTAAAGAACAATTAAGTAGCCAGCCCTTAATGTGGTATTTCTTTCAAAATAGAATGTTCCACAGAAATACCTTGACTTTGCCAGTGCCTCACTGAAGGGTTTCAGGCATGGTGAGATGCTATGGATGGTTTGAAGAGATGCTGTTCACCAAACAGAGCACAATTTGAAAGAAACAAAGTCTTAACTACTGGCAAAGGTAGCTCGCAGGGCTTGGCTTTTCTCTGCACACTTATTCTCCATGTGGGCAGACATGTTAAGTACCTTAAACACAGGATGTCCAGCCTGAGGAATTCCATACTCATTGGCAACTCCAGCTACTCACAGATGGCAAACAGTGTTCTTCCCCACACATATATCAACATGTATTTCCGAATGGGCACAGTGAGATTTAAAAATTAGGCTTGCTTTCCAGTTTTTCATAGTGTTTTTTATACAGAGATTATAAAAACAGTGTTCCTGGAACTCAATACAGTCATCCAAAGGTGTAAAACAAAGGAGTAGCACCTTGGTATCAATACAGTCTAATCCACTCTGGAAGCTGTCCTGGCTTAAGGGCATTGATTTCTGGGTTTAGAAAGGTTTCACAGAACTCTTCTGATAATTTGTGTGTCTGAAACAAGTCCAAAGTCAGAGTGAGTAGGAAGTATAACTGGGACCAGAAGTGAAGAATCAGCAAATTCTCAAGCAGGCTTTCATGCTAAATGATTAATAGCCATATGATCAACACACATGCTCATGAAAACACCAGTAATTATTTTTTGAGAATCTGGGTCAAAGGACTTTTCATATTAAAAACCTGTAGGGAATTATTAAAAACCAAAAATGGCATTAGACACCCAAATCCTATTGAGCTTTAATGAAAAATGAACACCTACCTGCCATTCACACCTTTGATAAGCTCCCCTTTAATATTAACCAGCGTTTTGAATATTTCCAGATGCCTACCACAAACACTGGGAAAAACCACTTTTTAAAGACTTTTTAAATGCAGTCTTTGTATTCCTTTGTTGTTCTGATTGCCTGTATGCAAATGTATTTCCAGAATTGTTTCTTAAATATTATTCTTTTGGTTTGGGGACACCAGTTGGAAATAACCTGTTCCTAATTCATCCTGGCTGCTAAGCACTCATTAGCGACAAGAGTTTACATGAAAGAAGACTGAAAGGAAGAGGAAAAAATCCAGTCCACAAGATGATTTAAAAGCTGGGCATCTGAATAGTGGACTTAGATGAATATTTTTTGCCTCCTACCTGTAAAATGAAGAAAGCATGATATTCTCACTTCAGAAAATTGTGTATCTGAAGCAATTTATAAGTGAAAAGTAGTTCAGCAGAAGTAAAACAAACAAAAAAAAAAGAAAACACACACCAAAAAAAAATCGGCTACTGGTCTATGAGACAAATGTAGAACTGAAGCGAAAAGCCCTCTCACAAGGACACGTAACTAAGCTGTTACCAGCCAGCAGAGCTACAACATGCCACAGGTTGGACTTGGGCACCCTGCAAGAAAGGCAGATCCTGGTTGTTGTCCCATTTTCTGAGCAGTCCTATCACTTCTCTTGCCAGTTTTTTCCTTTTATCCTCCAGTGTAGAGCCATTCTATGGCAAGCTTTCACGCCATGTATATTTTCCTCCATGGCAGTAGTTTCCTTTATCTTACCTTTCTTCATCTTGAAGATCTTTCAGAATCAAAACCAATTTGACAATTTACTTGTGTGCTGTGCTATGCAGTGCAGAGTAGCCTATTATCAACGCCACAACAGAGGATCTCACTGCTTTTGATCACTTAATGCTACAGAACATGTAAAAACCCTTACACCAAATACATGTAGCACATGAAGTGATCAAACAGTGCTCGTTGACTGGACTGTGAAATCCCTCAGATAGCTGGAAGGGGAAAGCAAAATCTGATAGCTACCTCTACACTCACTGCTCCTGCTGCAAACAACCCCCAAGGTTTGAAAGACATTGTTTTGGCATCTTAAAAAAACAAAACAAAACAAAACACCACCCTGTGGAAGAGAAGTGCTACAAATGAAAGGGCTCTGTATGAGAAATCATTAGTGTTTGTGAACAGCCTCTACAAGGTAGAAATCTCTGGGGGGAAGCATTGCAAAATAGCACAAGCATCTTTGTCAATATGCTCCTCAATAATCAAGAAGTTCCTTAATTGTATTTAAGAAGAAATCTGCCATATAACTGAAGAGGCTGACCTCAAGAAAATCAGAAAAGATCAAAACTGAATTTAACCCACTCCAAGGGAGCTTTGCCTCTAACTGAGCTCGGTGCTGTCAGGCTCTGAATGCCTTCCATGAAGCAGGGAACAGTCATGAATGCTGTTGTCCCTACTGGAACGGTCAGCATCAGGCTTGAATAATGTCCAAATACATTGGTGTTCATAAACACAATGTTGTTTAAAAAAATCCCTAGCAATGTCTAAATACTTGCTTTACAACATGTAAAACAACAGCCATTAACAGCCAAATTGCAAAATGCATCATTATCTTTAAATGCACGCAGGAAGGGAACAGCATCATCCTTTTAGTTACAAACTCTTCACTTACAACAGAGTTTTACTACAGTTGGAAAGCATAATTTTTGGAAATGGGGCATGTTAGGCAGCCAGCAATCAATTGTTTAGGGCAGCATTCTAGCCTCACTGGTGATGTACTCCTGATTTCTGCCCTTACTTCATCTACTTTCTTCTCTTTTCATTTTTTATTACACTTTCCAGATATTTGCCTCGGAAAGTTAAAAGTCAGAAGGAACTCCACAGAAGTCAAGGCTGCTTTAGAAATAGTAACATGCTAAAAACAGAACATCTCTCATTAGAGTTACTTGTCACTTTTTCAGAGCTTCTGCCTCGTACTGCTATTCTCACACATTTCACTGTGGAAGAGATGTGATGGTAAAATATTTGAAAGACAGCTGATGCAAATTATGTGCTTTCCATTTTTATATTTTTTTTTTAATTCTGTCTTTACTAAGATCAAGGTTTTACTAGAAAGAGCTTAGTAGAAAACAGATATATAACTGTTTTTCCTTTTCATAATTCTACATCTTTAATGATAGTGAGGGACTATTTGAAAAAGAAAAAGAAGTATTTGAATAATTTCACTGCTATTTGGTCAGATAAGCTTTTGCAACTACATCAGGGTGGCACAGAAAAGAATGGGCATCTCTGAAAGGGAAGGGAAGAAAAAAAAACCATCAAAAAACCTGCAGAGACCCACTGGAAATGGGACTTCCTGAAAACACAGCAGGGGAAAAAAGTCTGCATCTTAAATAGCCTCATGGGAAGCTTATGTTTGAAATGTCTTGTGATCTGCACCAGATAACCCAATGTCTTGCTGACTTTGCTGGTGTCACAGAGGTGAGGTTTCTACATGGGTGAACAAACCACTCGAGCAATTTATTCAAAAACATTAGACTCAAATTGGCTTTCATACAGCACCAGGCAAGGTAGGTGTGTGTGCATGGCTGTGCACACATACTGCCTTTCTGACATTCTTCTGTGCTAAATGAGATAACTTAAAGGCTATAAAAAGAAAACCCTATTTCTTTTCCTTCTCGTATTTTTTCCAAATTGTTCTTTGCCCACAAATAGTCTCATTAAGCAGCAACGCCATCAGAGGACATCAGGCACACATTCTTTCACCTGAAGTGAAGCTCTAGCTTTTTGCCACTTCTGCTTTGCTGGTGCAATTGCTAACAGGTTTCTTGGCTCTGCCAATGCAAAGGGCATTTGTGATTGACAGATCTCCCCACAAAACATTCTCCCATTTCCTCTTTCAGCTCAGGCAGAGCACTGTGCAAGGGCTGTGCCCACCCTGCTGTGAGGAAACTCCACAAACTCCAGCGCAAAGAGCACACCACAAGCAAGGAATCCACTGGAGCTGCTCTGCCACTATGCTCTGTTTCTTATATTACAGGAGGGCTTACATTAATGCCTAGATAATTTTAATTGTGATTATTTTCTGTGCTGCATCCCACACTCAAACACTGAACCTGAAGCAGAAAGGTAGATGCTGACAATCAGCCCCTTTTCCACCTGCTCTCAGCAATATAAACCCATCATGACCTGCAGATACCTCCATGAATGCTTGTATCTCTCTATGTTTGATGTTTGCAGATTTATATATAAGGGAGTGATGAGGTGAAACAGCCCCTCCTCCTGCCCATTCTCCATGCAGAGGGGTAAGAACAAGGATACCTGATTAATTACTTATCAAGGAGAATCACCTTAATTAGGGTCAAATTCTGTGGCAGTTTAATTCATTCTTCAGTTTCTGTGTGTGAACATATTTCTTCCTACAGAACAATTGATTTGCATCTCAATTCACACTCTTCGATTACATTTTTATTTTTTAAAGGAAAAAGAAATTAAAATGGTATCTTTTGAAATTAGTGTATCTGTTAAGAGGAAGACCCAAGTGTCATAAAGAATTAAAATTAATGTTTTCTGCTTTTTTACTCCTGTCATCCTGCTCAAGAAATTCTTGCAGAGATTGCACTGCTAGTGGGATCAGGGCAGTTCTTAGCCCCTTAAACTCCTGGCTGAATTGCTGATCCCAGTGAAGGAGAAGGATGCATTCCCAGACAGAGAAGTACTCAGACACACAGGAAATCTTGTTCTGCCACAGGTACCTGTTTATACTTATGTGTACCCCAAGAGAGGGTAGCTGGCTTCTGTTCCTTCTCATTACCCTCATAACAATTATTTCAAAAGATCATTTTCCTATTAAAAAAAAAAAAAAAAAGAAATTCTGTCTCTGGCATATGGCTGAAATTATTTCATTTGGAAAGGTGTCATGGATTCACTGTTTCAAACTATAAAATTGCCACTGCTTCCTGTATTTATGTACTTATTAGCATTGATACTGAGTAAGAAAAGGTTTTAGCTTGACTCTTAGTAATTGAGATGGATAAAAACAGGAAAAAATAAATGTGAACAATTGTTTAGTCTTAAAAAGTAATGAAACTCAATACGAAGCCTCAGGATGCGACTCCCAGGGAGATGGCCTATGATCCACTAGAGAGGCTTGCTTTGAAAGCTTAGACAAAAAATAAATAAAAGAGGAAAAAATACATAACCAAATATTATGCTTTTTATGCTTCCTTAGTTTTTTTTTAATAAAGGAACCTAAGACATGGAGGAAAATCTTCCATATGCAGTGCCTAACTTCTTTGTCATTCCTGTATCAGTTGGACAACAGGTGTAAGGTTTACTGGATACAGAAGCAAACAAAAATGGGGAGCAGCACAGTAGGAGCAGCCTTTAGCCTTGGAGATTTATGATTTATAACTTCAGCATTTCTTTCCTGACAATTTATAATCTGATGATTATAAATCCACAGTATGAACTAGATTCCATTTACTTGTGAAACATTTTTGCATCCTATTTACAGCCATAAAAACAACCAGAAAAGCTGTCATTGGGCAGCCCTCAGCTCAGAGGGATTTAGACCTGGTTTAGGAAACAATCTACCCTTTTCCCAAGCCATGTCATTGTGGGCTGGGATACTTTCCACTTCAGTGTATGGAATACTGGGATACTTTCTACTCCAGTAAGTCCAAGGCCTTCCCTCCAGGCAGCTCCCACCACCATCCTCCACAACCATTCCAAAAGCAGAAATAGATCTGCTTAATGGATATTTCTACAGTTTCCAGCTTTCCCTCCCCGGTCTCTCCTCCTCCCCAAGATTTCTTAGACAAGCTGAAGTTTTGCAGCTTCCTTGGTTCCCCTTTCTGGGGCACGGCTTGACAAAGGAGTGACCCCAGTCCACACCTGCCCTGCTCCTGGAGAAAAAGCCATTGAGAGGAGAATTGTAATGGGAAGTGTTAGGTTAGCAGAGCCTGACAGAGCCTTTGGGGATCTTTGAAAACACATTAATGACTGCAACAGAAGCCCACTATGGGGTTACAGGACCTTCCCAAGCCTAGTCCTAAAGAAGTTTCCTTTGAAACAGTGGCATCAGATTATGAAATTAAAGCTTGCCCTCTCCATGCCCTCCTTCTTCCTTTTAACATATATACCTTTCAACCCACATAATGTCCTCCTGACCCACAAAAAACCCCAAAATTATTTTCAAAGGAGAATATGTGAATATAAAGTGAATATACAAAGTATTGTTCATATACGCTGCCTTTCTGTTCCCCTTGGGCAATCCCTTTAGGGATATTGTTTCTGGTAATAATTTGCTTTGCTTTAAAAAGCAAATAAGTGCAAAATAACATATGCAAACAGTGAAAATAATGCAGAAATACGTATTGAAAAATTGTACAGGCTGCAAAAAGTCATTTTATATTATGTAGACTTAGAAAAACAATTCAATGTAGATATTGTCTGAAGAAAAAAGTATTTCATACCTTCTTGCTGCCACTAGAACAGCTTCAGCAAACAGTTCTAACCAACCCAGTGAGCCAAATCATAAAGCTTCAGGCAGTCACAAAAAGCTATTGATTTTAAGAAAAAAAAAAAAAAAAAGGGCTTTTTTAGCTGTAAATTCCTATTGATGTGTGACAAAAGTGTGCAAGTGGCATTCACCAGTACAGCCATTGTGGGAAAAGGCAAGATTGCAGCTTCCCTGGTTAAGCTCCTCGGAAGTTTATTGTGGTTAGCCTCAGCCTGCTCCATCCCATCTCGGATCAAATAAAACACAGCATATATGATTCCCAAGAGCAATAATCAAAACTGAGGGTTTCAGATTCTGCTGGAAACAAAATTACAGGAAGAAGAAATGAGCTGGATATTTCTTTTTATTGCTCGGAAACAGATTTCTAACAACAAACCATGTGGATTTATTTTATTTCTTTGGAGTTAGCTCACCTATCCTGTGTATATACATCACTGATGGTTCCTTCCTTGCTCCAACCTGCCCTCAGGGCTAAGGGAATGGGATCCCTGCTCACCTTACACAGGGCAGGTCTCCCTTCCCTACAAGCAAAGGCATTTCAAAAGCCAGGGTAAGGCCATCCTAAGAAAGGATGACATGAGGCTGAACTATGTTATTCCTCCCTTTTCTGAACATCATCTCACTTGTTTTCCCTCCTCCTTACAGTGAAAAAAAGACTTCATTCCCATTACAGCCTGAATCCTCTCGTCACCATTAGATGGGACGACTTATCAGTGCCCTTAGGGTTAACACCAACCTTTTCAGGATGGAGGTGTGTCTGAAGAACAGGTTGGGCCACTTTCTCCTGCAAATAAAAGCTATAAAGATGGGATAATAAACTTTCAACCATGTCTAAGGCACTCAGATGCAAAGCTGCCAGCAGCTGGTGCTGCATAAAACACTGCAACCCAACTTCATTACTTCTTTTACTCATATGACCTAGAATGGTTTGATTACATCTACCCATAATATATTCACATTTCTGCCTGGATATACTATGACTTGCACTCAGTCTCTCACCTTAAATATGCTGTTGAGAAAACGAGCTGGGGAGGTCCCAGGAGTGCAAACTGATAACAGTTTTTTAAATTGTAGGGTGGGAGACACAGGTAAATATTTCTTTTGCTACACATGTAACAAAATGACCTGCTGAAATTATATTGTCAGAGTTTCCAACCAAATGCAGCAAAACATAAAAGGCCTGTGCACTTGACCAGTGCCTGATAATTCAGACATTCAATATGTGAGAATAAATCAAGTCTGGGTAGAGCCACACAGCAGCTAAAAGGATAAAAAACATTCACTGATTTTCAAGCATTTGACAAAACAATTTGCTTCTGGACCTTCATTTTGGAGCACAGCACCTAAAAGAGAATAGAGATGGGAAGCTCCAAAGATTTCACAAGCTTTTATACTGATCTCCCTGTGCCTGAAGAAGCTGCTCCATTTTCCACCTTCTTGCACCACTTTCTAACGGTAGGATGGACTAAATTCCATGTTTAATTCAACATTGTCATCCTGGGAAACAACTGTTTGCCACCTTCCAGAGTCATTCATGGGAGAGTTTCTCCAGGTTTATTACCAGCAGTGAAGCAGCAGTGAAGGGGGCTGACAGAGGAAAGCATTATCACTTGTCCCCTAAAATGACCTCACTGCTTTGTATTACAATAATAAATACATAATGACATTGTACATTTAAAAAAAAAAGCCCCAAAAAAACCAAAAAAAGCCTTTCACAGTCTTCAGGATATGATTGCCAGTATCCCATTACAGATTCTGTGGGGCAGCAAACGGCTGGTGCTTATTATTAAATACGACTGAACCTCAAACCCTCGTGGAATAAACACAGCCAGGAGGTAAGTGAAGTACTTGCCTGCACCTGCCAACACTTGTCTCACTCTTGCAGAGGATACACAAAGCAGCAAGAGAGTCTCAGGGTTCAGAGACTCCCAGCTTAATACTTTCTAGTGCTGTCGGCTGCCAGAGTAATTTTAGTGTCTCCATTTCGGTTCGTCTTTTGTACAACAGGGATAACATCTACGACGCCAGAGAAGATGCAAGGACATGGTGCTGCTCACGAAAATACAGCAGCAGAACCCACAGAGATTGGCAAGAACATGAAGATCTTTCAATCACACAAAGTGCAAGTCAGGACACTTGGAAAAAGAGAGGATCTTTTGTGTGCCTTTGCACTTTTTCCTTTTATGCAGCAAAATCCAAAGTGTTTTCCAAAGGAAATCTAAGCCAAGGCAAACCAGATATATATTGATTAATCATGTTCATGTTATGTCTAGAAAACATTTCTGCCATCTCCTCTTTGAGGAGTTATATTTAGAGTTGGGATAGGAGCACATTTAGATGGAAGGGAAAATACATAGAAGAAACTGCATCTGCAATCCCATTTCCTGATTAGATCTTACCAGAGTGCTGTCTCAGTGCTGCCTAAACATGGGCTAGTAAACACCTTCAGTGCTCAGTCTCATGCTCCCTATCCCTGCCTTCACTGAAAATCAATGATTGGGTCATATGTATGAATTGGTTTTTGTTTCTTGGAGTTTTTCTTGATTATTTTTGAGGGGGTTTTTTTGTTTGTTTTTGGTTTTTTGTTTTATTCCTCAGCTATAAGCATAGGCCCTAACTCCAAACACAAATCTCCTTACTGGGTAAGGGGAAAAACTGAATCAGAAGCTCATTTTCTGTATAAGAGCCACCTTAATAATCTCTTGAACAAATGTATGGCTTTAGGGAGATACATAAAACAGTGAACACAGATATGCAGAAAGGTGCATTCAATCCCTTTCCTCTTGTTTATATTGAATAGAAGGTAAAATTGTCTCTATCAAGAAGACACAGAGGTTATAAGAATAAAGCATCATGAAAACCTGCAGTAATCCAAGCTTAAAAATACCTTGTTAGTAGAAATGGAATTGAAAACTTTGAGGATTTACATGCCTCAATAAGCAGTTTTATTACTTCCATACCTTAACTTATTCACAGTGTGTACTTGGACTGGTAAAAATAAACATTTAACTAGATTTTCTTCTTTTTTTTTCTTTTTTTTTTTCTTTTTCTGAATATGGGTGTGCACTGAAAAAGAAGAAGGTTCAGTCTTCCAAGCTTTGTAGTATTAAGAGCTTTGTTAGCAGAAAGAGAGAATGTGAAGAAGCAACAATCAGCTTTATGACAGGCACTTCATTAACCCACATACTTCATAATTTGCTCACTGAACTAGCTGCTTTTCCTCTTCTCTCAGCAGGAACATAAATAGCAAAGACTATCATGAGCTGTTATGCTACTGGAAGACTGTTAATCTTACCAAATATACCACGGAGCATTTACTGCTACATATTTATTTATTTAGATTTAGAGCCTGATTAAAAGGAAAACAAAAACGATATATCTTGAAGATGCCCCTCAACTGATACCTAAATTGTAGCACTGCACTTGAATAAAACTCAGCTGAGCTGGAGAATTTAAAGAAACCGAGTGTTTTACCCCACCAGCAATTCCTGCACACATTATCTAAGGATCAAAAATGCATCTGCAAGAAAGTATCAGCCAGTGTTTCAAGAAGGACCAACATGGCAGGGGATGGAAAAAGACAGAGTGGGACCAGCAGAGCTCTTTCCTGCCTTGCCCTGGGCAGGACAATTTGTGTCTGAGCTGGCACAGGGAGGGATATGATGGTGGAAGAGCTAATCCAAGCTTGTGTGGTGCAGCTCCCACAAGAGGGGTCTGCAGGCACATGGAGCAGGCCTTGAGGTAAGTTGTGGTTTGGGATCTGGCTGTGATTTTAACAGTCAGTTTGTCAATTGCTCCAAACCACCTGCATCAAGACCCCATAAAACCTCCCTCTCCCAAAAGAGGAGCCTTGCAATATGCTGTGATAGTAAGAGCCCTTTCCACTGGAGAAAGGGGACAATTGGTGAGAGAAGTGTGTGTCCACACAAGTGGTAGAGAGCTGGGAAACAAAATAATTAACGCTGAAATAATGCAATTATTCAACTGCAAGAATAAAGGGCAATCAGTGGTACAATCTCTTCGCTTTTTCCCTGTATTTATTTGTTGTGAATCTGAGCGAACGTCGCTCACAGTGGGAGATTTTTGATGGCCTTCGGTAGGCTTTGATGAGGCTCATATTTGCTCATTTGCACAATGTATTTATCTGCACCACCAGCAGCGCTGATCAGCATGGAGCAGCAAAGCCCAATGAATGCTTTAAATAAACCCCCACTTGTTAAACCGTCCTCAGCTCAGATTCAGGGAGCTTTATATAGCAAACATTACCTGAGTCATTCCTCTGGGAGAATTATGGACTGAATGATAAGAAGATGTTTCCAAAAATGCTTAAATGGCTATTAATGGAAGTTGTGCTCCTAAGTTATTCAAGTGCATTTGAAAGTCCAAAACAAAATACAGCTCAGTGATGGGAATCACCGGATGAACCTTTCTGTTATACTTATTGCAAAAACAATAAGATAGAATCAAATTCAGCAAAAATGAAAGGTTTCTGCATTTACACCAGCAATAAAGTGATTAAAGAATTATGCCTGCAGAATCACCTACTACAAGAGCTCAAACACCTCCACAAAGATCACTGCAGTTCCACAGCTGCAGTGTGCCAGAGGGCTTTGGTGACTCCCAGTTTAGTCCAAGTTGAAGTTTAGCAAGGGCAAGTTCTAAATTCTATATCTGGGCCAGGATAACCCCAGATATCTGGACAGACTGGGGAATGAGATGCTGGAAATCATGGAAAGGGTCCTGGTTGATGGCAAGTTGAACATAAGTCAGCAATACCCTGGAAGCCAGGAGGGCCAGCTGTGTCCTGGGGGGCATCAGGCACAGCATCACCAGCCAGGCAAGGGAGGGGATTGTCCTGCTCTGCTCTGCACTGGGGCGGCCTCACCTCAAGTGCTGGGGACAGTTTTGGGTGCCACAATATAAAAAAAACATTATTGCTGTCTACAACTGAAAGGAGACTGTAGCCAGGTGAGGGTCAGTCTCTTCTCTCAGGCAACCAGGGACAGGGCAAGAGGAGATGGCCTCAAGCTGCATGAGGGGAGGTTCGGGTTGGACATCAAGGAAGAATTTCTTCGCTGAAAGGCTGCCTCTTCCCAGGGGTGTGGTGGAGTCACCATCCCTGGAAGTGTTCAAGAAATTACTGGATGTGGCACTTGGTGCTATGGTTTAGTTGGCATGGTGATGTTTGGTCAAAGGTTGCCCTTGATGATCTCAGAGATCTTTTCTAACCTTCATGATTCTATGATATACAGCCCACTGTCAGGTCACAATTCCATAATAACCTGAAGAGCAAAAACATGGAGTGCTGTCTTTGTCTAACCTTCCTATAAGCCCACTCTAAAACTGTGATGACACCCCAGATTTCCTGTTCCACCACAGGAGAGTTACAGACTATGAAATTCCAGTCTGTGACTGGTATGTGTGAGGCAGAGCACCACCAGGATGCTGGAGATTCCATAATATAAATTTAAATAGCAGTATATCAGCACGCTGTTCAAAATAACATTTAGTTTTTCAATTGCCAAGTCTGGCCTTGGTTAAATAACTTCCTTGAAAAAAGAAATTGTTTCTTTCAGAACGATTTTTTCATGAATGAGCTTTATTTCCAAGGCATATTAGTTTCTGATGTATAAGCATTTTAACCCCCTGGAAAACAGTCTGCCAGAAAATTTATGATCACCTTTTCTATTTTTTTCCTCTGATTAAGCATATTTGTAGTTGGAATGCATCGAGCTGGCAATGCTAGTTTTATCTCATTAGAAAGTGTAAATCCTTACTGCATCACCATTCACCTGGGTACAGTTTTTAAATTACTGGTACAAGAGTCAGAGAGTGTCAAGCTGCAGAGAGACAAAGCTTGCAGGGAGAAGAAATCTCTTCCCAATAACCAAGCAAAAATGGAGGGGGGAGAGGACAAACTTTCATACTGACAAGGCCATGTTTAGGTATGAGCATCAAAAAACAATGAAAATAATTGAAAATTTGCTCTCCCTGTAAATCTTGCCTTTTTGTAACTTTACATGAGCTGACTGTGCCATCACTATAACAGAGTTCCTGTGAGGCCTTTTGGTTGTAAAAGCATTTTCTTCTACTAATTCCATTAAAAAGAAAGTTTCAGGCATGAATATTTGATTGACACATTATTAGGAAAAGTACGAGAAAGGCAGCAGTGTCACATTAAGCTCCACTGCCACAACCATCATCTTTTCCAGCATATCTCTGTATCTTCCCTGCACAGTGAAAAGGCAAAAGGAGAAAAAAGACTATGCTCATTAGGAAGAAAAATGGAAGCAGCTCTTCTGAGCATCCCATCTGCTGCCATCATGTCAGAGATATCACATTTTACTGCTGTCACCAGCAGGTGCATGCAATTAGGTGACAACAAAATGAACTATGGCTTCCCAGTGACTGTTTCGAGCAGATTTCAGACTGTTGGCAAGTGTGAGATAACAGACTATGGGCATTAGCCGCTGAATAATTCCTGGAATTCACATGAAAAAATGTACAGATGATTAATTCTGGTGTAGAAGACAACTGCAAGAAGTGATAGACACAGCAACTGCAGCGAAGCAGAGGACGATGGAGGGCATGGACTGGGCTAATTCAGGCTATTGCAGTTATTATGAAGACATAATAAGGCCAGTCTGTTCAATTCTGATCTCATTTACAGTAACATATCAGGACAATCAAGCCCAAAACAAATGCATAGAAACACACCCTCAGTATGCTGAAGGACTAGGAACAGTGCTTGGATGTTTTCTACTCCTGTCACCTAAATATATTGTTACTATTCATGACTGGTAGCTAATTAACAGAAGGGTTAATGATCATTAGAAGCTCACCTACTTTCACACGAGGCAAAAAGCATAACGTAATGCTGATTTGTTTTGGGTTGTAGCTAACGTGCAAATCACTACCAAAAGAACAGCTGCAATGCCTGTTTTCCTGTAGTGTTGCCCAGAAAAAGGAGGAAGCCCCAGTGAAGCAGACAGAACAAGGACGGTGTCCCTGCAGGAGCCATGCCCGAGTCACAGCCCCTGGGGACGAAGCTGTACTGCCAATGACTATTCATGTACAGCTCTGCTGTGCCACACAAAGATGGCAAGAATTACTGTAATAGCCAAAACATTCTTCCCACCAAAGGCTTCTTTCTGAGTGCTGGGTGTCTCCTTTGCACTGAATCCCCTGTGTTTGCAGGGCTCTATTCACACTTACTGGGGAAGATTCCTCCCTTCCTTATCTGAATAAAACAATGCAGGAGAAACACCTTCTCTTTTGTTATCTAAGGTGATAATGGAGAATTGCAGAAACCTGTCAGGGGCTGTGAGATGCCTTCACAGTGCTTGCAGAAAATCACAGCCCAAAACATGAACAAAGGCTAACTTTTCCAGGTTAAGAAAAAAATCTTTGGGAATATAAATTAAAAAGCACAGCAATGAAAAACATTAAACTGTATTTGTTAGCTTCATCTGACTGTTAAGTATTTTACCTCCTGGTAGGCAATTCCCCAGAATAATACCCTTGTTCTGAATGATAAGATGGTGTTCACCCCTTATGGCAGAAGTTCTGAATTTCAATTCAGTAATCGGGAGTAGCAAACCCATTTTTACCATGTCTGGCTTAAACCACTTCAATGGGATCAATACAGGACTGCAACATGCCTGGGCAACTTGCTTTAATTCAAGCCAGTATATAAATCTTGTAATAAGAGAGGATTTTTTTTCATAAGTCACAGCTTATTTGAGGAATGATATATCTACAGAGATCGTCCTCTTTCTCCAGTCAAAAGTGTTAATGAAACACTCAAGCAAAATTGTTCTCCGTGCAGATGTTTTATCCTTAAGGAAAAAGGAATACAGCTTTTGAAATCATATTGTACCCTATAAATGTACTGAGAAAGTCAGGAAAACTGAGCCATTTTCAAATAGGGTAACTATGATGGAGCAGCTCCATAAACCACACCACAGTAAGGATGGAAAAATTATACTCTAAAGTAAAAACAGCAGTTTCCAAGGCAAACAACGACTTGTTAGGTCATGTTTCTGACCCCTGTTACCTTATTGCGAGTCTCATAATATCCGCTCTTTTATTTTAAGAATTTAACTATCAGAGTCATGCTATGCGGAAATTTAAGTTTTTATTTTATTTTTTAAGGTACATCTCCAGCTATGAAAAGCACAGCTTAAAGTTCAAGCCAGCTGAGGAGTTTAAAAGGGTCAAGTTTACTCTTTTTTTGTAGATTCACATAATGTAATGATGCAAGTGTCATAGTTCACATGCTGAAAGGCAATAAAACATGCGCTGCTTGAGAAAAATAAAACCAACTGAATTAGCTATAAAGAAAAACTTGCACTAATAGGCAACTGAATTCACACCACTAATTACTGCAGAATATAAAACAGCATTTCCAATAAGCAGAAATGAGTACAATTATTTTTTATAATTAAATGTTGTTATGACTCAGCAGATGGATTCAGTGCCATTGCCATTGTTCAAACTTTCTCAAGCAGCAATGCAGCTTTTAATGGGAAGCTCAGAAAACACTGCACCAGGCATGTCTGGAGAAATGACACTATTTTGAGAATGGGAAAGTGAAAGGGGTAAAACTTCTCTTCCCCACCTTGGCGCAACAAGAATTGGGTAAGCAAGCAGGGGTGAAGAAGTATCTGCACCGTTTCACCTCCACAAAGGCAGCGTTTGTCTTTCTGGTTTCAAAACATGCTCTTTGAGCACTTATCTGGTGCTCTCAGAGCTCTTCCTATTACAGATTTCCACAGAGTAAACTCTCATCCACAAACTCACTCTTTGGCAATAGCCCTTGCTGGCGAGAGGGAAGTGAGGAGTCTCCTTAGTCAGCTTCCTCAGCCCGTGTTTGCTCCCCAGTCATTCAAACCAAGGAAAGGATCTAAATCTGGGCCAGCTCCATGAACTGCCTATGCAAATCAGCTGCTCTGCCTGTAAACTAGGAGCAGCATTTTCACCTCCCACCATCCCACGCTGATGTCAGTGCCGTGGGAATTCTCTGGAATTCAGAGTGAAATAGCTCCTTGTTTCGCTTTGACCTGTGCCTGTGATGTAGCGAATAGATGCAAACAGCAACAGTGCTAGGCTGGAAAAAACCCCAGACTTCACAGAGGACAGCACTTTGCACCATAACCAGGTCTCCCAGACATAAAATGCTTTGATTAAATTGAGGCAGCTCTGAAGCAGGCAGGCAAAGGCAGTATCGATGTTTTCTCATATGTAAAGATATTAGTGAAGATTCTGACTTGAGTAATATTTTCCAGCATAGCTGGGCTTTAAATTTAATGAGATCCCTATTTATATTCTGGAAAAAGGAAGAGAACAGAAAACTGCACGTGTACTGGAAATCAGCAGCAAATAACATTAAAGCAAGCAAATAAAAACATGCACTGGTAACTTTTATCCTTGTGCTCCCTGGCCTTACTAAAACCCTGGCTGGAGGTGCTATCACAGCAGCTCTACCCTGCAACCCTAACAGGTCGTATCAACAATCTCATTGTGCAGCAAGAGATGCAGAGAGCCACTTACTGAGTTATGGCCACAGGGACAGACACCCTGAGGGGCTGCTGTGCCAGGGAGAGCCGCAGCACAACCAAAGCCAGTGTCTGATAAAATTTAAGGAAGCACAGAAGAGAAGTAACTGTTTTTCCCTCCTCTGTCTCCACTGCACTTAGAGGGGATTGCAGACTTTCTCAAAGGATGGCAAGAATGAAATAAACAGCAGAAAAGGTGGAGCAGAGGGATGGCTACAGGCAGTACAAGCAATAAACTCCAATTCCACATTTGCCATCTAACAAGTTTTTTAATATATGTCTTTTCACCCTATGACTTTAATATTAAACTTGGCAAGTAGGCAAGCCAAGCAATCAAACAAATCTGACAGAACATACTTAATATAATATTCCCAAAACAAGCCAATTGGAGTCAATATGTACAACTCCCTTTCATTGGAATATATGCTTGTGTGTCTCACATCTGCACGTAGCTCAATAATATTAATGAGAATTTATGTACCTGAGGAGAGAAGTGAAGGCATCAGTGAAGTAAGTTTCTGGTTCAGATATAGTGGTTATGCTCCTGGCTGCCCGGAAGAAAGCACGCTAGGAAATTGCTAAACATATTTTGCTTCATTTCTTTAAGTTACAGCTGGCTGTAAATTACTTTTAATAAACCCATTATTCAAACCCTTTTGAGAACATTTAAGCACCAATAATGTTTACTATGCCAATGCACTGTGAGCTCTTATAAGCCATGTGTCTTACTGAAAGTCACCGGGCCAGTTCCATCGCTATGATTCTCATGAGCTTCCTTTAGTTCTGGCAATTAGGCCATCTGCCAGGAGCTGAAATCATTAGCAATAAAAAGAAATACAATAGCTCTGCTTTGTAGTCCCTTCAGTCAGTCCTGGTTCCATTAGCCACTGGGGGCACCATGAGAATCAGGTGAACAAAGAACAGTAACAGAGAAATTTGTAAAAAGGGAGGAAATTTTAAAGGAACACTGCAAAGTCAATGGCAAAACAGAAAAAAGAAAAAAAAACCCAACAAAAAAACCCAACAAAAAACCAGCAAACCCAACTTTTTCACAGTGAGATTTCTTTCAGAGCAGCACTAGGGATTTCATCACGTCCCTTTTACAATGTCACACTCTATGTTCCTCACCACTGCCTCTCAAACTTCTACCCTTCTCTTGCTTGCTCAGTCAGGCATTTGATCAAAACTATTTCCTTTTATTTATACGCGTGTGCACAGGCACACATGGATCACATTCTTGATTAAGGCATTTCAGCACTGCTGTGATTCAAATAATAATACTAATAATGGATTAACCAGCAGTGGACATTAGTGCAACTGATGATCTTTAGCCTCCTGCCTTGAGCCTGCAGGAAATCAGAAGTCTTTGTCCGTAATTGAAGCTGAGATGCAAAGAGAATGGAAATTTTGTTTGATAAAGGAGTTTGGATTTTAGAGCTCTGTTGTTTAAAGCAGCGTGAAACCTGCAAATTTCAAACTCTTCAGAGAGAAAATAAACAAGTCCAATACATTGAGACCAGTTTGATGGAACAGCATTTTCCAATGAGAAAATAATTGTATTAACTTTTTTTCCACTTAGCTGTAATATCAAAGAATATAATAGTACTGCTGCTAAACAATAATCTCTTTTAATGGCCTGGAGAGTGTGGCTGAAAGCCAGTGGGCACTATGGTGAACCAGTGGTAATGTACAGCACAGAACAATCCCCACATCACTCAAAAATTCCTTTGATGATATAAAAGATATACCTCATTCTTAAATGTGAAAATTTTTGAAAGGCCAAAATTAACACAAGTGTAAAAGTGGAGGAGGACACATGACCCCATTTACAGAGTTCTGCCGTGTTCCAGAAGACTGACAAAAGTTGAATAGTGATAAAGTTTCAGTGACTATAATCACTCACAAAAATCAGCTATAAATCATCCATGGAAAAATGTTTATGGAGCTGCCAGGTGACCCTCCAAGACAACAAAGAGCACACACTCTCTTACTGCCTCTTTGAAAAGAGGTTACAGAAAACTATGTTTCTACCTAGCCTCCAATATATATTCTTTTATGCAACAAACAAACATGAGTTCTAATTTTTCATTTTTATCTTTTAATTAAGGTCCTCCTGCCTCCTAAAATCATGAGACTTCTCTCCAGACGTGGGGGGAAGACATAGGTTGGATGACAAACCCAGGGATGATCTTTTTTCTCTGAGCCACAGAATATATCTACTACATACTCAGTCACCCCTCTGTCTTTCTGGTGCATCTAACAGAGTGTTTCCTACATGCCTCTGGCAGCAACATAAAAATATTGCATTAAAATAATCCAGTCCACAGAGCAAAATCAAAAGTGTATATGGAATAAATAAAATGGCAGTAGTAGTAAACATGCCCTTCATTGCATTAATCACATTTTTTTTCTCTTCATCAGTTAGTGGATGATTTGAAAAACACACTAAAAGTGCAGAATGTAATTCTCAACAAACCTGGGCCCTGCACGGGCTTTTGCTTCTCATAACTGAAAGCTAAACACACCAAGGGGGCGTGTCAGACACCAGGATTTCACTCGAGGGTGTTTGTTGCTAAACAAGCAATCAAAGCCAGTGGTTAAAGAACACAGATTGTCAAACATCAGACCACACTCATTATGTCTAACATCTCCCATGTAAAAGAATAAGGTAGCTTTTAACCAGCAAAGGACATTGAAACCAAAAGCAGAAGTGTTGGCACTTGAAAAGCATATTCTTGCTTTCTGGTATCTCGACTTACCTCCTTCCTTCACCCCAACTGTCTCACTAAAGTCAATTATAACACTCCATTTCATACATGTGTAAAATATACATCTGAACTTTTTGGGAATCAAACATAAAAAACTTATGAGAAACAACCACTCTATGAAAATAAAGTGTAAAAAAAAAAAAAAGAGCAAACTACAAAATTGCCAAGGACAAGAGATATACCAAACTAAAACCAAAAAACAACCAACCAAACAAAGCCACCCAAACAACAACAACAAAAATCTTTGTCAGAGCTGTCTTGAAAGTGCCAAAGAGAAAAAGAAATATTGCAGCATATCATCAGTACAAAGCACTTGATAAGCCTCCTTTGATGTTTCTTGCAGAAGCTCTAAAGAATTCAGAGACAAAGAAAGAAAAATGTGATGCTGCAGGATGGGAGGTGTCAGAGTCCCTCTCCTGGCAGTTTGATCCAGTGGTATCTGCCGACAATCCTGTCCTCACTGTGCTCATATTCCTCCAAGATCCTCATCCTCAGAAATGCAGCACTATTCCAGAACTGTCTCAATTTGGACAAAACTGAGACAAAGCCTGATTTGCAGTTAGGATTCAAGAAGGGCAAAGACTTTTGAAAGTGGGAAACCCAACCCAAACCAGCCATCCAACCCCAAATACATCTAGAAGTCAGGATCAGAAAAACCTGCTGATGAAAAAAGACCAGCACAAAAATCTCCTGCAAGCCAACCAACGTGACTATTATTGCTGAAGCAGATGTCAAGAGGCAGTTCAAGCTAAAAACTGATGCTTCATGTGAACCTATAGATCTTCAAATGTGCCTGTGAACTTCACAGTTTTAATCTAACCTAAGCCAAGCTTTATTATCTCTACTTTGCAATAACCTGACTGATGTCAATGATACTACGCAAAACAAAATTCAGACTCCAACCTTTTGTTTTTATTGCCATCTTCAACCCAATCAAATATTTCTCCTAGGTTAAGTCTCTCAAGTGTCCTCCCACTCTCTTTTGCAGCCAAAAGTGGTGTGACCCTTCAGATGAATATCTCTGTCTCAACCTCTGATCCCACTTCATTCCTGAAACTGTTCAGGGCTCCTGCAGAGACTTTAGCACTTGGAGATTGAACATTTTTTTACCCTGTTGCAGCACTGATACTTTTCATTCCCATTACACTGTTCCCATCTAACCCAAGAGCTGCCCAGCATTCCTTACCCTCCATCTCCACTCTTGAGGACTTTAGTCCTGCAAATTGCTTGAATTAGAGGTTATTTCACTCTCATCCCTCTTTTTGTGACTGCCACTGTGAATGCATTAGTTCAAGTGAGGATAACATGGTCTTTATTGTCCAAAAATGCCACTATTCCACCTCATCTTTTCTTTTTCTTCCACTGCAGCTGCCTTCCTAGATGCTGCAGATCATTTGCTAGCATTTTCTGAATCAAGAATATAAGATGAATGAAGCATTTTCACCTAAAACCCACTGTCAATTGTCAAAAAGAAATTTGGTCAATCTCGCCAGAATCACTCACAGTCAAACCATTTGTTTCAACAAGCTTTTAGATTCTACCTTTAGGCTCCTGAATGTGCCAAAAGAAACAGGTGAGAAACCTTGCTTTGCTTCTTTTATTTTATGTAATTCTTATTAGCACCAAGACAAACCTGATAAAAAAGTCGAGGTGAGATTTGACACAGCAGTGGGAGTGCAATTAAAAAATGGCTGGGGTAATTCCAACAGGGCTGGCACCTTTCTGTAAGGAAGAGGAGTCATGAGTGTCCTTGTAGAGCTTAGACTGTAACAGCCTTTATAGTAGAGGTCACATTGAGCCAACTTGGGGAAAAAACAGAACGGAGAAAAGGACAAAGAGAAACATTCTCTGAACACTCTCCTCTCCAGCAATCCCTTCTGTTTCACTGGGTTTTAAGGCTGTTTCCCCCATGGGTAGAGTGGAAAAGCCACAGTGACTGGAGAACAAAAACCAGAATGCAATTTCTTGTGGTCAGAAGAGTAGGAGCCTTTCAATTGCTACTGACAGTATGAATATACATTAGTCATTTATACATTCATAGACTTCAGCCACACAGGAGCTGAATGTGCCACACTCATTCAAAATGTATCCTTCAGGCACAGAAATACTCCTCTTTCTTTCTATTTTTCCTTTTCTGTTTTTTGTATGTACTTCTATTGTAAACAAATGCAAATGGTAAGATGACGTATTAATTATTATATGGAAAGCCTGTAGCAAACTCAGTTTCAGCTGTGAGCTATTTTACTGTGTCATTTCTTTTTGATGATGCTGGTGTTAAAGAATCATAAAAAAAGGACAAGCTAAACAAATCTTGCAGAAATTGCTTCTCATGCTCAGGTACGCACCCACAAACTGTGCAATGCAGAGAAACCTCAGGTAGCTTTCAGTGAACACCTCTCCTTTGACATCTCAGCTCAGTAAATCAACTTAAAGGGGTGCCACAGTGCCACAAAAGATTTCTCCTGACCTCCAAGCAGTACATTTACAGCCAGCTTGAATAGCCTTTGTGTCCCAAACTGCAGACATGAAAGCTGATATAATCCTTGAAAGCTTACCAAAAGCATTGAGACAGATATCTCTAATATTAGATAAGAAAAATAGATACCATAAATCCATTAAAAACACTCTCTTGTTTGGAACCCAATGACTGTAGCAATTGGCTGTGGAATACACACTGAATACAAAACATCTTCTGCTCTTGGCTTCTGGTTTACCCAAAGGGGGAAAATAGAAAGGAAAAAAACCCAACAATAGCATATGATTTTTATTCAGGCATTCACAGGGTGAGACTTGAGTGTTGGTAATCTCAGACCACTTGCAGTTAAACAGTGACTGTATCTGCTATTTAATTTAGACATTATTTGAAGTATTGCTCATGTGCCTGGGCATCTGGGCGGAATGGACCATTGAAAAGTACAGCTGAGAGTTACCACTGAGGGCAGTACTCACTCTGATGGCACTTGATGGTGCACTGAAGCATTTAAGAATTCAAGAAAACATTCCAGAAAACTCTGGGTAACCTTCCCCAGCCACCTAAGGCACAGTTTAAACCAGACATTTCCCCAGACAGTGAAAGCTGGGTTTCCTTTCAACTAACTCTTTCTTGGCCAGTGTGACTAATAAGAGTAATCACATTAGGATATTTTTGATGCAGATTTTAAGTATTCTTTCACTAGGTCCTCTCTGAGTCCTGTTTTCCAAGTGTGCTCAGGGTTGCACCAAAGCACTTAAAGAAAAAATTCGTAAGAGGATTTTTAGAAGAAATGGCAACAGTAGTTGTCAATTCCTCGAACTGATGAGGCCCAACCCCAGATCTAATCCTGGTAGATCCATCCATATCACTGCAGGAGAGCAAGTTACAAAGAGTCTTTTTGAGTAATCACACATTAAGCAGCTCTCACAGAGAAAGGCTCACAACTTCCTAATAGCTTTTTACCAGTACAGTGCTGTTTAAATAACACAATGCTGTCCCCTGAAGAAACTCCCACCTAAAGACAGTGAAACCACAAAACTATCTTTCAGATAACATCAACAGACTCAGGGTAGGGAAATCTAATGACAGAGCAATATCGGGTTGCTTGGTGTTTATAGCATTTTGCACCTTTCTCTAGGAGAGTGGCACATATATGAATTTTCTAATTGGTTTTCAGTCAAATCATTCCACTGAGAATAAACTTAGAGCACTTACAGGAAACTGGGGCACTAGACTGGACAATAAAAATGCTACTTTGGCTCTTGAGTTTTTTGCACCTGCATTTTGAATACTTTCTTAGCTCCTACTCATTTTGTAACTACATAATGCCTGAACGATGCTTTACTTACAGCAATTCCCATTTATTTATGTTGGCTCCAAATTGCCCAAAAGTTGGATAGATAGAGTGAAGGAGAGGGCTGTTTTCCTTATGAATGGAATGAAAGAACCAAGCAGAAATGAAGTAGCCCTCAATGTTATTTTCCCACTTCTCCTTATAGGCTATTTTGTGAAATGCATACCTCAGAGTTTCGACCCATCTTTGGGTCACTGCTCATTCAGGCTGAACTTCAGTACAGCTTTATGTACACTTTATTACATATGAAATTTAGGAATCATGTTTTTGAGGCATCTTTACTGCCATATTCTTCATTTCTGAAAGGAATTACTAGAGACAGAGAAGAATAAAGCTTGAGATCCAAAAACATAAAGTGATTCATCGCAAGCTTGGGTAGCTCTAGTTCCTTAGCAAATCCATCAAAGCCAGAGCATAAAAAAAGCAAAACAGCAAAATGGTATAAAAACACCTTGTCTGAGGTCCCAGCCTTCTAACATTTTTCAAGAGCAGTTTAAGAAAAGAAAAGAACACTAAAAGAAAGAGAGAAACTTTGAAACTAGGTAAAGTTTTTATTCTCACAGTTGAAAAGGAAGCAATTCCTGGAGGTCAGCTCCATCAAGGAAACTCAATTCACTGTTCAAGCCCGTCACTTTCAAAGCTGTGATGCACCTCTTAAGAACCTGAAAGAGTCTGCTGCTTCTGCATAAATCACAGTGCAGACAGTTTCTTTCAACATATTCATTTCTTTACCCATTTATTGGTGTGGTGGCAGGCTGCTTAATGGCATAAGGCTGTAAGTAAACAAGTAAATAAATAAATATATGCCAAACAACAAAATCTAAGTACAGCCATTAAAACATGATGCAAGGAGGAAAATATAGATGATAAATTCTGGTGGCAAAAGGTGGCTTTTTTGAAATATTCCGTGAAATGAACATAAGGCATTCAGTTCTGAGGAACAAAAGAAAAAAATGACTGGCAGGAAAACAGCTTGCAAAAGTAGTGCATCTGTGAACATTCCAGCAACTCCTTGCTCTTTGCTTCTCCCAGTTTTGCTCCTTCCCTGATAGTTATGAAGCCAGAAATAATATTCTTTAGGAATGGACAAAGCTGCCAAACAGCAAACACCACACTACAGGAGTGCAACACCCAGCACAAAGTGAGCTGCCTGTCTGGTGTCACACAGAGGAAGACTGTGTCACAGCTAATTTCCAGAAAATGAAGCAGGACTGGCGTATAAGCCAGGGAAGAGGCCTGAGACCATGAGGTTCTGCACTGGGATATTGATGTAGCCCTCCTGCTGGAACCACTGAAACACAGAGAAAAGGGGCTGCAAGCCCAGCAAGATTTCTACTCTACTTCTCAAGGAGTCCCAGCAGGTCCAGACTGATCCCATGGGCAAACCAAACATTGCCACTGAAGCAGCCTCTTGCTTTTTAGGGCAGGGAAGACAGAGATCCCTTGTGTTGGCCATTTTAGCACCCAGCAAGACAGGAACTGATGAAAACTCAGCTCTATACTATTACAGATTTCCCAGGAGAAGAGAAGCTCATAAATGTTCCATACATAGGGCTATCCAGGCAATGAAGGTTGTTCACGTGTGGGAAAAGGCTAACTGAGATCCTTGGATTCTTAGTCCTTTCCCTCTTCTCTCCTTAGCTTTAGAGACTATGAAAAAACTCATTAGAAAATAATTAGCCACTGATATTTTGTAATATTGGCTTCTGCAGAAGGAAGGTGATGCTACATGGAGAAAAACAAAACTGTTCTGTTAGGCTAGTGGGGTAGGGAGGGTCAGGGGCTGAAATACTACCTTGAAGTATGATTCTGCACCTCTTGGGTCCCAGTTTTTCCTAAACAATTGCTCAAGCCAGTGGAAGGCTTTTTAGCAGCTACTTTTTATGTGCAGCCCTTTTGAGAGCTCCTCAGTGTCAGAGGAACTACGATTACCAGGAAGGTACACCAAAGCTAAAAGTTTAGTGGTACTTGTTTCCCTGACATTGTGTAAAATATAATACCAAGCCCATTTTAATTAATTTAAAAAGCAGTCTTTTAAAGGGACATGTCCTACATGAAACCCTCAGCACTCCCTCTATTAAAGGAAGGTTTTTAACTCAGTTTCCTCATATGCCAGTGCCAAAAGCCTGTCCAATTCTTCTCTTTAAAGCTAAGGTTTTGCTCTCAGAACAACAATTTTATGTTGCACACTCAAGCTAATTTTTGAAACCTATAATAATTAAATCAGGTTGAGCTGCCTGATGATGAAATATCTTGGTGTAATCCTAGTTAAGAGGAGGACTTTGTCTTTCCATGCATTTTATTGTCGTCTAATTTTAAACAAATTGTTTTCGTTAGTCAAGAAACTATGGACACAGTAGGTATTGGTAATACACGACTATAAAACTGGATGAAGACTGGAACTAAGCAAAGCTGTGATGTATTCCTGCTGCTGAGTCTATAAAGTGGAGTTAAAAGCACGTTTTATAGACCAGATATTTGCATGGGTTTATTTGTGGTTAGGACTTGGTATAAGGCAGCACTGTCTTTAATCAATATTTGACAGAAGCAGCAGGGTTAATCCTTTCTAACTGAGCTGAACACCCTGATGATGTCATCTGGAGTTTTTCCTTAATTTGCTGTTGTTCCAGCAGGGAATTCTAGTTCTCACAGCTGCTTTACATCAGGTGTTTCAGGTGAACAAGTCCTTTGATGCAATTCCACTGACTTGAACTGCAGTTGTCAAAGGCTTAGCACATCTGCAAAACCCAAACCATTCCAGCTCTGCAGAACCATAAATGTTTTAAATGTCTTTACAATCCTCAGTTTTCCTGTCCTTGCAATTCTTGAGTTTTTAAGAACACTTCTTTCTCCCTCTCTTGCTACAAGCCCATGACTACTATTCTTTCCATTGGGTGATAGTCAGCGAATAACTGAACAGTAGTTTTAGGCTTTGGGTGGGATAATATCACTGAACTCAGCTGGAATTTTGCTTCTGGCAACTGTATAGCCAGGAGCCTGAAGTTTTAACATTGCTTGCCCCACAGCAAAAAAAAGTGTATTATTAGCATCGCAGGAACTCAACTAAATTTAACAGAGCTCATCCCAAGGGGCAAGAATCCCTTGCATTAATGCAGAAATTCCAAAATAAGGTGCCTTGAAAAGCTTCTCCATATCTGAATGTCTGCACTGTGTAAGTGCTGACACAGACATGTAAATTGCAAGATGAGGTTTGGAAAGCTTGGTCATAAAAAAGAACTACCCTGATGATTGCTGAGAATAGAAAATACTTAGTTTAGAATTTTAAAAAGTTTCAAAGAGAAATGGGACTAAAATACAACAGACAGTAATAACAAAAAAAAAAAAAAAGCAGGATGAATCATAGTTGCCCAGTCCTGGTTTGGGTTTGTTTGAAGAGAAATTGGCTTTCTGGGACTGCCAGATGAAGAACATAAAGCAAAAACTTCGGGCAAGTCTTCTAATTTAGAAAAAAATTCAAAGCCAACTGACTAAAGTAAAGAAGCTGTACATGCCACCAATTGAATGGGTGCTAGCATTTGGAAAGAACAAAGTCATTAGTTTTATGAGCTGACATTAATTAGCTCTGTTATTTCCATTGGTACCAGTTAAGCTCTAGGCAAAAGCGCCTTTCATGTTAGATACGGCATGTGTTTCCAGAAGAAAAGTTAATTTAATGCTCTCTCTAGTTAAATACTATGCTAATCATTATTAATGCTGGACAATTTTGTAGCTTAAAACAATACAAAACAATCTGAGGATTTAGTTTGAAAAATACCTGTTGTGTGCCCGGTTTGATAATTATAATTTAGGATGGTTTGGTGTGTGAGGAGCAGGCTTTCCCCAGGCGTATCATCCCCTTCCCCCAGCTCCGCCTGCTCTCTGCCAATAACAGAGCAGGGCAACTGAGGGCAAGGTATTTACAGCCTGGGAGGAGAGGAGGCACCGACACTGACAACCTGATATGAATCTTTCATCCTGCTGTCCTGATCTGTGGCAGCCTCTCCAGTCTGTCTCTGCAGCATCTCTGGGAGTTACGTCAGGATGTCTGGGTCCTGCTCTCAAAGTATGGCTGTGACTGGACAACCTGAGCACCACTACTGCAACGTGCCTACCTGCAGAAAATGCAACAGGAGGCTAAGCCTCCCTTTCTGCAAAATAAGGAAACATTCTGCTTGGAATTTTTGCAGGAGTGGTAGTGGTAGAAATAAAAAAAGAAAAAATAACTGAGTTGAAGAGGAGCTCTGTTGTATTTAATAGAACCTTGGTGACTCAGGTTAATGAATATTTCACTTGAGGCCAGAAGTCATCCAAATTGGGACTTGAAACAAAAATCTAGGATGTTGGGAAAAGCAGGCAGAAGAAAAAAATGCAAATCCTGCAACTTTGTCATTAGCTGCAGACTCGGAGCCTTCATGTCATTATCTTTAAGTGCCTAGCTGTTTGCGCTGCCAAGAGAATCTGCAATAAAAACAGAAGCACAGATGTTTTGCTATACCAGCCCAGGCAAAACATCCCTTGAGCAGTAGTTCTGGGCATTATATTTAAGGGAAAGAAAAAAAAAAAAAAAAGAGAAATATTAGAGAAAATGAAAATTTCAGAAATTCGGCTTTACCAGAGATCTGTGTATGAAGAAGGGTAGGAGCTTTACCTGTGAACAGACAAGAGAAAAGATATCTGAAGAAAACATAATAGCAAGAATGGAGGGGAAACAAGAATGATAAAAGATATTTTCAGGACGGTGAGGGGGTAAACTTGGGAAAAGGCATCTAGGGAGTTCTCCCAACATCAATGACCTGAGTTTGATGTGATCCAAGAGAGGAAGAGCAGCATTTCAGATCCATAAAATACACAAGGCAAATTTAAGGACCTTGCACTGCTAGAATAAATGTGGTTCCCTTCAACCCAAAGAAAATTAGCATAACACACTTGAGAAAATATTTTACCAGTGTAATGAAAAAAGAACAATTAACACACATAGAGCATGTAAAATCTTAAGGTGAATTTTCCCCATGAAATGGCAGGTCTAGAGCCAATTGCAGCTACTCAGATCAGAATAAAATCTGGCATTTTCTTTGGAGTAGCTGCATATTCTACAGGAAGGGTAATGAGAACTTGGATTTTATTGCGTCTAATAAAAGAGTCTCACAACAACATCTTAAGAAGTAATTTGACTCATTTACACACTGGATAAGCAACCATTGTAGCCATAATATCATTATTTTAAAAATTTAAGTATGAACTATCAAGGCCCAGAAAAACACAGAGGGAAGAAGAGCAATGGCTGTAAAACTCTGCCAGTGTGCAAAATAAACACCAATTTAGACATCAGCCTTATAGCTCTGGCATCCAATTCAGAATGTAGTTCCACATCTTCAAGTTGTTTTAAAAATGTGCATCTTAGCATTCCGATTGAAGGAATAAAAGCACAATTTTACATCACTGGAACTAGGCATCAGTGATACAGCCCAAGAAGTGAATTTCTATTTTGGTCTGTGTATGGAGCCAGGGAGAAAAGAAAGTTTGGGTGAACCATGGCTTTCTCCTCCATCCTTTCTAGTGTTTCTCGTGCCACTGCAATTAGCAACTTATTCATAACCTCCCTCAGTTGTTGATCATAAAAGTTATACCAGTAAGCAAAGATTTTTTTTGGACTCTGTCAGTCTTTTATTACTTTGTACACTAGAAATTCAGCAACAAAAACTCTCCATTATTTAGGCTCTGTTTATAAGACAGATTCTGACTCAACCTTTGAGAAATCATGAACCACACACCCCAATTACAAGACTGGATTAAAAACATACTTGTATATTTGTTTGCAGTTTTCTGGGCAGCAGGGCACATGGTGCCAAATTTGCTTCCAACATAGGGATTCACAAACATCCGCCTTTAAACAACATCTGAGATTCTCATAAAGGCACACATCTACAGGAATTAGGGCTTTGTAGAAGCAGCAATTTCTAAGATCCATGGCAAGATGGAGTTAGCCTCAGAAATGAGCAACTGCTTCCAACACTGACTTCTTGCAGAAAGAAGAAAAGGTGCATTGAGCACATGTTCAGGCTACTCAGAGCAACGCAACATAAAACTTAGTTTGTCTTCTATGTCTTGCTAGATTAAATTTCCCTTTGTGCAGGAGATTAAACTGAAATCTAAGCATCTCTGAACATGATATAAAATAACTTAAATAGCATTATCATTTTTCATTTGCTCTTTGCAGAAAGAATTTGACTATGAGCAAATATAATAAACCCCATCACATATGTTAAAATAAAGTGGTCATTAAAAAAATTATTCCGTAGTCTTTAGTAATTTGAGTAAAATAAATAAAAAATAAAGACAATGGGGAGAAATACAGAAGACCTAACTAATCAAATGGTTAAAGTTCAGTGCTTCCAACTGCAAAACTGAAGGCAATAAGAACCATAGGTGCTCAGATTCCTTGGAAATTCAAACACCAAAAACCATGAATCACTTATTTCAGTAATAGAACACTGAACAAAAGCACATACCAAACATTTAAACAACTCCTCTCTCTCCTAACCTAGCACATAAAGGAGAAAGAATAAAACAGAATGAGAGGAAGATGGTCCAATACTTTCCAGGAACAGCTGCTTCAATCTCTGTTCTATTGTGCATGTTTCATTCCAAAAGCTATCAGACAATTACTAAGAAAGATGACATCAGGCACTCTACATCATGACCTCATGGTTCATGGACTGGCCAACTCCTCCTCCTCAAAACCATCTGGTTTGAAGACCCATGTTCTTTCCTCATCAAAAACAACCTATATCCAGGACATCATTCCCAAGATTATGATTTATGGCTGTTAAATACCAAGCAGGTAGAGGGAAATAAGTCTGCTCTAGGAATCCAAAGTTTGCTGACGGTTTCTAGGTAGCTGACCCTGGGGAGGAATGGGAGCTGCAATTCTCCAGAGACACAAGACTTATTAAAACACACACCGCAGGAGGAGGAAACAAAACCACCACCACTACAACAAAAAGTAACCACAACCCAGCAACAACACATGACTCAAATGTAGGAAAATGATTCCTGAGGGCTACAGAGGTAGTTGGGGAAAAGATTCCAAAACAACTCTGTTGGAGAGTTCAATAATATTGGCATGCAAAATTTAACAGGATACACCAGGAATTAATGATCTGTCCTTGAAAAGACAGGCTTGCTCTGTTGAAGCAGGAGTACTTGAGACAATGTTCTGTTCTCTCAGAACAAGAAATATATTGTGGGAAAAGAAAAGGGAAAAAAGGGAAAACAAAGCCTCAAACTAGCTCTATAAATTATAGGTCTAAATTTCTTAAGAGGGAGATGAAAGAGCATGTATCCTGCGTGGGTCCCCTAGGAACACTGTAGCTTTCTGGGAAAATGTCGTTTTCCCCCAGCAGGATTCCAGGGTCACTTGGATGTTTTTGAAACACAAGTGGAAGCAAAAAAGTACAATCTTTCAAAGACAGTTAGTGATATCTGATACCTAAGATCAAGACAGAAGGGAATCTTTGAAATACTGGAAGTGACCCACCAGATGATTTATATTTATTTTTATCTTTGGCTATTTCAGTGTGACTGATGTATTGAAAATATGGCATAGAAGCTCAAGTTAGAAAGACTAGAGGTACAAAAGCACATAGCCTGGGTAGATAGATTTGGGCATTACAAGCAAGTACTCCAAAGCATTTGCTCCAAATAGGTCATATTAGGCAGATTTTTCTTTTTTCCATGCTAATAAACATCTATGGGTAGTGCTGTCTTCAGAACAGATTCAGACAAACATCTATTTCCCTGGGGTCGAATCAAGATCAACACCAGCAGCAAACCAGCACATCTCCATCACTATTAACAGCACGAGGTGGAGAGCAGCCCTTAGCAGATGCTCCTTCCAGCCTCTCATTACCAATGGGGCAGGATTGCAGTCTGATCCCCAGCATGGAGAAAGTAGAAACCCAGAGCTGGAAAAATGCTGGAGCAAAACTGAAGGAGCTATGCCACTGTGCCTCAAAGTTAACTCATGGTTTTCTGTCTCCTCTGGATATGAAATTCCTAAGGTTCAATGCACCTTTCTCCTAGCCCAGGAAGTGTTGCTTAGATAATATGTTTACTACAAAATTAGCAAGGACTTGTGAAACTCCAGACTGGATTAACCCATTAACAGCTACACCATGTCCCTGACCCACAACACCACAGTAAGTAAATGGTGAACAGCCGATCCAGCAGAGTGAAAAAGGAACAAGGTCATTTTTCTCAAAATCTATTTCTTAATAAAACATTTATTTGGTAAGATCAGATAGAGAAACAAGCAGGACTCTGGCAGCTGATGTAATATTTATTATCTTTTTTAAGTGAATCACAATAAGAAACAATCTGCCCACTAATCTTGCACAAGCCTAATGCTTATGCTACAGATAAGACTTCAAAATCCAAATGGAAGTGTTTATAAGTTTGAAGTTTTCTAATCCTGTGTGTCTTTTACAGTCTACCACATTGTTGCTACCCCTTTAAATACTAAAGGTCACAGTGCCTGTAAATCATCCTGGTTATTCCCCACCTACTAGCTTTAAGCCATTCATAGAGACTTCCATAAGGAAATTGTAGGTTCAGTGATCATGGTAAACATTTACATGGATTTTACAGTAATTTTAGTCCAATACTACTTCACTATAGCAAAAGTATGCACATAAATATGAAAAGAAACATCAGCACATGCTTTATATACTTATACTTTCATGGTTCATGATCTAGCACCATCTTGCATCATGAAAAAATATTGCAGAGTGCCCGACTATTAGGATACTCCCATGGGAATTTCTTCCTTGTTAACAAGGCATAAGCTGGATTTTAATAGAGATGTCCCAGTAACATTTTGAAAGGAAGTTGTTTGATCTGTCTTTGATTTGACTTTCCATCACTCTTTTATCTAAATATTAAACACCACATAGTGACATTTAGTACCATTCACATATAATAATCATGTTAAGGCAACATCCTCATGCCAGCAAAAGAAATCAAATATTGGAAAACCTTGGGTTTGCTCATCTGCAGAACTCATTTTGATGGCTCTTTGCTAACACCCTGGGGGAACTGGAGTCCTCAGCCTGTAAAAATATTCTAATGTCTCAAGGACAGCAAAACTGTGGGAAATTTTGATGTCTTGTTAGATTGTGGGGATCCTCTCTTTGGCTGGAAGGATGGTTGAAGCATCCAAATTCTTTTCTGTACAATTTTGCTATTACTACCACAATTTTTGTAGAAAAGAGACTCTAAAACATCTTCCTAAATTACCTCCTTCTTCTTTCATTTCAGAAAATTAGCAAAAGGACTGAAACTAATTATCCTCTACCTGCCCATTTATCAAATAGATGAGCAACATTTGAGAGTACAGTTGTCAAACAGATTTCATTATTACCTTAGCTTAATTAAGAAGAGGGAAAGCAATGAATCTTAGGCTAATTAAACAGACATCCTCAGCTTCAAAGCCTTTTGCCTTGGTTCTTGTCTGCAATTGCCCAACTCAAGAACTGAACTAGTACAGAGATTTGATTAGGACAGGGCTGTGTTTCTAAGCCCAGGGTGGACGAGTGCAATGCAGAGCAGCTACCAGATAACTTGCACGTACCAAACCAAATCCTTGCAAGAGATTGTTTGTTTTACAGGCCCAGATAAATGCATAGCTAGACACACAGGTTTTCCTTACTAGAGAATTTAGAATTTCATTTATTTTTTTTCTGTCACTTTCAGATAATCTTTCCAGACCTTTTAACAAGACAAAGCTACCAATTATTTAAATGTAAATATTTCAGTTATTTAAACACTTAGTATAGGAACCTATTCTAAGACTAAAATTTAAAAATTAATAAAAAAAAAAAGAGAATTCATCTTTCAATAAGTTAGAGGGTGACAATTGGTCAGGCCAATGGTTCATGGCCAATGTTAAACAAAGCCCCTGTCTTACATATACACCAGTATTTCTTGATGCAATTTTCATTCCAGGTCTGAAAACTGTATTTTCATGTCTGAAAATATTTAGACATGGTTTAATTCAAATGGTTTCCTATTTTGAAAGAACACTTTTATCTATTACCCTGAAAACATGAATATACCAGATGGGCAAGGAATACTCTGCTAGTCTTATGAAGCTTCTTGTACACAACCATGCCAATGTTCAAAATCACAGCCCAAAATAACTCCCCTCTGTTCATCACACAGCCTACAGTAGGCACAGCCTGTCATTCAGCAATGGTTTGAAGAGACTTTATTCCTTACCTTACTGGAAACATACCACTGACTTGGCAAACAGCAACTTTTCCAGGAAACCTTATGCACATACTGCTGACAGATTAGCTTCGCATAAATAAACCTTATGAAACCTCTCTTATGTCATCTTTCCCAGAACTGGGTACTTAAAGAACATACGAAAGGCAACTTAAAGAAAAATATTGACTCTGTATGAGAATTCTGCAGCATAAAAGAAAGAAAGCTGCTCTCAATTACGGCTGGTGCAATATGCAGAAACTGTAGCGTTGTCTTCAGAAGATAATGTGAAAGATGTATTGTATTGCAGTTGCTATGGGTATGCAATTGTGCATGAAGAACTAATAGACAACAATCATCGGGGACGAGCAGCTGAGATGAATTTCAAGTGGCTAAATTTTAAACATTTAAGGCTTTCAGGTGGTTGGTTAAAAGGAGAGAAGCTGAGAAGATATAGCTGTAGCAGTCATAAATAGCTATAAAATATCCAGCAATGGAAGCCTCTGGTTATTAATCTCATAACTAAAACAACAAGAGAGATCAAAGCAAGACAGAGGAATTACTAGGGCTACAATCAATCCTCTAAAAATCAAAATCATGCCTGGTAATTACAGAATTGATTACAAATGGATGTTTCTTAAAAATAGAAAGAATGAAAACAAAGGACAGACAAAAGTTGTGGGTTAGAAATAATGCTGGGCAAGTGGGGAAGGAAAATGTGGCACCTGGCACACAGGAGAACCATTTTCATTAGATCAATATTAATTCAACCAGCTCCTGAGAGTTCTTGTAGATCTTCTACTTGTGGTGAGGATAAGACACTTCACAACTTTCCTGCTTGCCTCTTTTAAAGTACAGCACATCAAGGGTATTCCAGCTATCTCTTCAGTCCAGAGATCTCCAGAAAAGGAGAAAGAGGTAGAGATGATATTCTCCTTTGATCTTTCTCTGAGCAGGGGAAACCTTGCCTGGGTTTGGGTGACAGAGCATTCAGCATCTCCAGCTGTGCTCCTTTGACTGAGCCAGCCAGAGCATGTCCCAGGAACATTAAAGAAGGATCAGTCATTGAAGAACATGCACACAAAGATCCTGAGATACCCAAGATGAGTTTGACTGCATCTTCCCCAATACAAAAGAATAAAAAGGGTCAAATGGGCTTAGGCAAATTCTAGTGTAGGCTTTGGCATGGTAAAAATTACTTGTAATGCAAGAGAACAAGCAGAAACTGCTTTCCTAGGATTTCTAAAAGGCTTAGGTTCTAATACTGGGAATGATGTCACCAGATTTGAGCATTTAGAGTTATCATGTAGCAAGAATCAGATTCCTTTGATAGCAGGAGAAATAACCGTATTTGCCAGACTCCAACCCTTTATTACTATCTAGCCAAAAATTGTGCCAGCAAGTCTGGCATAGCACCAAAGTACGGCAAGGGTAAATTATGTGTAAGTTAATGATATGATGAGAAAATGTCTACTGGTGCATGACAGGATGAGAAGGTGTGGTGATTTCTTAACCACTTAATTGGGTGTGGGTTATTTAAAGGAGCTGTAGATAATAATGTGGACTCAAGTTCACAGCAGACAAAGCCCACCAGGATCCCATCCCTGCCCAACCAGCAGGATGCTAGCACTTTATTTCCTTTCTCATTTCATTAATAATGTCTCACCATCTTGTTAAAGGAAACAGAAGTGATTGTTTAGCATCAAGGCTGGTGTATGGACTGCAGGTCTGGGTCTCTGTCAGCCGAGAGAAGAAAGGCCTGGAGGAAAATCAGTCCTTTGTGGACTGGCTATTAAAGGATAAAGGCAGAAATGAAAGGCATCAAGATGATAAAGAGTTGAACAATTTGGATGACTTTATTTATAACAGGACTGTCCAAACTTAGAAGGAAATTACAGCATCATGCCAGAGACACAAATCTACACAACAGCTTGAGAAATTAAATGCCCAGGGCCAGACAGTTTGCTGAGTGCCTGAAGACTATAAAGGAAAAGGAGCAGAGCCAAGAAAAAAAGCTGTTAATCGTGAGGAGTAAGGCAAGCTATTCCCACATGATCCATCTTCCAAAACAAAAATAAAGTTAATTCTCACTGCACCACTGAGTGGCTCAGGGTTCAAACACTTCCTAAGCCAAGAAACAAATTTGTCCTTAGCACCAGGACTGGTGGCACACCAGTACAGTCACAAAAGATCTTTGAGGCAGCCCAGTCACCAACCTGCCTGCTCAGTCCTAAAGCATAAGGTAAAGCTGAAAAAACATGTGATAAGTACAGACTGAATAAACCAGAGGACTGACTTTGTAAAGAAGGTTTGCAGTTTGCAATCTGTTCTTTCACAGTGTTCTTAAATGGTAAACAAGTGGGAGCCTGTAGCTACATTCAGAATTGATTATTTTAAATTTATTTCGTGTTGGTCAAGACCTTTCATGAGAGATTATTCAGAGAAAAAAGAGAAAAGGATAATGAGTTCTGAATTAATAACAACCTAAGAGAGAAAAAAGGCATAATTAATGGCTGCCTTTTAGAAAGGAGATTACTTACAAGGAAGTCATTTCAGCAATCAATACTGTCAAATACATCTTTTTTAATGATTGAGCTCTAAAAAGGACAACAATATTATAGAATACGCCCAACAGCCTAAACTTAAGTACATTAAACTAAAGAAAAATTTATGAGAAATCCAAATTACTTTGGAGCAAAAATGTAAGCCCAATTAAAGGCATGTATAATGAGAATAATGAGCTTTTTAGGCATACTCTGATGTCATAACTTTGGGTGACTTTAATGTGGTACCAATCTACCAGTATCATGCATGCAAGGTGCTGAAAGAGTTGAAAAAAACCCAGTAACAATCAGAAAAAAAAAAAAAAAAAAACCTGGAGAAAACTAAGACACAAAGAAATCCCAATAGAAAACAGCACATCAAATATTCAGAATTTAAAACAGGACTATTCCCCCTCTGCACTGAGTTCAGATGACTTCTATACCTCAGAAAGAGCTGACTTACACCCAGACTTGCTTGAGTCTGCTAACTGTTCCAAGCTGAAAGCTGTTTCCCCATCCAGCCTCAAAAACTTCCCAATAAAGTTGAGACCTAAATATCTGAGAAAGCATCATTGAAAGCATGAGAGTGCTCCTGACAGTGTTTGTTTCTTACTTTGGGAATAATCAGACTGATAACAGGAGCAAGATCGATAGCACAACTCACTTGTTTGCATCTCCTGCAAACGCCCACGTCCGCAAAATGCATCACTTTGCCCACTTCTGCAATCTAATAGAGTTTCCCAAAGGGAGAAAATACCCTGAAAAAGTAACTGAAATCCTACTTCTCTTTTTAACCTTGTTAATGGGGTCACAAATCACAAAATATCAATAATACATGAGCCTCATCTTCATAACTAAGTCACTTTTGAACCCTGGCTGTCATGCTCACTCTGGCTCTTCTGTTATTCACCTCTAAGTGAGAGTTGTTTTTTTTTTTTTTAAAGGCCTTTGAACACTTGCTTTTCCCACATGGAAGGGTTAATAAGCTAAAATTCTAGAAGAAAAATAAAAGGTATTGCAATCTCTAAGCCAAAATTGAAGCCTGTGTTTCTGTGCATGGAAGGAACATCGGGAAGCCTCCTGTTTGCTATCCCCAAGACTATGCTACAGCTAATATTTCAAAAGCCTGCAAGCCTGTATGTACATTTTTCTGCTGGTACAACCCACATAGTGATGGAAACTATGGCTGGAATAGCTCATTTTGGAGGTTAATGATTGCTAACAGGAGCCAGAAAAGTCATTCTAAAAGCAGCAAACTTTGCCAACAGGGCATGACTTCCCTGAAGAAAACCCTTCAAAACCAAGTGAGCAACACCTGGCAAGAACCTTTTGTTAAATTCCTCCATTAGATTAGCTCTTCATCTTTCGAAGAGAAATGTATTCTGAAGTATAACCAAGTCATATCCTTTATTACATCCTTGCTGGTTCAAACACATATACACATTTGATTTATGGTTTCAAACAATCAAAATTTTGGGCTTCCAACTTCTCTAAAATTCAGCTTTTAACCTAAATTTCCTGCAGAAGGTACAAAGCATTGCACTCAAATACTACATTATGCATTCTTTTGGAATAAAACCTTTTTCATTTGACAGAGGGGAAAAAGAAAGAGACACACTCTCAGCTGATATAAATTTTATGTGCATCTACTGTCGCTGGTGAAGTTGTGACCATTTATACTAAAAATTGCTCCTCATGTAGTGACTGTGTAATGCCTTCTCCCATCTTCTTGACAAACGGCCGCTTTCATTGCTTAAAATCCTTCAGATTTAGATACTAGGACCAAACATCTGCAAATACAATGAAGGCAACAACATTTACCCAAGATATTTTACACTTTTATTACTCTTCTGTGCTGTTGATAACACAACTTTCCCCCTTGCAGCGGTGGCAGTATCGAGTGCTGGCTTCAGAGCACTGTCAGTATCTATTAGTCAGTGTTTGCATGTATTGTCTTCTAAAGCATTACAGATTAGCTGAGTATTAGCAAGTACAAAACTGAACATGCACATTTTTAATCCTTTTACGTGTATCACATTTACTGGAGAGGCTGCCTATTGCTACTTTGTAACTAACATTCTCAGCACCAGTACAAAATCTTACATGCACTAGAGTAAATGGCAAGCAAAACGAAATTATGTTGAAATAGTCCGATTCAGTCTTGCAAATTTGAATTTAAAAAGACAAGCAAACAAAAAAACCCCACCCAGCAGTATTTTCCTTAACTTTCCCATAAACAGTAAGCTTCATTTCTCTCTCTCAAAGTCACGGTGTTTAACTCCTATAGGTTGAGCCTAAGAGGAAAAACATAAGCAAAAAAAAATGCCTCCTTGTGGATTGAGAAGTACATTCAAAATGGAAATAGGATGGTAAGTGAATAAATTGCAGTGCAATAAAAGTTAATCTGTTTCAGAGAAGACAACTTGCTGTCTAGTAATACTTGCTGCTCAAATCAGAAACCCTGTTCTCTGGTAACACCGACATCATTGCTTGGGTTATTTTTTCCCTCATGAATTCATCTGAATGTGGCACAGAGCTGCTGTCTCTATCAGATGATTGCCTTTCTCACCCAATTCAGAAACATGATAAATAATTAGTTCAATGAGATATTACTAGCAGACCCAGAAATAAATAGAAGGTTTTTGTCAGACTGAGAGTAAACGCTACTAAGATAGAGACAAGCAAGTGCCATACAGCATTCATCACTTGTAAGGTAAATGACTTCTTCTGAATTCACTCAGGCAGAAAATGAACAGCTGCCAATGCTGATCAGAGAGAAGTAAAATGTTGCATCTAGGGACGAAGTGAGGTGGGTTTTTTTCTCTTGTTTTCTTTTTCTTTAGTTAAAATAATATCTTTCCTCCGTGGAAGGAGAAATTTTGGCTTAGAGGTCAAAAAACCCCTTTCTCAGCACAGCTTTGTTGTTCATGTGGCACTGTCAAATTGTACAAGCTATTAGCAAAGCAGTACCTCTTTTATCCTTTTATCCTGTAAAGTCCTCTACATACAGCAGAATGGGGAGGGGAAGGGGGTGGGGGAGAACCCACCTTCTCAGTCCTTACAAACTTTCTGATATTTCTGACATTTGCTGAGTCCAACCAGGACCTCCCAGTCACTTCAGGAAGGTCTGTGTCTGCAGGAGAAAAACTCCTCCTGAGGGAGGGTAGGAATCAGGCAATGCCTCCTCACATGCATTTTGGTACCCAGTCTCACAGGAACAAGTTAATTTTAATGGGATACCAATCTGGGAAGATTTGCTGTCTTCACAGTATGACTTCCAGTCATGACACAGTCCTTACTGTTGCTTATTTGGGGGAAATACAGCAAAGAAAATTGAGTAAAGAATAAAAGCAGAGAGTATTGCACGATTCATTTTTAACTTAAGCAGCAAGCCCTGTTTTAGTCATACAAAATACGGGTTTTTCCCACTCTTTTTGTGGCCTGTATTTTTTTCTATTATTCCTAAACAATTAGCACTATATCACCTCCAGAAAAAGAATTAATTATTGATCCACTCATGAAACATTTAAAATTCTTATAAAGTCCCTTTTTGTACCAATGTAATTATTAATTAACATCTTGCTGCCTTTCAGACTCCCAGCAAGTTTGGTGGGGTTATAGTAACAATGGATACAGTCAAAAGAGTAAGTCCTTACCAGTCAATTATTTGCTCTGTCAGGAAAATTCTCACCAAAATGCAAATGCTTGAACATGAACGTCTTGAATACTGATTCTTATAACACACATTCAAGTTAACAAGAGTGATGTATTCAGGTCAGAACAGGTAGTGATTTCTGAACCTGTACTTTCCTGGAATTCTAGATGCTTTAAACTTCATGTAAATCTTACTGATGACATCTCTATCCAATATGCACTGAACCAGGTTTATTGAATGTTCAGGGAATTCAACAAGTTACTTGTAGGAAGGAGCTCTCCTACGGGGGGAATCTGATCAAAGTGCTTGCACCACTTCGTTTGGGACACAGGGATGGGAAAAATTTTTCTACACTATGGAGGGATCTCTTATGAGAATTTTCTTCTAAGATAATTTCATTTTTATTGAAAAATAAAGTACTTTTCTTTTTTGTTTGTTCTAAGGAGTACCGAGAATCTAATCACATTCTTTCAGAAGAGAACTATTAGAGGAGAGGCAAAGACCAACTTTTAAAAATTTCTTTAGCAGAATTCATTAAAAAGAAACCCTTCACACTAATCAAAAAGAAATAATTTTTTTCCTAGTTTAAACAAAATAATTTCTTTCACACCCAAAACATCTCAGGAGAGATCAAATGGGAGAGCAATTTGTTTTGTACCTGTCCTGCCTCAAAAACCCTCAGAGCAAATAACCGAATCAAGAAATTAAAAATTTGAAGTGAGTTACCAAAACAGTTCTCACAAAGACAGCAGAGTTCAGTGAAGAAATTCTAGCAGAACCAATCTAGACTAAATATGAAAAAAAATCAGTGGAAGAAACAAAAAGGAACACAACCTACTCCTGTTGTTTTACAGATGTTAACCCTAAGGTTTTTACTATACTAAACTTGCACACTTTTATAGACTTGTACACCAATTATACTTATTATTACAATATGTACACTACATTATTGTAAAAGTAGACAAAGAAGCTAAAACTCCAAGTGCTCAATGTGTCTGAGTCCAGGCTGGTGGCCTGGTCTTGACATGCTGCAGTTTCACCTTGGGCTCAGTCTTCTGCAAAATGCTGGGCATTGGTGGATGTGCTACTGTCTCAGATGTGTATGGTCCTCCAGTTTGAAGGATTGGCACAAACTGCCAGTGTTTGGCTCTCCTCATCCCTAGGGCTCATGAGAAGCTGTCACTCAATTCATCACCCCTTCTGGTTTCACCCCTAACTGCTTTACAACAATGTAAAGTTGTTAATGGTTTTCTGTGCTGCTTTGCTTTGTCAAGGCTGCCAGAATCACCTGATCAGAGAAAAGCTGGGCAGAACTAGCCCAGGCCTCATTTAACCTGAATTGTGCCTTGGGGTGTTTTAACAAAAGGTTTGTAAACCCAAGGGTATTTTCTGCAGGGTGGGCGTGAATGTCCAAAGTCAGGAAAATTGGAGCAGGAGTTAATGTATTTCAGGTATAATTTTTGATTTGGAAACTCAAGATGTCAAACCTATAGCCACTGGTTTAGCTGGTATAGCAGCTGAGTTGATATGAATGTCCCCTTATCAGAAAACATACATAATCTTGTAGAATCGTACCATCAGGAGAAACAAAACTCGTCACACTTTATCAGGGACAGGTACTTAGGAGAGGTCAAGCAAAAGTATCCCCTCATATATGTAAGGCTGACAAGAAAGCTAGTAGGAGGAATTTATCATTCAATAGTCAAGATTAATCTCATGCTCTGATAAAGATATTTTTACTTCTATTACCCTGAGGTTAAGAGATGGAACCAATACCACGCCTGCACTTTGGCTAGGTTAGAAAATGGTTTGGTCTTTATTTTCAAGTAACCAGACAGAATCTGTTCCAGCTTAACTCGTTTTCTTGGAGAAGATTCATCTCACAGCCTTTCTGACTACTTGATTTGCTATAACACAAGGGAAACTAAAAATATAAGAAAAAAAAAATCTTTTGAACAAGAAACTGATGCTGGAACAGCAAACCATAACAAGGACTCCAGAGACCCGGATGCCTTTCTGTTGGCATGAATGCACCTGGAGGAAGCTGTGGCTCTGAGTCAGAGCTAGCTTTCCCACCGAGTTTGATGGGATAAGAACTCACTCCTTCCCAACTTCTGGCAAATAATTTTTGTATACCTTTTCTGTACACTAACAACAGTGTCTCTTCACCTCTGAGACCGAAGCCTTTTTCCTCTGAGGTCATGCAAAAGATGTGACAAAGAGAGGCAGCATTTAAATATAGGTAGGCTGTGCTTTTAAAAGTCATTTGATTACTGGATGAGCAGAGACTAGAATATGGTTCCTTGGGCTGGAACCTTTTTAAAAGGGGTGCAGTGAACAACTTCAGTGCTGAGCCAATTGATTTTGTGCGCCTTCCAGGTAGGTCTTGTATATTATGGTTTTGATCTGCAGTCAATTATCCACTGTAATAGCATTAAATTTCAATGTAATTAAATTATTTTACTAGAAAATGTTCATAATAGCATTAAAATACAGTCTATTTAAGTCAATATGGCACCACATAATCTATAAATTAGTCATAAGTGCTATCCCACAAGTGCAAAAATGATGAAAATTAATGTAGACTAATGCAATACAAAGTATATGGATATTAACAACAATGCAGGCTGTTTGCAACAGAATGACAATAAACTAATTCCTTACATCAAAATTATTTCACTTGGCTACCATGGGTTGGAAATTACACAATGACTTGGGCAAATGTTCACTCAATTGTTCTTCCAGTTTTGATCTCATCAAGAAGATCTGTACAGTTCTCCAATTTTTTCTATCAAACTAGAAAAATAAGACAAGCTTTTTCCCATTAATAAACTACAGATAAATCCTGTTCTTTCTTAAGAGGAGTTAATAGGAGATTATCCATTTAATTCAATATGAGAAAGTCTTTCTGAAAAAAGTGATTGAAGTCCTTGCATAAATTTCTTGTTCTTTCATTGCACCCCAGTGAAATAGGAGAAACTATCTGTGTAATAATATTTTTTTGTATTGCCTTGAAATGTTGTACATATTTTTTTTACTTAAATAATGACCCACTAGCTTTAAACATATGCCTTTGAACCAGACTTGGCATTTGAGACATCTGCCTGGGTCTGGCAGATTTGACATTGGATCCAGGGACATCTGCAACCTTCTGGCGCCATGGCTGAAGGCCAGGAAGGACAGTCCAGGATGGAGTACACATGGTGTTGTATCCCTGTATTTATGTGCTGAATCTCTCCATGTCCAACAGCCCCTTTCCTAGAAAAAGGCATAGCAAATCGCAAATTGCAGTTTCCTAAATCAGCTGAGATATCAATTTGAGGACTGGTGAGCTTCAAATTAATGAAAAAGCATTCTGTCACCCAGATCTGCTATTAGACCTCAAAGTGTGACAGGGGAGGTTTATGCTGTGCTGTGGTTTTATAAATAAGCAGGCATGCCATCCCTTTTCCTGCAATGCCAGTGGGAACTTGGTGTTACCAACTAACTGCTGCCAGGAACTGCTGATCAGAGCCACCACAGCAGGCACAGGCTGAGGCTCCAGCTCAGTTCCAGGCTCCATCACCTGCAATCATCTCCCACTTATCATATGAAGGTTTAGATTTGTTGGGCACCCCAGCCTTGCCCAACACCAAACTCCATGGCAATATCTATCAGAGTTATCAGGGCTTTCTGACGAAGTGAGAACAAGCCCCTGCTCAAGAAAGAGCACCAAGCACTGATCATTCTGAGCTCTTCAGGAGCATGAAAACACACCATTGAACCAAGTTCTGGATGCTGAAGGGCGGTCAGTGAGCTCATACAGACCTGAAAAAGCCACCACACCAGTGATTCATTCTGCACAGTCTACACTGTTAGTTAAGTTTGTTTAAGCCAAACACATGATTATTTATTAAAAACTTCAGTCCTTACACCCTTAGTAATCTGTTCTGAAAGAATTTATGCAGATTCCAGTGTTTTGTTCAAGATGTTGCAGAATGTATCACTGGAATGCTCCACACTCTGCATTCCAGCAAGCACCTTGATCAAACCCCATCACATTTTCTAGCCTTCAGCATCTTTCTTTACTGACAAATAAAGTTATCGAGCTGCTCAGAAGACAACAAATTTCCCTTCCTCCTCCTGCAGAAATTTCATATAACAAAATCAGCTTGTTTTCCTCATTGCTTTATAAGGACTTGAAACAGATGATGTCAGCCCTGAAAATTTCCTGAGGTTTCTATACTGTTTGACATTTGTCTGTCAATATGAAGAAAGATTACACACAACTAAGAGTTATTTGTTCTAAACAGTTCTTCAAAATACACACTCACTGACTCTCATAGCAATCTGTCTGCTGCCTGTAAGCCCAGCATTTTCCAACATGCTCACAAAATCTGCATTGTGAGCCCTCATTAATTCAAGGAGATAGAAATTATACTTGTTATTCTTCCCACTATGCATAGAAATTAAAGTTCCGACTCGAGAAAGCACATAAGCAGTTACCAAGTGTTGAACAAGTGCTGTGGTTCCTGTGAAAGGTAACAGGTAGAATTCATTTCCTGGAAAAGATGAATAACACTTCAGCAGCAGCCGCCTCTTGATCGCTTTTCCCTGGGGTTTTGATTTATTGATTTGCAACGAAAGCATCCCTACCGGAAACGTCCACCAAAAGCTTTGCATCCTAATTACCAGAGGTCATTCCCCTTCCACAGCGGCACAGGGAGGGAAAGATCATTAATCAGTCCCTATCAGCTCACTCCTATCTGCCAGTGAGTTGCCTAACCTAGTACTGCACTAAATCCTACAGCTGATGAACTTCTTCAACACTTGCAGAACAAGTGTGTCCAACAGGTATTTGGGTGATTTAATTACCCCATCCCATCCTACATACCGGAGATCCCAAATACTTAATTTCTGTTTGTTCTGCAGAGGTACAACCACTTTTTGCACTAGAAGAAGGTTACTCAGCCAGGACAGGTATCGTCCCCATCTCTTCCAGGAGAGGCAGGATCCCTTTTTCCCTGCAACCATCCCAAAATAGTCCCCAGATGGTAGCTAATAATTTTTTGCAATGTAAGTCAAAAGACATTTCCCTAGGGTATCACATAAAACACAATACATAAATATATAATTAATTATATATATATTTTTAAAGGAATACAGCATTAATTATAATTTTCACAGTATTTTCAAAGAAATATCTTCAACTGAAATCTTTTTGTGTGCATTCCAATGCTTTCCAATTTTAGATCCTCTACTATGGCTATACTTTATTTTTTAATGGTAAATGGCTCATCTTTTGCATGACCTCACAAGTAGGAATTATAAGAAATACTCCAAATAATAAGCTCCTCAAAAATTTACAGCTGTTAATTGAAACACAGTTGATCCTGAAAACAGTTCCCTTCCTAAGAAAGATAAGGATTCACTTAAGTCCAGAGCAACACATGAAGTTCCCTTCTCCTTCAAGCTAACAGGTTCCATGAAATCAAATTAGTGCTGTTTCTTCCTGTACTTTGTTACTATTTACAGTTTTTCCCTCCACAAAGGGAATCATGACCCCCCTGTCACTCATCCTTATTTAAATTTTCCTTTTCTTCTAAAAAATTTCAATTAAAATAAATATATTTTTACATTACAATTCTCGTTTCAGCTTTCTACCCTCCTTCCAGCTTTTTCCACATCACACAGAAGCTCACCAAAATTTTCTATTTAGTCTGAACAAATAAGACTATTTTTTAAGCGAGCACTGCACTAGTCCTTTTCAACCTCTTACATTGTAGCCTGAATGTGTTGAAAACTCTCTGCCAGCTTTTCTTTTTTTTGAATCAAGGGTAAGATATGCACATATTTTGTTCATGGTCTGCATTATGAAGATGATAGTGAGGAAATTAATTAGAAACATATGAGTAACCATAATTTTTTTCCCCTCCTCACTCAGACTTCCCTTTTATGAATCTGTCACAAGGTAACTCTAAACCTCATCCCTTAACAAAGAAATACTGAGATAGTGCCTTAGGTTCATAAAGAAATGTTTACATAAGAAACAGATAATTAAGTTCTTCTGGAAAAAGGAAAAGCTGTAAAGTTCTGATAAGGGGCTAAAAATGCAACTTTTTCTAGTTTGCTCAGCACATTTATTAATGATATTTTCAGTTCTTGTGATCCTGCCAACAGCAAAACCTGGACATCACAATGTAGGCTCATGGGTATTTTGTCTCAGACCAACAAATATCTCTTTTTCATAAATTCTCAGCTTCATCTTTGGAGGAATTCCAGTTCAGAGGAATAAAAGTTAAGTTGACAAACATCAAATGTAAGAAAGAAGATTTTTTTTTTTTTTTGAATTGACTGTGTTCTGCAGCAGTGAGAAGCCAGCTAAGTGCATTACCCCTGTTTCTGCTCCATGACTGAATATGTGGCCAGATCATGAGCATATGACCATGTCCTGATCAAAACAAGTGACTGCCAGCTCTTCAGTCCTCTCTGAAGAGCTGGGCAACTACTCAGGTCCTTGGGGATGTAGCTGTGGAGCCAAAATCCCATGGGATTATGACACTGCAGAGCATGAAGATGATGCAGAGTACAACCCTGCCCGCTTCAGAGCAGGATTCAGAGCTGTACTCTGTAACATCTCAGAGAAGGGAGCATGTGTGAATGCAGACCAGTCCGTTCATTATTATAATTATTAAATGACAAGGGCTTAAATTGATTATCCACCATCTCCTGCTGACTTCTCCAGTTCACAGCTCCTCATTAGAGTGTAAGTCCTCGAGACAGCTCTGCTGTCTAGAAATACTAGATGGTCAGGGCTATGTGTCATAGGATATCAGATATTATTTTAGTCTATTAATTGTCCTGTTATGGGGATAAGTACAATCTTGCAGTCAGTGATGAAGAAATATTTATACCAAATACTACACAGAGGACTGAATTCTCTTATATATAAGCCTGTGGGCCTGATGAGATGAATCCCAGAGTCCTGAGGTGATTGGCTGATGCAGTTGGAACTGTATGATCTTTAGGGTGCTTTCCAAACCAAATGGGTCTGTGATTCTGTTGGTCTGCACTTGGCATAGCCACATACATAGGACAGTGCCAAGCCAACAGCTCTGCTCTGGTACTTTTTAAAACTATTAGATATCATTCTTTGCTAGTAAAAATGACAACACAAAATACAGTCAGCAAAACCCAGTGCTGCCAGTGAATACAGAATGAATTCCCTGGATATTACAGACCAGGGCAGAAAATACCTGGCCTACATTTCCTTGCACTAAGGATGTTTTTCTCTTCCTTCCCATCTCCTCTGGCATTTACATCTGTGTTTAGGGCACACTATAGGGAAGAAAACTGTCATAGAAGATCTGGTGGAAAAAGGGGATGATAAAGATTGGATGAGATGTGAGTGTGACATGCACAATGGGTAAGTCCTGGAAGAGTGAGCATACAAAGTCAGTTGCCATATCTTCCAGCTGCTCACCTGGCTGACAACTCCTAACTGTGTCCAGATATCAGAGACCATGAAAACATGGAAAAGGGCAGACAACAGGAGCACTGTATCAGATCCCCCAGCAAGGACAAATGCAACTATGTTTTTGACCATTTTCTACAAAGGTTTTATATGGATAAAAAACAAATTTGCCCCCAAATGTCAATGTCTTCAGTGTAAAAGGAAGGCCAGCACACAATAAATGTCTACCAGATAACACTCTGTTGTCCCTCTACACAGAGACCCACACAGATGTCTATCAGAGATTTCATATACCATTCATGAGCCATTAGGATACTTCCACATAGCAAATTTATGGGATGAAAACAACCATAGCAAGACCCTGTACAAGACAAACAAAGCACACATTATCTACAGACGAACTGAGACTCTAACGATAATTTTCAGGGTTATGCATAACTCTGAACAGGCATAAAGGGCACAACTCCAAGGCCATAGGGAAAGAAGGAGCTGCAGTCGTATGGCAACCTCTGCTGAGTCCAGCAGCCATGTGCTGCTCATTGGAGCGAATCCAGCAGCACACCTGATAATGCATACATGCTGATAAACTGACAGAAGGAATCTGGTATGTTTTACAACGCTGCATAACTTAGAGCTGCATGCAGAAGCACCTTCCAAAGCAATGACTTTAGACAGGCATCCTACACGGCTGTATCCGAGCCAGGAGCAGCTTGGATTCGCAGCAGCACAGCCTGTTCAGTCTGCTCCTCCCGACGCCGGCTCTTGCAGCAGTGAGATCCCACTCCATATCCCAGCCTTTGGAGGGGCTGGAGCTCTCAGGCAAAGGCCTTGTTGGATTTTGATGGAGCCAATGTGTGTGTGCCTACACACAATTTTGTGGCACGCACTCAGAGCGGACAATGGAGCTAATAATGCTACCTCACTCCAGTAGATGGAAACACAACTGCAGAGCACCTGGAACGTGTCCAAGTCAGTGGCAGAGAAAGGATTTCAGGAGAGATTTAGTCCAATATTATTCATCAGCTAGAGCAGGACAGATGAGTGGACATTCACACGTGCATTTTTCTTAAGAAGGACAAAGCCTGCTTTTCCAGGAAAAGAAAACCAACAAAACACACTCCTCATACTGCTGAAAACAGCATTTGTGCCTAATGAGATGTAAGGCAGAATGGATTGCTCCCACTCTCCCATGCTCTGTTTCATCTCCATAAACACAGCCAAAATTAGCAGCCCATGAAGGTAAATACCACCACCACCAAGGTGTCTGTGAAGAGCCATGATGTCCAAACACAGAGCCCTGTGTGAAACACATCTATCCGACTAAGCGTGAAATCCTGGCACTGCTGAAGGCAGTGGAAATTCTGCCAATAATTTTGAACCAGGAAGGATTTTATCCTCATCTTCTAATTATAAAGAACTCTTCTGTGAAATACAAAAGAAGGTAAAGATTTTACCTTGTTTACATAATGCTTTAGTACTAAATATCATAAAGCTTGCTCTAAATTAAACTATGCAAAATTTTAGAAGTTACAATTTCCAGCTGAAGAGTGATCCCTTAAAGAAATATCTTCATGGATAAAAATTTAAAATGGTGATCAAAACTCCTACTACTTTTACCATGAGAATTATTGCCACAGGGTTGAATACTTCTTAAGAGGATCTGCTTCTGATATGACAACAGACTAAGAGCTGGCAACAGAAGCATAGATGTTAATTGCAAACATTTATTATACTACCAGAGTTTACATTTAGCAGCTGTCAACGTTACTGACAACTGTAACAGAAATCAGAAAAAACGGGATTTTTGCTTGCCAGAAGGGCAGCTGGTGCTTGATTTCCTTGCTATTGTTGTTCCTTGTTTATTTACTTTCAAAGTGTTAAAAACAAATCTTTCACCAAGATTTATTTAAGAATTCTTATTTATTTATTCTTTACCTAGCAAAGAGGAACCTATTTGTAGGCAACTACTCAAAAATAAATATTTTAAAGGATGTGCTTCAAACTCTGATGCAATCCATTGCTTTTCAGCTTTGGTGAATCTAGATTGCAGAGATATCAAAATTTAATGGGCTCTCTTTTTTGCAGTACTCAAAACTACCTTTCAAAAAAGAAAAAAAAAAATCCAGAGCTCAATATCTTCTTAACCTAAATATTAGCAGGAAAAACAAGCTCAAATGCTTCAACCTAAAAATATGGTAACAAAGTGATGCTGCCATAGTCGTGTCATCATTTTCTTTTAAAAATCATACTTACATGCACTTATAAGTTGAGATATGGCTAAACTAATAAGCTTTACCCTGAACAGAGCTGCGGCACTTGTCAAGAATTCTTCATAACTTTATGTGTCAACGAAGTGAAAGGGATGGACCAATCCAGAGGAGCAGTACTAGTTCAGTGGATTAAGGATGTTCTCCATCTACCTATCTGATTCAGCCAAGTGCCCTCAAGTGCAGTGGCAGACACCAAGGCCACATCCAAGTTAAAGGTCAGGGCCACTAAACAATCTTCCAGGCTGCAGTGTCTGACTTGCTGGCAGATTCTTAGCCTAGAAAAGTCTGATACAAAAGGGTAATCTATGAATCACTTCCAGGAGTTACTGCTTCCAGGATCTACTGCAAGAGTTGAGAGCTACTGATTGATTGACATACTTTGAAGATGTCTCACTCTCTGATAGCTGAAGAAAGACAAACAAACAAAAAACAGCCAACCAAATAAAGGGGGCTCTATGTCAGTGATGGGTTTTCCCAGAGTGGAGGGAGGAGATGTCCTCTCCTGGGCATATCTGACAGCTTCACATGTCAGAAGAACGGCTGAGCATGGGAACACATTTACACAACACATCTCAAAAGATGTTCCAGTCTTTTTATTTTCTTTTGACATCTTTTCTTTTTTTCTTTTTTCTTTTTATTATAAACTTACTATTATTTAGAACTTTGCAAACATAATCCTTTATGAAGCAAAACGAGTCTTACAGCATCTTTTAAGACTTAGTATCCTAATCCTTAAATCACAGTCTTTAATATTGTGATTATGCTCTTGCTAAGTACATAGAGCCTGAAGAGATTTTCTAGTTCTTAACATATCGTTTCCCATATGTGCTATTTGTCTTAACCATTTTTTCTTCCTTTTCCTTGTGCAATATATTTTTACTATACTTCTGATATTTCTCCCCAGTTTTCTGGCATAACATATTAATGAACCATAGAATAAGATTCAGAGTTGACATGCATTATAAAATGATAGTGTGCCTGCATTATGGTAGGCCAGAAGGACTTGTCATCCTGAATTTCAATTGTTTCCTACTGGCATGAAGGCGTCCTGGATGTTGGGACTGGAGAGTCCCAAACTGCCTTGCCATCATTTTTCTACAGTTGAATCTTACAGGTGCAGGTGCTGTTCTCTGAGAGCCTGTTAGGTAATAGCACACGGTGTCTTAAACATGGCTCATTTTATTCCTTGTGAATGAACAGTTTACTTCTGACTTTATTATAAGAGCTTTACATAGTTTCCAGAATCTATATTGTCAGGAAGGAAAATAATTAGAAGAAGCGAGTGGAATTTGTGATTGCTTTTGTCACACTTGCTCTTTGCCAGATTCCTGAAGGCCAAGAAGCAAATTCAATATTTTTCATTTGGATATATGCCAGTGTTACTCATGTTTAATCTTGGGCAGTTACTAGCCTTGACAGACATACTTGGAAGCAGAAACAGTTTAAAGGAACCCAAATTCCCTAAGCACACCGTTTGTTTTCAAACTTCATTACATCAAACGAATCAAGATTTCCAAAAATCACCCAGACCCTCATGCATAGGACCAAAACTGAGCTGCCACCTGAAAACCCTCTCACACATCTCACCTTCATGCCAGAGAAATGTACTCAGTGGAAAGAGTTCAATTCTCAGGATGATCTCTTGAGACAAAAATAAAAACCTGAAATTGCTAAATGACAACAAGACAGGGAGAAATCTTGGGTTAAACTAAATTTTGGACCAAGTTCTTAGAATTTTTGGAAATTATATGTTTCTTCAGTGCCTTTTTATTTCAGTAAGCAAAGGACTAAAAGCCTGAAGAACATAAGTACATGGAAGCAATCTGAGTTACTAAAAGACTTGATTTTTCCACAGATTCCCTGCTCTGCCATTTTCACATGTCCTGGAAGTTAATCAGCTGATATTTGGACAGTGCTTTTAAACTAACAATTCTTCAGGTAATTTGTAATCTCTCACAATGATTGATATAGGCATCAGAATCTGAGCAGCTTCAGGTACAAATGGAAATTCACTATCTCCACCCTGTGCAAAATCCTGTCAAAAGCCCTTGCTCCTCATTGGATCTGCACTTGAAGGCAGAAAACCATAAAAGCAAACCTCGTAGCAGAAGGAAAAACCCCACAGCTGTTCAGTGCACAGGTTTTTAGCTGTTTGATCTTAATCAGTAACTTCCTAAGATGCTGATGCACTTCATAGTACATAGAAATATTTGCGTGTCAACAATAACATACAAAATGCAAGCCTGACCCAAACACTCATGGAATTACTTTCTAGCCTGGCAAAATACCTTGCAGCCTACAAGTTCTTTTAAACTTTATGGCAAAAGGAACACTGCAGTCAGCGCTTCAGTTGCACATAATAGCACATTACTTATTAAACTATAACTATATTATTACCACTATTAGTTATAAAAGAGAAATTTCTTGCATGGAAAGTTTGAAATGACTCCCTTGTTAGCAACTAAAGCGTCAAAGTTCATAAAATATGAAACATTACCAAAAATACTGAATGTGGCACTTTCAGTATAACTATTAAAATGCTTGCATTGACATATAATTTCATTTTTAGTTCACTATCTTAAAAGTACTCAAATTGCACAGGAATCTGCAGATATATTCAGAATGCACTGCACAGTAATAAGGACAGGATTTCTTGCCTGCTCTGAACTACTGTCAAATAATATTCCAGTTTGCAAGCAGTGTCAGATCACTTTACTTTCCAACACTTTGCTGTGTTTCATGAAAAAATATGAGAAAAGCAGTCCGATTTATTTTTCAATTAGCTCAGATGTGAGCTAAATTGTGCTTCTACCACATATCTGTTCAGAGTTCCCAAAAATACAGAAAAACAGACTAAATTTCTCCCCAGAAAGACAGTGATACAATTCACTAATCAAGCAAATTACATGGAATAGGAAAAAAAGTGGATGCTCAGTTACTGATGGCAGACTGAGGCCATAAAAATACAATAAAACATCTCTGTTTATTACCTTTTTATGGGAGTGTTTTGACTTTGGATTTCAGTATCCAACAGAAAAACAGATCCATTACAGAGCTGCAATTAGCACGTGTGTCTTTTGCCTAAATCTTCCCTGCTCCTCAAGAAGCTCTGCAGACATATCCCAGCATGTCTCTGCTTTAATCAAAGCATGTCAGCCAAGATGCAGAGAGGCCAAGCAGGAGACAAATGCCCTGGTTGTCCCAAGAGTTTCTCTGTGTGTGTTCCCTGCTCAAGAGGTCACAGATGGAACTGGATGGGGGACACTCATCACAATTTGACTTTTGTTGAATTAGGTTTCTTTCTTCACATTTGTCCTGAATAACCTGCTTCAGTCCATCCCAAGAGCCAGGCTTCCTCCAGACTTTGCCTCTGTCTCCCTGATTCCTGGTAGAAGTCTCACAGATCACGGAGCACTCACTCCACTACATTTCCTGACTTTTTTGACATATTCTCTTCTAAAAATAAACCAGCTCCTCCTGTTGCAGTGAAGCAGAAGGATGACCACAGAAGGACGCATCATCCCAATATTTTGAAGCCTTTATGAACTACATCATTAAGCGATGACAGTAATTTGCTCAGCACAGCTCCCTTCCACTGCACATCTTGGATGCATTTTGTCTGTAGCTAAAGTAGGTTGTGTTTGTTGACTCACTGTGGATTCAGCTTTTCCCCACATGCTGTACATCTGCTGCACATGCCTGCACAGCCCCCACCCTTCAACACCCACAGCACACTGACATACTGAGTAACAACATGTGAAAGATTTCTATTGAACTCGTGCATTAAAAAAAAAAACAAACCCTGATTATTATTTTCCATCTCCAAAACAAATCTGCAAGATTTATTTAATACAAACCAGTTTTTCATTTCAAAGTAGTTTTTGCTACTGTACCTCTCACAAGAAATTCAGATCAAATTACACCCTTTCAAGTAAATTTTCAGTTTTCTTCACCATTTTTTTTCTTTATTGAATGCTTTTAATACACCCTGGCCCTAATCCTACAATTCGCTAAACTTGCCAGCTGCTAATTCCTATGTGCAACTAAAACCTGTTGGTAATTGGCACATAGCACTTCATTCATATGAAGAAAATCTGTCAAACATTTTTGTTATAAGTAACACGAAAGCAAAAATAAAAGTCTCTGAAGTTCCATAGACTGAAGTATCTCTCTGTGTTGGGAAATTCAGCAGTTTCTGAGAAATATTCCAACAGAAGAAGCAGATGGAAGGAATAATTTCTATCCTTTAGAGGACAGCATAGCTGAAACAATTGTGAACATAAGCTCAGGTGGGGCATAACTTCTCTAATTATTTTCTTTTTGAAGAAGCTGGACAGGACTTGATTTTAGAGAGGTGGACAGGTAAGCTTATTTCTGTGTTTTGTTATGTAGGTTTTATGCAACACCGAGCAAAATCCTATTATCCACGTGAAAATAAGAATGATGATCCTTCCCTTTCTGCCACATTTATTGTCCTTTAGCTGTTTAGTCTGCAAACTGCTGCAGGCCTCTCTCTTGACATTACAACAAAAGGAATAGCAACATAGTCATGACTATTAAAATTATTGAGAATCTTAAAATCAAACCATAAAAATATTACAAACAGATGAATATAAATCTATATGTCCACATTTATCCACAGCAGAAAACAAAACTTAATTCTTGAATTAGTGAAAAAGCATACTACCTGTCAGAGTTTCAGGTAGATTTTACAATGAAGTATCTTGCTCAGGACTGCATATATTTCCCTCCCCATACATAATTAAAGTTATTCCTATTTTACATCCCATAAATATTCACTGATGCAAGAGGGAAAATAGAACACTCTCTTCCCAAGATGCTGACAGGACCAAGCAGAAACTCATAAGGGATCCCTTCAAAGATCATCTTCTCATGGCCAAAGAAACAAATTTAAATGATCTTATATGAGCCTACTGTTAGCAATTGCACTCCTGAATTATGCATGATTCTTGACTGCTCATAATATGAACAAACTACAGAGTTTCATTAGTATATTTCAATTACTGTACCCATTCTTACTCCTTGTTTGTTACAGTTAATTTTCATTTTTAGAACATCCTTGCACATTTGCTATCAGCAATGATGCCATGCTCAGAAAAAGCCTTATTAGACGCCTTATGCATTCTCTCTGGGCTGCCCAAAAGTGTACAAACATAACTACAAATTCTAGAAAATTCTGCTACTTTATTTCACATACCATTGGTCTTCTGGTGCCTGTAGGAATAATTTTTGCCTAAACAAGAGTTTGAATTTAATCCAGTATCTGAAACTTGTGAAGCATTAATGTCACTTGATCTTTGTAGGAGTTAGACACACACATTACCACAGTACCTGCAAAATTAGCAAGACATATGTTAACTAGAGCCTCATTTTGACCACCTGTCAAAAATCTTAACACAAAATATGCCAGAAACTAAGTTGCCACTGGTCAAAAAGAAAAAAATAATTATGCAACAGCATTTGCCTAATGCTGATACAATTTTTTTGGAGTATTTTTGGAGTATTTTAGTTAAAGTGATGTTAGTCAAGGGAATAGAGCTGAATTCTTTGGTGGAGTCAATACAGTTGTGCTAATGAAGGAACCTTTCTTCCTCCACCCATCTTTCAGAACCAGAAAAGGACTTGATCCTCTCTTGTTTGGGTCAATAATTGCCAAAGTCAGTTTCTGCCCTCGAAAACTACAGGACATTATTTCTGAAAGGCAGGGGTCCTGCCTGTGCAGGTGGCTGACAGCTAAGCAGCCAGCAGGACCGATGGAACCTCTTGGAGGGCCTGGGTGCAGCTACTTGCCCCACATCAGGGCTCCCCTAGTGAAACAAATCTCCCTTGTGCTCCCTCTCTGGCCAAGATGGGAGCCAAAGCATGATGTCTAAGCATTCCTAAACTGGCTGTCTTTGGAACAAAGCCACACTGAGCTTCAGGAGCACTCTTGTCACTAGCGGACCTTCAGTAGTTCCCTGAACCAGACTAATGGCAGCCTGAAGAAAAATCAGCTGAAATATGCACAGCATTGGTCGAGGTCCCCTGCACCAGCCCTTCCTCGCTACAGACCTGCCTTTCCTGAGCTGCAATTCTTGCTAATTCAGGTGTAGTTGATTCATAAGTGGGGACTGTGAACTAAGATTGAGCACAGCTCCACTCCAGCCCAACTCCCACTGGTTTGCACTCGATGAGGAGTGTGCAAGTCTGCAGTCTAAATGAAAACTGCCTCTACCACCCAAATTTGGACAAGGCCGTGTGTCTGGGAGTCAGGGATTTCCCACTAAATTTTCGAGAGCGGGTGACCTTGCAGAGGCAGAGGTGACTCAGATGCTGTTGGGCCTCACCACGGCGTACATCACACAACATGCTACCTCCTGCAATCCGACACCGGCTTTGGCCGAGCCCATTTTCTATTCCACACCATTTCCTCCTGAGGTTTCTCATCAATAAATAAAGAGACATGCTGCTACCACAGCTGCTCTGCACCTACCTAACCCCTTATAAGCTTACAGGCACACCCAGCCTCCCACCCCCAAAACCCACACCACTGGCAGATAGGACAGAGATACCATCAGTGTCCAAGAGCTGTCTGCTTGCATGTTAATGGTTAGAATTCTCTCAGCACCACTATCGTAAATCTCCATTTCAAACGCTGATCCATACAAATTTAGAACTGCAATAAAACATTTAACTTCCTAGATTATAAAAATAGCTCAGGTTTTAAAGCTGTCAGAGAAGTAAGAATGAAAGCATGAATTAGTGGGTGCAGAGAAAGCCAGACAAGAAATATCCATGTTCAGTGAAGACAGTTTCAGATCCTAATCAACATAAAAGTTGAGTAATTAGATAAAGCAGTAAAAATTCTGAAAGCTGCCTAAAATGCCATTAATTTGACAATGAGAATGTGCACGAGGAATATGGGAGAATTTGGATTATCTGTCTGGGTAAGATTTTGAGGAAAACTTGAGCCTATCTCCTCCGTGCCGGGTTACTGCCTGAGTCCATTTGCTGTCCAACAGGACAAGCATCTGCTCCCCCCCCAGCACCGACCAGACACAGCACCCTCTGAACAAGCAAAACTGCAGGTGTTGACAAAACCTGGGAATTCCCAAGATAAATTTTGACTTCAGCAAGCCAGCACAGAAACTCAATGGAGAAAGTTCTAATAACAAGTTTCACTTCAGTTCTCTTTCTTCTGCTCGGCTTACCAAAAAGCATTAGAAACACCACATTGGAAAGAGTATCCACATTTCAGCAAAGGAAGGAGAGCCGTGTTGAGTTGTATGCCCAAACCAAGCTATTTTAGATCAGTTTGTTGGCCATTTGTGCTTTCATTTCAACTTTAGGGCAAGTAAAAATGCATCTAGCATGAAAATAAATATGATCTCATATACACAGGTTCCATATCTTAAAATATCACCTTTAAGTTTCCTAGTGCATCTTTCAGGTAAGTTTGAAGACCACCAGTGTTTCAATCCAGCTTCAAATCACCAGGAACACTAAAATTTTCCAATCCATAATTGAAATATCTCATTTTCACTGCAAATAAGGTGTAACCCAAATAGAGATGGACAAAAACCAGTTGTATTAATTAACCACTTAATAAGGCATACAGCTAGAGAGGTCTGGCCAGATCATTACCCACTTCTGCCTTCATTAGAATTAATTCCCTCCTTCTATGGCCCCTGTCTGTCCTACCAGCATTTCCACTATACTCCACAAGAAAAATGAGCATGAGACTCCTTCATTTTTCTAAAAAACATCTCCAAATTGTTCACTGAGCTTGTAGCTTTCCAAAATATTTAACATGACCTTCAACTGCTTATTCACAAAACACTTCTGCTGAAATGCCCACAAAAGCCAGCCAACCTGGGCTGATCCTGCAACAGTCCACAATAACTGGTACTAGATTCATTTCTCCATAGACTTAAAAAGTTGTACACTTCTAATAGTTTATGTACATTATGCTCTCTCATTTTTGTTAATACACTCAGTTCATTATTACTCATTATATGCAAATATAAGCGATTGCTTTAATTAATGTAATTCAAATTATAACTATTGAAATAGGGAGGTTATTTAGGAAGAGTGACTGGAGGTGTCATGATCATAAATCTCTTCAATATCAACAACCCCAAGAATAATAAAAGCAAGAGTGTCAAGGACTGATAAATAAACAAATAAAACAGACTAATTCAAGTCAGTTTACATTTGACGACTCAGTGGCCTCTGCATCCCTGAAAATTTCTTCAGGTGACTTTGGAAAAAAGAGCATGACCTCCCCAGGCACTTAAGAGCCTTTCTGGATAATACATGCTTTTATCTCTACGTTTATTTTTGCCTTGTACCTTCATAACCTTTTCATAAAGCATGATTGCAGCCTTGGTCTTTTTACAACAGATTTTAATTAGAATTACTGATGAATTAATTAGAATTACTGCTCTACATGAAAGCAGTTTTAGTTTGCACTGCTATATGCTGGGTTATGTTTGCTTATGTATTTTATTTTTGGCCTTGGTGATGATTTCTACAGATCCTAACAGAAACAGATTTCAAACTCAATATTGAAGACAGAAATAAAATAACAGTGAGAGTGATGTGCCATGCATTTCTGCTTGACCAAGTGTACCCATTTCATCAAGAGTTAACTCAAAATGCTTACTAATGCAAATAATGCACTCACAGCATGAGCTGACTTCAGCAAGTGCTCATATGAAATGTTTAATGTTTACTTAGGTGTACAGATAGCAAGAATTTGGTTCTACAAAATGAACAATTACAAGATCAGTTTATGCAAGTATCAGTTTCTCTTCAATATATGACCATCACTGTTATGTGTTACAGTCAAAATTACAGACTAATTCTGAATATCACTGTCAGAATTGCAATCACAATTACTAGGGCAGTTTAAAAATGAGCCCTCTTATTATCATTTCCTGGTTTGTTTGGGTTTTTTTTTAATTATTATTTTTTTGCCTGGACATATTCTTCTGGTGAATCTAATAAAATGCAATACTGTAATTCACAGCTGCAGTGCTAATGGCTAGAGAAAGAGGAAACCATTAAGAGACAGCCTCTCTACTGCTGAAAGCTGCTAATAATCCCACTATTCCTCATTTTTATGACTGCATATTTTATGAATGATTATCTGCTCATTACATATTGCCATAAATATTTTGGTTTAGCAATGAAAACAGGCATCAATAAAGTATATACCCTAGAAGCTTCTCTGCTAATACTTCAGTGTCTCCTAATGTATATCATGGTGATATTTTCCCCTGGCCCCCCACACTGGGTAACTATGTGAACTATTATTTTTAGCTGGAAGAAGTTCATGCATAACTTATACACTATCTGCAGCTATAAACCAGTTTTGTCAGATGCCTGAAATCATACTGAATCTGCCTCATTAATTTTCCCCCTGCTGTACAATATAGCCATCCAATATATTAATATTCCTACAGCTTACATAGTCTTGACCCAACAAAGCAATGAGAATACTGTAAATTCTGCATCTGAGCACTACTCGTAGTACTGTGTACTTTTACCGTCACTCAAGCTATTACAATCATAGGTGGATGTAATTCAAGGTACTTAAGAATTGAGGACAAGCTATAAAACCCACTGAATTTCAAAAGCTATTTTAACCTATTTGGAAATACTTTCTTTTCAGCTTCTTGTATCTCAGGTCTCTCTCTTAGCCTGGAAAATCAAGAAGTACTGGAGGCTTTTAATCACCTCTGCTACAGCTTGAGGCTGATGCCATTCCTTCCTCCTGGTAAAATAAACTTTTATTAACCATTCTTTTGAATGACAACTCCTAGTACTAATTGTAATACAATAAACTTTGGCAGTCCACTTTTAAATTTCACCAAGGTTTGGGTTTTTTTTTTTTTTTTGGTTGGTTGTTTTTTTTTTTTTTTTTTTAATTTGGTTAGCACATATTACAGCAATAGCTCTCTTATACCATTTGTGAACCAATTAAACCAATTTTCAAAATTACCTGGTAGCTTGGTACAAGCCAGGCTAGGTTTGTTCCCCAAAGGAAACTAGGAAAATGCAGCATAACTGCTGGGTTAGAACTAGTTTATGCAGCTGAATTGGGGTAATAAACTGGCATACAATTGTTGCTAAGCTCCAAAAATTCAACATAAAATAGTACTTAAATGTGAAAAGCGCTGTGGGATTTCTGCTCTAATTAGTGTGCTGCTTTACCAGAGAGTATTTGGTGACCAAAAATGAAGATTTTGCCACGTTAAAAAGACAAAAGCAAGGAGAGCTGCTCTTGGCTTTCTATTTCTATTTCATGGCATCTTCAAAAGACTGTTCTGTAAGTACAATTAACTCAGCTGATTTGTTACTGATTTGACTCTGATGCTTCTCTGTCCCTTCCATGTCAACAGTTCCCTCTCAAGACCCCCACAGCCTCTCAAAAGATTTACTTTTCTACTTTCTCCAATTATATTCTTCTTTCTTGTTTCTCCAGCTATATTCTGTCTTTCCCTGTCAATAAAAGACAGTAAATGTCTTCCCCAGGTTGGAGTCACACACAGACTGGCCAGAATGTTCCACTGCTGATTGATCATTCAGCTACTGCCAAAAAGAACAGATCATATCTGAGTTCTCCTTACCTTTCTCCCAGCGGGAGATTAACAGGTCTCCCTCCGTTATTGAACTGCTGATTTTCACCAAAAGGAAAAAAGAAAAGGAAAAACCCAAACAAACAAAACCCAAACCAAAACAGAAAAATAGGCAAGAATTTAGTACCTTTGATACCTTAGGCTTCTACTAAATATTTCTAAAACAAGGTTCAAATGTTGCTGGAGAAAAAATAGGATTGACTGGTGGACATAATAATTACAGACACATGTTTTCTTCAGAAATCACACTCCTTTCCTGGAAAATCCAAAGCTTCCATCAGCCATAATGGACTTTTCAAACTACCACGATAATAAAAGGCCATTTCTAGACCAGACATCAACCCCCTCAAACTAGAAAATACAGGGGAAAAAACTATAAACCTTGCTGCTAGAAGTGTAAGCAAACGTTAGTTTGTTTTGTCTTTTCCATTTACTATCCAGGTAGAACAGCCATATTTTATCTTGGTCAAGAGAAAACTGTCATGGTTATCAAGATGCATTTTGCTGGTCATCTTCTGCCTGGCCCTACATCTTGCCCAAGGCTCAGAACTGAGAGACAAACACAAAAACATGGGCTTAATTCCAAAAATTAATTTAAAGTAATAAAAAAAAAGGTTACTTCCCTAGGGACATTTAAATGAATAATAAAACTGTTACATTACTGACTTTATCTAGAGAGGTCAGCATTTCTCTTTGGGGTCTATGTTGTAAATCAAACTACAAATCAAGCAAAACAATAGCCTGTCATACTTTGCATTAATGTCTGATGGACAAAATAGTCCTCCTGAGCATTTGCTTCTTACATATGAGAGTAACAGCCTAGAAAGATACTCAAGTCCATGTAACACTGCAAGGTGCTACAGAAAAACACACACCTGCAGAAGCAAAAATGGGAGCTACAGAAGGTCAGGCCAAAATACAGGAGGATGTGATAAATCAGAAAACAGCAAACCCCAAAAAACTTAAATCAAACAACCCCCCCAAAAAAATCCAAACACTTCCTTTGATTTGCACATTGCCCAAGTGACTGCTGAAATCCAAGAAAGCAAAGCTCATCACTTGCATTGCAAGAACAAACCTCAGTTTAGGGCTGATGATTGAGGAAAATTGTATGTATGAGTGTAAGAGTTTCCTATTAATGACCCAAAAGTTGCTCTAAAACCATGCAACAGCAGTAATGGACAAAAATCTCTCCTAGCAATAACCATGTAATTTTTTCCTCTACCAGTAATAATATTTCAGTTTAATGTTCTACAAGTTTTATTCTCATTGAAATTGCCTTTTAAAAAGTATGTCTAAAGATGATCAGTATTTCCAGTAAATCCAAAATGCAAGCTTGGAATATTTGACCATTAAAATCCTGCTAAAACTTGCATGGAACAATTCAAAATCTGAGAAAACTTGGCAAGTAAAACTATTTATTTTTTTAAGAACTGGGGGCAAAAAGGGTCCTTGAGTCCTCTAGGTAGGTCACACACACAAGAGAATTTGATCTTGTCCATTTTTTGTTGTTGTTGTTTTCACAGGGCTGTTTGACATACAACTTTTTTTGGTAGCAGCTTGGCTGAATTAAAACCAAAAAACATCACTTTAGGCTGTTAATGCTGATTGGGGCAATAAACTGTATATTGAGAAAGAAAAGTGCACCAATGCTTTCAACTTAGGAACTGCCAGAAAGAAACACCCATTAAAAATTTAAGTTGCCAGTTCTTGCTTTGGTTTTGGGTAAATATCAGATGCTGAATGTTTTACTAAGAAAACATCCTAGAGAATTCAAGATCAGAGTGCTGAAGTCTCCATGCCAGGGCATGTACTCCACACTTATCCCACACGCCTTTTTCCTATCATAGATGTGGCAGAGAGCCTCCAAACAGTGCAAGAGTCTGTTCCCTATCTGCTAACAATAACAAGAGCCAAGTGTAACATTAAATTTTTACTTCTTGAAAGCCTTACCCTGTGCCCACGGCTATTTGAAATAACCAGCAGATGTCAAGACTAGAAAAAGTAGTTCTGGGGGAGGGACCTGGAAGGAAGTTAAGTCAGAGCTCTCTCTTTGGAGGTATAGGACAAATGGCTGGTTTGACTTTTTAAGAAATTATTTTTAATTTCTGAGTGACATCATACTCCATTATTCCAAACAGTCTCCAAAAGATGAAATTATTTTCTTCCTCTTAAAAGCATCTTTAAACTTTATGATTGATCCTTCCAGTAGAATTTCTTGGTGATCTCACCAAAATACCAGGTATTTAGTCTTCATTAAAGTCTTGGAAATAAAAAACAACCCAACCAAAAACCAGCCAAACCCAACATTTTTGGAAAAGGGCTTAGTAGAGGTTTGATGGCAAGCACAGCAGAGATGCAGCCATGAGTGATGTAATACCTAAAGAATTAAATAATAGAGAGGCACTGAACCTTGACATAAATAATCAAATAACCATGAATATTTCTACAGAGATGTAGCAAAAGGGAACCATTGGTAGCTACAACTTAAAAGATGAGTCCTCAGTATGTGCAATTTAAGGCGGGAAAAACCCAATGACAATTCAATTATGTATATAACTCAACCTTCAATTATGACAGGACAGCACAATAAAGGGATTTTCCAGCCTTACACTACATTACGTGTTCTAGAAAAAAGCATAACTCACATTTAGCATCCTCCCTATAGACTAGAAGGAAATCATACTTTTTATGGAGACATTTTATATATTTTTGTACTTTTTCAGTCCACAGCCTGTGTGCTGTTCACAGCAACAATGCACACTGTTCCCATTCCACCATAGACAAGGCTGGACCGTGGTGGCAGCTCCCTGGGGATGAGCAATCCCTGCCTCAACATGAAACACTGGAGTCCATAGCATATTTCACACTGGTGAGCACACCCAACACTGTTCTCCAAAAGAGATGGAGCAGAGCCACTACTGTCTTTGCTCAGCTCAGGAGCACAGAGCTCTCAAAGGAGCAGCTTTTGGGATTCACCACTTTATGAACAATTATTAAACCTCTCCAAGCTCCACAAAACCTTGGTGGAGCAGAGCTCCAGCTCCAGACTATTGCTGCAAGAGCCCCAAACCCTCCCTTCACACCATTCTCACAGTAGGCCCTACCAATTCCTTCTGATTTCAGATCACCCATGAGGAAGCAAGAAACTTCATCCTTTTTGCACAAGTACAGCATACAAAACATGACCCATCCTTTGAACAGGCTGTCAATTATGTTCCTGTTTGTTTTAAGCCAGAAATATTTTCAGTTTAGGGAAAGGACAGCTTCATAACTACCCCCCTCTCCCCACCCAGTAGTATTGGTCCCATCATTTTGATAATGGGATTCATAGATATAACTGGTTGAATAGTCAAAATTTTCCGGGAAATGTCCAAGAAAACACGCATGAAGTAACAATTACTTCAACAAAAGAAATTCAAAATTGCATGCTCCCTTTATAAACTCCTTGCTTGGGGTAGAAATGCTACAGCATTAAACAAATCTGGTCTGGCAGTGCAATAAGCCTGAGTAAGAAATAGTGTTAATTAAACCTGTTAAGGATCAGAATAAAAGTTGGAATCTCTCCAGTTCCAACCCAAAGCTGTTCTAACAGGTTATCTACTGTCTTTGCTGTGCCCTTGCCTAGATCAAATTATCTTTTAGTTTTTCTATTGAATGAAGAGAAGGGGTTTAGCTCTCCAAAGAAAAAAAGTGTAAGAAATACCTCTAAGCTGCAGATGATCTGGGAGAGCTAACCTATGACACAGAGCTCATTCCATCTTGTTGCTCTGAACTTCTGAGGATTCAAAAAGGATTTTTCACCATTGGAAGCAAGTTAATAGAGTTGGAGATAAGTTTCAGGGATGTGATAAAGTCAATTCCCCACCTGTCCACTCCTTGTCATACATCCCCTGACTTACCAGCAGCTGAGGCAGGGGGGGACAGGGCATTGTGTGGCAGTGACCAAGAGTGGAGGAGCCATAGTGAGTGATTTGACAGCAATCACTGATCAACAGGACAGGCATCTGTCTATTCTGACATACTGGGAAACAATGGGGTTTTTTCCCCACCACGGTTGGAAAGTAAAAAATAAAATAAAATAAAAAGAATAAGCCAAGCAGGCTCACATGCTTATATGAGCCCTGTTAAGGTGGCTTTTTGAAAGTTCATGCATCGCTTCATGCTTACATCTATTGACTTTTTCTTACAAACTGAAAGGGAAGAAGGAAATGTGTTGACCAAATGCTGTCATCCCATGTTAATAAAAAAATCACCTGACAAGCTCACAACTGAATGTTTTTTTTAAAGACTTCTCTCTAGAACATCAGTTTGTGTCACTACTTCTGATTTTCTAATCAGTTTGTGTAGAGCATGATAAGAAGAGTGTAAAATTTGCATGGAAGACACCACTAAGTATTACATGCACTAAATGGAAATCCCTTCCCCATTGAGAACTTTTTAACTGGGGTAATGAAATTTTTATCAGGTCGTAACTTAGAAGATTAGAAGACTGGTAGCACATTATTCTAAAAATCAAATCTGATTAATGTTTAATTGTAGCAATGTGCAGAGGTATTAATTAGGTATACTTTCTATGACTCATAAATAGCTATTAGAGCAAAAACAAGAATAATTTGAAGATTAGCATGAAGAGAATGGTATACTTGAGTGGTAAATTATAATTTAATTGAATGGACTTTGTGTAAAATAATAGAAATTGTCATCCAATATTATAATTTTGATGCATAATGCAGTTATAACAAATTTTACAGCAATCAAGTCTGACACCTTTTCCTCAGGATATTTTTCTGTGCAGAAGCCACAGGTGTGAATTAAAAATTCATTTGTGCTTTCCAATGAGAACCACAGGGCAAATCTTAAAACCCGTTTCCCTCATTTGGTTTTTACTGCACCACTGAAGCATCTATGCAAGCTTTGCTTAAAAGGGGGGCACAGGTAAGGCTCTGGATTTGTATATTCCAATAAGTGTTGCAATCAAACTTGAAAATCTGAAGCCTTGCATTTTTATTTTTTTTTAAATAAGTGATCCTCAAAGTCACAAAGGGGTTATAAATCTTGTTTTGGAACTGCATTTCTCCAGAGAGACACTTTTCTGCTGCATTTGTTACCGAGACGGTGCCCAGGCATATTTCTGCTGCTCATTCCCCTTCCTACAGTCTTGCAGAACCATTTTCCTCTCCATTATTAGAAGATATAGCTTACAGTGCATTCCTTAAAATACCACTTCTACTAATAATAAATAAGCACCTACTGTTCATGATCTTGCAGAAAATGTTGAAAATATGACCAAGAGGCACCAGCATCTGGAGCATATCAAATGAATCCAAGAGTTTTGTTTTCTTATGCCAACATAACAAACTTTAGTTATTTGCTTTTGGCGTGAGTTATGTTTTCTAAATGTATTTAACTAAAACAATTGAAATTGGAATTATCTTCTACTCTACAGGCCTGGAACAGTACCAGAATGTAGAACAAATACATAATCTTGTCCCTAATGAAAAAAAAAAAGGAAAAAAAGGCATGAAACAACTCATCCTGTCTCTTACTTGTAAATTATATCTCGCATTTCTGTCGCATTTATTTAAAACCCTAAATTCATAATCAAAGGGAAGCTAATTAAATGGTTAAGATTTGAAATTTTCATTTAAAAATTAAATGAATGAATGAATGAAAAATTAAATTAATTAAATGGTTAAGATTTGAAATTTTCATTTATAAAAAAAGCAAACAGAGGAGTGATGTAACACCAAAGAAACTTCTTTGCATTTTTATTTTCATTTAATACTGGGATTAGTAAATAAAATCAAGGAACTGCATGTTGGCCAGGTGATCCTCTGGATTACCTCTCTCTAATGCTAAAACCACTTTTTTTTCTGTTGCCATGCAGCAAGAAACTCTTTCTGTGGCAGGTCCGCAATGTGAAATTGAAAAATTTACATTTCTTGAAGGCTCAAAATACACAAGCTCTGCATGACAGGTTTCTATTATGAACTGAGTACCTGCTGCACTAGAAACATCTTGGAAATGAGAATAGAATGAAACAAATTAATTGACACAGTCTTTGCCAAAATAATATTTTGAATTTTCAAGAAACATCATTGTTACTAACAACCATACCTAATTATTTTCTAATATCCAGAGAATGTGAGGTGGGGAAAAAGTGACCAGAATGTTTTGCCTCAACAATGATGTTTTTCCCATTTACACTGATGTCAAATACCCTCTTAATTGCATGATAAGCAATAGAAACACAACCCAACAACTTTGCTTTCTAACTTTACAGCCTTGAAACACTTACAGCAGGATTTTGTTCTGAGCAGGAAAGATATGGGGAGTTGCAGCTGGCTTGTAAAAAGCTACTTATTTTTAAACCATTAAATTGTCTTTTGAAAACATTTTTCATTCTAATGCATTAATTTTTGGTTACAATTACTGATTTTTTCTGAGTTTTATAACAAGTGATATATACAGAGAATTATTATGTCACCTATGTTAATAAATCAAGCAACTAGGAGACAGAATTCAGCATCAAAACATCTCAGGTAGCTAGAATTGGTAATAAAAATTTCATAAACCCCTTCCATAAACAGAAAAATTCCCTCCACAACATGTAAGAGAATGTGTCACCTAATTGTTCTGTCTTTTCCATCACCACAGTGCTTAATCGTCAAGCCCCTGGTCCACATCCCCAGACACATTCAGTTGTGCTAAGAGGTGATAAATTCAGCAGTATTCAGGGATTTAGAAAAGGTTTTGACCTTTGGAAATGCATGTTGGGTTCTAGGAATTGGGGATGTGCCATGTTTCACGTTAAGAGAGGATGCACTGTGACATTTTTCCTTTAAAGCGTCCGTAAAACTGGGCAACTCTTGCAGTGCTCTACAAGTTTCTTGCCTCCTGCACTTCTAAGCAATTCTAGAAACAACAGTTAGGAATCCTTTTTGTGTACTTTAAAAAAATATAAAGTAAGCATCTATCCTGAATTTTGATTAAAAATCTCTCAGGAAGGTGCTGTTATATGGATCCTGATTTTAGAAAAAGCAAGCAACAGCAGTCGTGATTATAATGACCATAAAAAGGACCACTTTGGCATCAATACATAGAAGATGTGCTTTCACCAAAATTGACTAGAACACATTTTCTTTAATATATTTTATAAAAAGGAAGGTTTTTAAAGCTCTCTCCTTCCTGATGTACAGCAACAAAAATAAACCTTCTACATTTTTAAATTCAAAGAATGAAACAAAGATTCAGTCACCAAAGTGAGTCAAAAGTTGAGTTCTGAAGCCACAGCGTGGGAGTCTGGATCAGGTCCCAGTCTGAACTAGGTGGGGAAAGAATTTGAATCCAGGTTTCTTCCAGTCCCACTGAAGCCAGCACTGGTTGGTTATTGGTGCCAAGCAGAGAGTCCCTTTGCATTCTGCCTGCTACATTCTATCACAATCCTGAAAATTTTCCACATTCTGGTTTCCATTGAGAAATGAGACTGGGAAAAAATCGTTTTTCCAGCTTACAGAGCACAGCTACCTATATCAGACCACTGGTCTTTCTCCTGCTGCAGCCAGTTCCTGGCAGTGAACAGGAGCTCACAGACAGTAAACAGGTAACCCTTGATTTGCCTCTGCAAGGTTTAGGTTTGGTGGTTTTAAACTTAGAACAAAACAACAAGCTTGAAATCCCATCAAGTTTTTCCTAAAAGTGGTGTATGTGCTTAAGATACACCACTCTCAGGAAAAAAACTATGAAATGAAAGAAATATGAGCATCCCACCCAGGACTTTTATAAAAAACAGCAGCAGAAAAGCCTGCTAACTGCCTAAAAATCAGCCCTAAGAGTCAAAGCCCTGCTATTACCTCCCTAGTAGGACCAAGAGGAGATGCACTATTTTTTCTCTTGACATCACCAATTAGTATTACTCAGAACCAGTCAGGCCCACAAGGAAGCACAGCAGAGTGGGGTGCAGGGAAGGCTCCACCACCTTCTCCACCTCCTGAAGAGATTTCATGATTATACTCTGCTTTCTCTATACCCTCCAACCTACCACAGGTTGGTAATGTGCCTCTGATCAGGAACTCTCTTGCAATCTCACCCTTAAAAACACAATTACAAATACTCCAGTAAGCTTTCTAAAGCTTTTCTGATGTAGAAATCCACCCTGGCTATAATTTAAAAAAATACTAACAATGTTAGGAATGGTTGTGATAATCCTATCAGTAGTACATGTGTGGGAGAATATGATTCATGCAAAACCATTTCCCTGTCTTGATTTTTCGTGTACATTACAGGAAAAAGGCAGCACAAAGCTCTCAAATATTGTCAGTGAGAAAAGGAAGGACTGTAGGGAACCAATTAGGTTTGCCAGTAAACCAGAAGTGCCTGTGACTGGTGCCTCTGAGGGTCAAAAGTAATAAATGCCATGCACCAGTATCCTGCTATTACACCTGTATTAGGGGATAGTGAAGATTAATACCATAATTAGAAATGCTGAACATCATCTCCATTACAAGACAGATAAAGTGGCAATCCTGACACAGTCACAGCAACAAATTTATTCATTGTTTTTCTTCCAACTCGATGAAAGGATGTACATTATCAGTCTGGATGACTTCTAATATTTTGGGGCAATGAAGCAAATCCACGACCTACCTCTGCGACCACAGAAGTGCAAAATAAGCTGGTGAAGCTACATGACACAGCTTGGGGGAGAAGGAGGTTAAACAGGGTGGTTAAAGGAGGGTGCTCCAGAGGAAACCCCAGAACACAGTCCTCTGACAACAGCACACACAGAAAATCGAGATTTAGTCACAGAAACCAAAGCCAAAGAGATAAAACCTGTTCCACACTTAAAGCATACTGAGCTTTTATGATACGAGTCTGAAGTTGTGACAACTCTTAATAGCCGAAGGATTTTATTAAATCAGCATTCCATTAAAATCATTAGAAAGCTGCAACACAAATAGTCAGCAATGTTAAGAAACCAGAAAGTTTACATTAGAAATGAAACACTAAAGCTTATCTTCCATGACTTGTGAGTGATTTTTATCTTTTAGATAAACTTCATGCACCATTGTGACAAGAAACCTTAAAAAACATTTCACAGAGCAGCACAGCTATATCTGCAGCCAGTGAACTGGCTACATAGCTCAAAAAGCTGAAAAATAAATTCACCCCAATTGCACATTATTTTTACAATATAACCAAATGTATTTTGCTCAGCAATGTATTTAGCCCATTGGGGTTATTTTGGATTTCCACCAGGATGGTTCAAATTACCTCACCACTCCCACACATCAACCAAAGCAAACAGTTGCTAACATTTGAGAGGTGGGCGAGGAGGCAAACTTAGTTACATCACCACCACCTTTCCCACAAGCTGACAAGGAGGCACATGCCAACAGTCAGAGAAGAACACACCAACAGGCCTTTGCTGGGCTGGGGAGCAATTCCCAGCCTTACAGATCCAAGTTTCTTTCCCACATTTAGCAGCAAAGCAGTTCTCTAGTGTTAAACAAGAGGGGATGTTGCTATGGTAGAGGAAGAGAAGATTCTACCTGGTGCTGCTGCACTGTCTTGGAGTTTGCCACTGACACTGATGCCTTTTCCTGGTCTTAGAATCAAGAGTCAAACACAGTTAGAAGGGGAAAAGAGATTTTACCTTGGTATTTATTTTAAGGATCCTCAGGTGCACTATGTCCAGGTCGAATGCATCCCAATGCACAACACAATGCACACCCCCAAAAGATCTGGTATAACGTTATAGGTTTTACTAATTAGCATATCTATCATAAATTCCCCAATGAGAGGCCAGAATGAGCCCCCCTCCCCAAGGAACCTTCCCCTGGATGGTTTTGTCTTAGTTTACGAAATGTGTTCAGGAGAGGACCTTGGGGCCTGGGGCATTCTGATCCCTAACTACAAAACCTCTAAAATGTTTCATCTCCTAGTTTAACAAACAAGTCCAAGAATGTAGGCAAAAAGCACTAAGAATACAGAAGTTGTAAAAAGGCATAACAGGGGTATAAAAGAAAAGGCAAAAAAATCATCATGGCATCAACACTAACACCAATGGATATTAAAAGAATCACTCTCTCTCTTTTCTGGGTCTTTAGGAATGACAACAGATAACCTCACTGTGGTTACATCCAAGCATTCCTCTTAGATCATTCCTGGACCCAAGCCTTCCAGTTAAAAACTGCAGCATAAATGGGAGCGTGCAACCTAAGAAGAACTTGCTCTACCCATCCCTTGCTGGCAACAGTGAGCACATGCAGGCTAACTTTAGCAAAAACACACAGCAGAAGTCTCCATGGCATTCCCATCACCGATAGGAGTGGAGCCTGATCTTGAAAGCATAAATTAACAGGGCCTGCCTACAGAGCCAGCTCCACTGCTAGCCATCAAATAGAGAGAGAAAGCTTTTTTTCCAATATCCAAGAGCATTGTTGCAATTAAACCAGCTATTTCTTACCTTATCCTGACAGACAGGCAACACAAATCAGCCACAGCCATGATTGTTAATAACCTGTATGTACCAAAAAGGTGGTTTTCACAACCAGTCACTCTGTCTTCTCTTCTATAAACAAAACAGAGCCCATTCCTTCATTTTCTTCTTGGGCATTTAATAAACGAGAGCATTCAATAAACTAGAGTATATTGCTGATTCTTTTAGTAGCTGCCTTCTCTCCTTACCTCCTTTTCAAAAGCCAAGCATTCAAAACTGGACATCCTTCTTCAGCTAAGATCCCAGCAGAACTGTGCAAACATCAAACTTTTCCTCCTCTGCCACCCCCTGTGTTGTCAATGCATCCCAGATTGATGCCTGTCTGTGTCTGCAGCAAATTGCAATCAGCTGTAACTCCCCAATCTTTTCTGTAGAACTACTTCTAGGCCACAATTATTCCTCATTTTGTAGCTGTGCATTTGATTTTTCCATCTTAAGGTACAGGAATCGGCGCTTTCCTTTGTAGAAATTCATCTTCCTGATTTCAGATTATTTCTCCACTTTATCAAGCTCATTTTGAATTTTAATCAGTTCTCCACAGTGCTTGCAACCCCTGTCTCCCCTCCTCCCACACTAGCACAGCTTGGTGTCATCATGTACCACACTACAGCTGTGACAAGGAGACGTGCTGGTGGGTTTTTCGAGTTTGAATATGCAGTGAAAAGCAAGAGGAAAGAAAAGAAAATCAATGCCTTAGGAATGTCAGTTTAAATAGCCAGCAAAATATTTAAAAAGTGGATTAGGAATAAAACCCCAGAAATCTTAAATGTCTTCCAAAGGAGCCTCTCAGCTGAGTACTCAGTTGTGATAAGTTTTTAGCTCTGGGGAAGATACTGCCCATTAATTTAGCCCTTGGCAGCACCTATCTTTAAGTATACAACCACATTAATAATGAAATATAACCAAGGGAGTGTCTGTGTTTATTTATGGACCAGGCAATATGTGGTGGATAACATGAGTTTTGCAGCACTTTTAGTCTTGTTCTCATCTTAATTATATTATTCTTTTATGTTTCTGGGAAAGAAATACCCAAATCATATAGCCATGGTTTCATTATCTCCTCTGTATTATCCACGGATTTTTTAGAATGTATTAACAGCAGAGCCATCTTCTTTTAGCCTCAGAGTACATACTCAGGTGTTTTTTTAGGCAAGCAATTAGAAGACTGGAAAGTCTTACAAAATGTTCCTCTGTATTGTTCCGTGGAGAGCAAATCTAGAAGCACCAAACAACTGCAGCATCCCATGGCACTACTACAGGCAAGAGTTACTGCTCACTGTGCAAAGTGACTTGCAGATGTATACACAAAATCTTGCAATTAAAAGAAAATAAAAATCCTCAAATGGGAAGTCACCTCCAAAAACTGGCATAGTTGCAATCCTACTAGCAGTCTATGCATATGGATATATGTTTCCTGCTAAAACCCAGTTCTTTTCAGATCAAGGGGGGGGGGGGCAATTTGACATTAAAACATGCCTTATATTATCTTTATTAGGAACTTCATAGCACATTAACTAGAAAAAAAAAAAAACACCCTCTTGCTTTGGAAACAAGCAGTAGAGAATTCCCTTGCCTTTTCCTGTTTGCTGAATAGCAAATCCAAACACTACAGAAACCTGGGACACCAGGGAAGGCTCTCTGGGAAGGAAATAAACCAAAACCAACTTGTCAAATGGGACTCCCTGCTGCTGCCTACCATGTGGTGCTCTAGTGAGCTGCATCTGTTCAGCTATTAAACATCGTGGTGAATATGATACCAACAGCAGTGGCATTATCAAATATGCTGAGTGAGTATTAAGGCTCTCTAGCATAATCTCTCCACTTTTTATTTTGGTTGGTAGAAGTTACTGTAAGCAGCTTCATGTATGATAACACTCTTTGTGCTTGTACCCAAATGAGAGGGTACTGCTACATAATCCACTGACAGCCTTAAAAATTCCTTCTGCTGTGCAAGTGAAACGCTGAGTACTTTTGCTCCAGAAACTCCCTATTGTTCCCTGGAATTCACTGGGTCAGGAAAAAAAGCCCCATATGGGGAACAAGGACATTAATGGGGTTTCACAGCAGACAGGCAGAATGCAGTCTGTTGCATTTGGTTTGTAGGCAGTAAGTTGAAAGTCCATCAAGGGGGAGGGCTGAACTAAAAGTAAGAAGAGATTCCAGACCCAAAGTGGAGCATGATGATATCTGCTGAGGCTGTAATGCTTCATCCCCACCCTTCAATCCAGAGACCTGGGATGAAGAGGAGTACCTGACCCAACAGTGAAATAACAGAGGGAAGAATTCCCAGTCCTGTACAGGCAGCTTTCCCAGCCCACAAAGAATGTGTAATGCTGCAGCAGCAAGCGTGATTTACATCTCCCTAAGGGAACATCTGGACTTACATTTCGTCCTTGACTGAGCATAGATCATCACCTACAAATTCCAGCACAAGAAGTTAAAGCCACGTTAGTAGCTTCACGCTGCTGCACTGAAGGCTTCGGGATAATTTCACAGAGAACTGGCAAAACTGAAGGGCTGTGTCTTTTCTTTGTTCCTCAGCATCCCTTATTCAACATAAGCTAGGTAATTATCGAAAGCCAGGAAACGCATGAGTCAGTTCCTTCAGCTAATCCACCCTCTGAAGCATTAGCATGTTTCAGTGTAAATGGGCTTTCACAAACAGCCAGATATTTAAGCCTCTCCAAACACTTAACAGGAAAACTCACCTGTTGTTAGTGGGACTGTTACATTAAACATAAGCCACCAGAACACAGAACACTGACAGTATCAGTTCATTAAATCTTTATCCTGCCTGTTATTGTTGCAGGAATTCCTCTGAGTGGTATGATCTAAGCAAAGGAAAAAAAAAAAAAAAGAGACTTAACAGCAGCAGCAGCCCACTGTCAAGTGGGAAGAATCACTGCTAGATTCAAAGGGAAGGCAAATATTGTACACCTATGGTTGTTGATGGGAGAGAAAGCAATAGGCTATTCAGTGATCCACCAGCAGTGGAGATGCACTCATGTCAAGGGTGTCAAGCTCAGGTAAGAGAAACAGTGATTAAAGAGCATAGGCAAGTAAGTGAAAGGAAGATGAAGATATAGCTGGCAGCCAGGGTTTCAGAAAACACAAATAGATTCCCTGCTCTGGCTCTGTTTCCTGCATAACCCTGGTGCAAGGAGCTACTGCCAAAGACTACAAAAGTCAAGTAAGTTAATTGGATGAAGGTAGGAGCCAAACCCTGTGTGCTCAGTTCCACCCTCCCCTACACCCATCCAGTGATTTTACTCCAGTTCCTCCTCACTGATACAGTGGTGTAAGGACACAGGGAAAAAGGCTCAAGACCATAAAACAGTCTAGAAGGAAAAAAGCAAACTAGCATTAAATATGAAGTTTTCAATTTGGTGATGACTGAGGCTTCACAGAGCAAAACCTGAATTAAGTAAGTGGTCTAATTAACTAATTGTGAGTTACAAATATCTCACAAAACCAGAATAGTATTAAGATGAGCTTTCCTTATTAGCACAAAGTGATTAACTCTATCAGCAATATTTACTTAAACAAATGACTGAAGGAAAGCAGCAGGCTCGGTAAAATTGCTTCTGCACCTCACCTTCCAGCAGTAGTTTTCTAGATTGATGTAGATCTTGCTCATACTTATATTTCTACAATATTTTCAAACAAATCAATAGTGGAAGTGGCGGGATGAGAATTACTTGGATTTAGAATCAGAATCTGTTCAGGCCACCAGCAGCACTTTTGCCCTCATCACGTTCTGCATCAATAGGCTAACCACTCTCACAGGTATTAAAAATAATATTGTTCATACTGCATGTCCACTGAAAAACTGCTACACTGGTACTTTGTGCTGCAGTGCACACTTCATCCTTATCCTCACCCAGAGCCCATAAATTTAAAAGACAGGGAGTTAATGGGCCAGATCTTAGATTCTGGCTTTTATTCGTAGGAAACAAGCCTTGATCTGTCCTGTGCAAACCTGGCCCTTCTTCAGTGGGTCAACAGCAGTCTGAGAGTCACTGCCCCTTATTCAAGCTGCCATTAGGAGCTAAAAGCACAGTCTAGGATATGCTGAAAATGATGTCATTGCTCCAGTCTGTCTTTTTTTTTTTTTTCCTTTTTTTTTCCCCAAACCACACATTCTCAGCCCAAACTGCCTAAAATCTGTCTCCAGCCTGCACTGTCACAGCTTCTGACATGCTGGGTATACATGCCTTCCACTTGGTGTTGAGCCAGAAATGCCCAGCAGGGAGAAGGGAATGCAAATCTTCATGTGCTTCTCTAAAATTAGACAAGAACCAGGCAGGAATAAGCTAGGAAATATTACCAGGGCTGACTCTGTTATATGACTAGGTATAACTACACATGCTTATTATATATATAACAATATACTAATAATATAAGCATATAATATAGATAATATTATATCTATGTCTAAACATAATAAGCAGAACATTAACTCCATGAGATAAGTGGACAAAAGTGGCCTGCTCTTGGATTTCATTCTCAGTCATCCAGAGCTCCCATTCTCCAAACAATGACAATGAATTCCTGCATTTCAGTCCTCCTCCTTTTGGAAGATCAGCCAGGTTACAGTGAACACCTCAATGGCTCTGCTACTGCAAATAGTCAAGTATCCTTTTAATCTTAATAGAGTTACTAAAATGCCTGCTAAATTTTTCATCAGCGCTTTTTGTACATGGCAATGTTCTGGGAGAGTTGGTGCCAAGTTATTAAAATATCTGTAACCTTCATATGCAAGGATGCTGGCTAGTAGCCAGGGCCAGGAATTTTGAATTGCAAGTATGTGATTAGATCATGATGGATCTAAAACGTCAATGAGAGGATATAATAACTAGGGAAGGTGGGAGGCAAGATGGTCTATTTATTTATCTATACATCATAAACTAATTCTTGTGTCCTCCTTTCTGAAACCAGAAGTTTGTTATTTATATGTGAAAAGGCTTGACACAAAAGGATGTGACTCCTAATTCTGGCCACATGCTTATTTGCTCTGTTGTTGATGCTTTTGTTTTTTAATTAAGGAGAACTTATCAATGGTTCTCATCAAGAAGTTTTTCCATGTGAGTACACCATAGAGTCACCACTTGAGGTGACTCCCCTGCGCCTTCCTATGCCTCATTTCATGGGAAAGAAAACGTATGTAATCCCTGAGATGCCTGGAGGTTTGCCACCTGTTTTCACTGGAGTTCACTGGGATTCACTGGGATGCCTGAATTTGCACAACACATGAATTTGTGCTCGAGGACATGGCAGAAGAACAAGTTAGGGAACAAGGGAAAGGGAAGAGAAAGAAAGAATCCTTGGAAATATGACTGCATGTAATCCATAGAGTACTTCAGAGCTTTAAAAGTGACAATGTAAGAAATTAGAGGAGCTTTATGAAGAGGTCATGAGCCTCTTCAAGTTTGTGCTAATTAAATATGCTTGGTCTTGTGCTTGCCTTTCCAAAACAGTCCACTTGAGCTCTTAAAAATGCAGAGTTTTTGTTATTAATATAGCATGACCCTTCTATTCCTAATCTTGGCTCTTTTTTTAAGCTCAACAAGAAAATTAAGTTCCATGTTTACTTTCTCTCCTCGTGCCATATCCAAGGTTCTATTTGAGCACAGTTTGCAACAGCAAAGTCATAGGAAGACTTGCCATCAAATGCACTACCAAAGTTTTGGATCTCAAGCAGTTCTGCCAGCAGATGGATTCAATTTACAGTGTAATCTTGAGATATGTGGGACCAGAAGGGAATTTGGAATCCATGACTTGGTCTGTACGATAATTTCATGAACAGCAAGGCTACATGCAATTCTTTCCATATGGTTTTCAGATGATTCTGATATATGTGGGCCCACCAGAAGTGTTTTAAAGATCTACTCACCCTCAGCCAGGCTTCACACCTTTGCTAGAAGGAAGCACTTGAGGAGGTTCATCATTGTTGAGGGCTGGAGCATTGTGCCACTGACACGGTGTTTTAGCTGGGAACTTGGGTCCTACTGGCTGTGCAGTTTTCTCTGGTCAAGGGGCTAGCAGGTGGTGACCCCATCGCACAGCATGCTTTTTTGGGAAGGAAGCTTGTAGTCTCCCAAAAGCACAAGAGGAGCAGGATGCATAAAGGAGTTATTTGCCGGATAGAGAGAAGTGAGAATTTCTATTTTATCCCAAGACAGAGGAAGAAAATGAAAGGAGCTGCCTCCCTCAAGCACAGTTCTAGGCTGAGGAACCAGGCAATCAGCTGGGAGAGCAGAGCTACCACACTGGTACACTGGACCCTCCACAAAACATCAGGATTTCTCCTTGCAGTGCTCCATGATGGCAGTCACAGTCAAACTGCTTAATTACATCAACTTTACAAATTCCATTCATATTTTTCATACAGTTAGGTATCAGTCTGTTCTGTGCCAGAATTAGCACATTTCCATAACCTTCCCTCAGCAATTTGGCCTGTTTATGGCAAGAACAGACCACTGTTGCTCAATGCATGATAACAGATTGTGCAGAGCATTCAAGATGAGACATTAACAAATAGCTTATATAATAAAAACCCTTTCTCAGAGCTTTTTAGATCTTTGTCTCTACTGATACAAAAGAATAATTTAACTGCATGGTTTCAAGGCATGACTTGACCATCTCAGTGATTTATTTTCTTTCTGACAAAGTTAGATCTTTAACCTGATCAGTGAGGTTAATGATTGCTGCATTTAGCACAAATTCCCTAGATTAATTCATTGCTCCCATTCTAATTAACTTAATGTTTGTGTGCACTGAATTGCATTCTCACCTGCCTGTCTAGTTCCATAAATGATTCTTCTTTTGATTGCACTGCTTTTTTTTTATTCAAACCCATAAAAAAGTCTGGAAATCCTTCTTCAACAGTAATTTTTTTTCAGTTTAAAGTTTAACATATAGTCTGGTTGCTGAGTTTTTTGTTCTCCAAAGAAATCAATCACCGTCCATAATAGTTAAACTTCCTATAGCATTTTTCATTCACATATATAAATGAAAAATAATGAAAAATAAATCACAAATAAATATTCCATCTATAAGCATAATAAGGAAATACCAAATACTAACGGAATTCTGGATTAGATAACATCAACCTCATGAAATTTTCTTGTGCATCAAAGTAGCAGAATATTAAAAATCACTGATAAACATAATGGTCCAAAGTCTTTCCAGGGCTCCAGAGTGATCCCTGACACCCACTTAACTGATATGATGATGACCTGGTTTTCAGAGGTGCTGACTATTTTCAGCTTCCATTGACTTTAGCCACTGTTGTGCATGTTCAGCCCTTTTAAAATATCAGATTTCTGAAAACTAGGTCTGCCTTTTTTTTTTTTTTTTTAATCCCTTCCTGGATGTGAATAATTCAATTTTAAATTACTGTTTTCATGAATACACAAGTTTTCCCAAATCTCTGCTTTCCATAGGTATGTATATAATAATAAGGAATTCCAGATTTGAATGATGATTATTAGAAGAAACAACATTGTAGAAATATTATTTTTAAAATATTATTAAACTCTTCCTGGGAAAATTAATTAGCTCCAATACAAACCACTAAAATCAAAGGATTTTTATCATCAATCTCACTGAAAGTACATCCAGCTCTCTAGGAATTGATCCAAATACAACCAAGTCAATAAAAATCAATTGACTTTCCATTAGACATTAAGCCCAAGGAGTATTCAAAAGAGAATAACAAATGCATTTGTCTTAAGACATTGCAATTCTTTCCCCAGTACACTCAAACACAGAACTCTGATCCTCACTTGAGTTTTTCCTCCTTCTGTTCACTTGAGGGAAGGTCATTATACTTGCATAAGTTAAAATTATCCATATTTTATGGATATGTACAATGAAGTCTAACAGAGTCAGCTCTTAAAAGCCTGGCATAGCAGAATACTGCATATGTATAACTAAGAGACAGAGAGAGGGGAGTAGGAAAAAATACTCATTTTAAGTTTCCTGAAAGTTAAAAAAATTTCAAATAAAAAAATGTAATTTCCCCAAATATATATTAATACATATAGTATGTAAATATTTGGGACAAAGAGCATGAACTGAGTTTATTCATGATCCAAAACTCTATTTTCTGTAAGACATACAATCTTTCCACTCTCATGGCTGTTCACCTGAGTCATTAATTGTAACTCTGAAGGCTTCACAAACACATCTTGAAAATCTAAGGATGATATTGATTAATCCATCATGCCAGTAATGCTACATCTTCACAGTATTTCAGGTTAATTGTGTTGTGCCTTGCATATATTGATACCATCTGTTTTAACCATACCATATTTTTCAGGTAATGTGTTAGTACCTCTTTTGAAGTAGTTTTCCATATTTTATCGACACAGTATTAATCTTATTGGTTAACATTTCCCCTAAAATATTCTTTCCTAGCAACACGAAATAGAATGAAACAAAAAATATCTACTACAATCTACCCTGAGTTTTATTTCTTTTTATTTTGATATGTTTTCTATATCCTAGGTATAGACATACTGTCACTGTTCTCTCACTGGAATCACAGGGCATTTTCCCCCCACTTGCCCCCAGAAGAGGGTTAGGACAACATTTAAAACATTGCCACATCTGCCTTATTCCTTATTTTAGACCTTTGACTATTTCCTATTGGATTGATCACCACCAATTCACCTAAATTAGCAGATCCATTCCTGTAAATGAGCTTACTTGGTACATTCTCACCCTGCTTGAGTTAAGAGAAGCAGCAAGCTCAGCTTAAGCAGCTCGTGTGCTCTAGGCTGGGTGTCTTCTCAGGAATGCCAAAGCTCTATACTTTGAAATGCTCTGCTGGCCTTATCCTCCATAAAAACTTCTTGTTCTCAACTTCAAAATCAGCCATCACCATAAAAACAGCTGCTTTGTGCTCTGCAAATACTTTGATTTTCAAACAAATGACACAGACAAAGAAGACACAGAAACTGCTGATTCTTTCCATCAGGCATACAAAATGTTACATTTTGTTATAAAGTCTTTAATTTTAACAATGAAAACATGGCATAATTTATATTTTTTATGACGGCTGAAGTCTGTTGATGGAATATATCCTTCTTCTCAAGCACAGCAAATACCCCTTGTGCCACACAGGAGAATGCCAGTTTCCTAAGCTACCAGCATTGCCAGAAAGAGCAATATAACAGGACTTCTTAGCCCTTTGATGTGGTATCCTTGTCTAACTTCACTTTGTTCCTCACCGTAGGAAAGCTAGAAATTTGAGGTAGCAACAGCACAGTGCCTGTGGAAGGCAATGACATTCGTGTATTTGTACACTTCTCTTTCTAATGACTTGGGATAACAGGGTGGGAAGAGGAGTGGGGGTAGGAACAGGAATCTCTGACAGAATTACCTAGGGCACTAGAAGTCTGACAAAAAGCTAAGGACAGGAGTGCACATGGTGATTAATTGAACATTGCATGAAAAGCTGCTGCCTTTTTCCATGTGACATGGAGATGGATGTGGACCATGTCATGAAAAGCAGAAAGAAAGGAAGCTTGCCATAATTATCAGAGCTGTCTGTCCTTCATTTATGCATCAACAGGAGAGGAAGTGGCAGTAGACTTTTAGGTATGAAATCTATTTCCTTTTGAACCAGATCTCCCAGCTGAGACAGCATAGGAGACAACTTCCATAAGAGAAGTCAAGTGATTGAAATGAAAGCTAATTGCTGCATCTCTGGATGACTAAAACATTTTAAAATCCCATTCCTGAAGTTCTGTGATGCATATGTATCATACATATAAACAGTCCTTTATATTTGCTTTGCTACAGTACAGGTGGAGTTTTTTAATAACCTGTCTTGGAATTTAAAATATTTGCACTGGAATTGTTAAACATTGGGTAGCAATGCAGACTACACAATTTTTAAAATGATTCTCATAACAATGCTTATTTGGAGAGGTTTAATGATTACTTTAAATAAATATGTTCCCAACCTAACACCAAAGCTGTGAATCAGATGATCAAGCAGCAATTTTTAAAATCAGAATTTGTTATGAGCTTGATTTTATTATTAGGTTTACATTGTTTTTAAGTAAACAGAATAATAAAGAGGGCAAGCACACATTCAAGTACCATAATCTAACTTGTAATTTCCTCTTCCATTTCTAGAATGAAGAAGGTTAAGAGCAAGCTACCTCAAAGCTCTCAAGCACCCTCCCCAACATGCTAGTGAGGGCTATAATCTAAGTTTTTTAAAGCAATAGTTCCAGACCTTTTTTACTACCACACGCAGGTGAGTTATCCATGCACAGAGCATCTCAAGGTACACAGGCACTTACTGCTCATGCATTTTCATGGCACAAACAGATGAGTGGTTACATGCAAAAGAACATGCAGAATCAGACACTACCCTCCTTCTAGTTTTATCTCCTTCCACTACCCATAGCAGGTTTCTGGTTGTGTAGTAGATAAGACTCTCCTAGTGGCATCTCAACATTGGTGAAAAAAGGAAGTTTTGAATGACAAACCCCTCCTACTGTTTTTATTACAGCTAGTTTCACACCAGCTGTAATAAATATGAATATTTAATATGGAAACACTTATATCCAATTAAATATTTTTCAAATATAACACATATGTAGACCTCCCTGTTTCTATGTTCTCTTCATTTTTATAACTGTGGTATCTCACTATATCTTTCTGAGCTAAAATAGATCTCAGGTGAAATTCTCAGAAGGATCTGCACTTCAACTGACTTTAATGAGATATATGGTCTTTGGTGTCACAAGTGCTTTTGAAAATACTGCCTTTCAACTTCCCTTTGAATACTATCCTTATTTGAATTAGATTCTGGGAAATTATATCCCGGTAGTTTTCCAAGCTTTATCTATCACTGACAACCCCTATAAAAATCCTTGCCAAATGTCTTAGGATTTCAGGTCAATCCCTCAGTGTCTCCACTCTAGAGAAAGACTACACTGAAGCTGCTCTCGGAAGGTCAAACCTCATTCCAGTGAAATTTCACGCAGTTACCATTTTCCTCTGAAGCAGAGCAGGCTTCAGGGAGGTTCCCAAAGTCTCCAGCAAAGGCAGCAGGGGGAGGCCAGTATCACCTCACAGAGCAGGATAATAAAGGGCTTTTTGCTGCTTCACAGAAATTTCAGTAGGACCAGTAAGGTATAATTTATCATTTTCCCCATCCCTATTAAGCTGGTAGTGTTTCTGACCATTGAAAACTCTCAATTATTCTTTTATTTTACCGTCTGTTGCTACAGCATGGGTGTAAGAAAGTTACTTGAAAAAAACATTGAAAACCACAAACATTTATGAGCAGGCAGTAATTTTTGATTTCAAACTCATCATTAATAAGTATAATGTTTGTTTTAAAATAGAAAAATCATGACTAGATGGAAGAGCTAACAAATATAATTTTGATAGACTTCAGGTATAGTAAAATTGCGAGGTAAACATTCCTTTGTATGCTAATGAACAAGAAAAAACTGTAAGAAGAAAGTAACTCTGTCGAGCAGAGAGTGTACGTTTGGTCTGAGATTGCAAATAAAGAGGAAAATAATAACAAGGCACCTGGTGATTGGAAAGCAAATATTTAAATTCTATCTAGCAACGCAATACTTGCCTTGAAATATGTAGACTCTCAGTTTGTCTGGCACGTGGGAGAAGTTGCTTTGTTCACATTTTAACCTAAGATTGCACAATATCAGCCAACTATTTTGTCCGTGTGATTCAGTGTAAGACAAGGATATAGACAACCTCTGAATTTTATTTAAGGTTTTCTTTGTTTATTTACTCAAGCCAGTAAATAAATTTAAAAAATCACCTTTGTCCACAATGTAAGAGTGCCTTTGCAGAAAAAAGGAGTCTGGGAAGATTGAATACCATAATTCCCTCTAATTTTGAAAATGATCAGTGCTGAATGTTTTCTGAGGGTAAAAGTGTAATTGGTTATAGATCAATAAGTAATTTCATTCAAAAGGAACTCAACTCTTCCTGAAAGTAGAGACATTCTGAAATAAAAATCAAACTAACACATTAACAAAGTTCAGACTAATCTAAACAACAAAATTTTATACTGCCCTAGTTATGCTTTTCTCAATTGATCATTTATTTATGATGCCATAAAACTCCATATGCTTTCAATTTTGATTGCTAGTTCCTTGCTTTAAGGCAGCTGAAATTACTTTTTTAGACTTCCTAGCCTGACAGTCTTCCTTTCTGCTTAAGATTTACCATCACAAAAGAGTGGTGAAATAGAGGACAAGTTCTAATATTAACAATAAGCACAGTCAGCTGTGATACACTGCAATTCCCCCATCAGATTCCAGATTAAATCCCCAGGATAAACATACCTTCCTCTGACACTGCTAAATTCTGTTCCATGTAATTCCACTGCAATAAACTGCTCTATCTGTACAGGTTTCCCACTATGATTTTTAATTGAAAAGCCATGAAAAGTAGCACTGTAGGAAATAAAAGGCATTTTGAGTATGTCTGAGACCCTGTACAGCATCATACACTATAAACCAGTATCATTTAGCTCACTATTGACCCCAAAATGTTCATTAACTGCTATAATCACATTCGGACACAATGAATTTAAACCCCACAAACGTAAGAACAACCAAGACGAGAAGAAATCTCATGCCTTTGGTGCTGATACTTACGATATGCAGCTCTAAATAATCTCCAAGGCCAGTAGAACTGTCCACTCGCACCAGCACAGCCTCTTTTTGCACAGTGCTAAACCCTATTGCCAATCTGTCCGCTCGAGTGCTCGGCCGGTCGTTAGGAGGCCACGTGTAAGTGATTTGTCCACCACCTTTGCTAAAGATATACGTTGTCCCCGCTGGAAAAAAAACAGAAAAAAAAAAAAAGAAATAAATATAATCAGCCCACTTGCACCGGTGCCAACCCACGTGGAAATCACATGCCCTACAAAAACCAGGTTCTCACATAGTAAATAGATTCGTAGACTGTATTTCAACGTGAAGAGGTCTTTATCTCTAAAAATTATGCAGCAAGTGAAATATTAGTGGGTTTTATATCGTGCAATCAGCACAGAATATAACTTAATTGCAAATGAAATGACTTGAAATACCATAGCTCTGATTCAGAAATGCACATCTATTTGGAAGAGTTCTTAAGCTTATACTTGATGAATGTATTTCTGTGATGTGTTGAACAAGGATGAGTTAAACCAAACGCCTTCCTCAACTGGGCCTATGTGGAGAAATCAAATAATTCCCGATGCCTCACGGCTGACAAAAAAAATGCAGCTACTTATTTACACAACGAAAATGATACATGATGGTGGCCAGCAGAGCAAGATGTTAACAAATACATACAGATAAGACTTTTACAGATCTGAGGTTTATCATCTTGTGACAGATGGGGATAACAAATGAAAACATACTTTACTTGTCATGTCAGGACAAAGAGATTAGTCTACCATCTGAGTAAGCAATGGCTTATTTGCATAATGCTCAATGTATATCTTTTAAAAGTGGAAATCTTTAGACATTATATCCAGGGTGCACTTACAAAATCTATAATCTGTTTGAAACAAGTGTTGTAATCCAAAACCACTTAGCACTCAGGTGCTTAACTTCATCACCAGCATATTTCCACAGAACTAAAATAGCAGCATATCCGGACATTTTCCATTTAAAACTTGTATCTTAACAACAGCAACAGCACAGAGCAGACAAATTGTGCATGCACTTGATCTTTCATTGGAAAAGTCACTACAAGCTGTCCACTCCTTTCCCAGGAGGATAGGTCAAAGCTTAGGGAGATAGGTTAATGCATTGTAAACACAGATGTCTACTTTTACTATCTGTCCTAAGCTGTCTCAAAGTGTGGCTACTCTCAATTTTATTGCATTTCATCTATTTTTATTACATTTTATCTATTTTATTAAATAGGCAATGATAGGACAAGTGGGAATATTTTTAAATTAAAGGAGAAAAGATTTAGATTCTATACCAGGAAAAAATACTTTACTCAGAGTGTAGTGAGGCACTGGAACAGGTTGTCAAGAGAAGTTGTGGAGACCCCATCCCTGAAAGGCCAGGTTGGATGGGGCTTTGGGCAACCTGATCTAGTGGGTGACATCCCTGCCCATAGCAAGGGGGTGAAACTAGATAATCTTTAATGCCCCTTCCAACCCAAACCATTCTGTGATTCTATAAAAAGTAATTCAGTTTATTTCACCCAATGCTCTCACTCCATGCTTCATGTGTCCACCTAAGGAGGCAGTGCATAACAACATAATTGTAATTTTCTTACTTTCTTTCAAAGTTGACCAAAAATGCTGTGAGTATATAAAGGGATATAAAATCCTTTGAATGTGCAGACTTTTAAAGCCAAAGCCAAGAAGGACTGTACAGTTACATAACTTTTCAGCTCCCAGATGTCTCAAAATCTTACTGTACTACTGAGCAAGACTGCTTTGTGTTAGTTGTAAAGCAAAAAGGACACCAAGTCTTTTTGAAAAGATTCCCTATATTTATTTCTAACATTGCTTTTCCTTTACAGAATTACACGCCTATTAATTAGGGTTTTTTTCCAGTGCCATCAATCTGTAATAATTTATGCACTGTGCATAGCACTAAAACCACTGTAAATCTCATTTTATATTAATACACTTGTGGGATAGTTTCACTGTGCTTCAAATAGATTTGCTGGCTTTTCTCTTGATGCCAAAATACCAACCTGCATGTGTTTCAGGAAAGTTTGTCAACTTCTTCAGCAAAGACAAACACAATAGCAGGGTTGTTATTTAAGGTTTCATTTACACTCTAAGTAAAACCAGGTTTTATCTTTGTAATAAAGAGTTTTTCAAGAGTAGTGAAGATTGGGGCTGTGCCAGGATTGGTAACAGACATGGGCAAAAGTGTCTGGTTTAGGAATGTGTGAGACAAAGCCCTCCTCTCCTGCTCTCCCACCCTTGCTTTCCTCCTATGCAGTGATCTAAAAAGAATCTGCTGTGTGTCATTAATCTCCAGCTGCAATACATCCTGAAACAGAGACACATTAGACAGGTAATATCACTGCTGATGGTCCCTAAGTTCTCCTCTTTGCTGCTACTCTTGGCTTCAAATCTCCAACTGACGAGTTGGGACCTTCATGGAGTTTATGTCACTGTGGTGTCTGGAGCGAAAGGATTTGTTCTGTGTTGATGAAAAACTGAGGGCTTGATCCAAAGCTCATTAAAAACAGTGACAGCCTTTCTGTTGACTTCATAAAACATTGTGTCAGGTCATGAATGAGGTTCTTATAAGCAACAAAAATGAGAAGGCTAAGAAAAAACAACTCCTTACACCTCAATGTCACAGATGAAATTGTTAGAATAGTACCTAAGATTTAAGTGGCAGTGCATAATTCTCCTTTTCTTGGTTGTAACAGATGTGTTTACCCAATTTAGAAGACAAAGAAAAAGCCTGCCAAGCATGGTGGAGTCATACTGAATACAATGACCCAGAAGTAAGTCTTCAGATCTGAACAATGAGAGGCTCTGCTGTTCTTATTCAGAGTGAATCTTTGCTGCATTTTTTTGTTAAATACCGCCCTTCAAATCAACCAGTGAAGAGCAATTCATTCCATACTGCTGCCGCATTGAAGGCAAGGTCAATGTCAGTGGAGCTGGATAAATCTAGATGTAAATCTTAAACTACATAGAGTAAACATAAAAGTTAAAAAAGTATCTTTTATCCATGAGAACATGTGGCTTACGGGTTTTTGTGACAAAGCTTTCCCTCCTTTATAACTGCCCATTTTGTAGCTCTTCGAACTAACTGTGTGTCTGGTAAAAGACTAATTAATCCATGCTGATGAATACAGATCTGCCTCTGTCTGAGCCGTAAGGGGAGTCACGTTCTTCGAATTTCCTGTATTAATTATGGAAAAAATGGGTCGGAAGCCATTTGAGAATAGATCCTCTGGTGTTTATATTTCAAGAAAGACAAATATAATAATGTAAAATTTATTACTCTGGGATTGATCTCAGCTTATAGCTCGACCTCCCATTAACTATTAAAAGCTAGAAACTGAGCAGTTGTTGGAAACAACCATCCTCACTATCTGTTTTGGATATGTTGAGAAACAACAGAGGAAGCCTAATTCACTTGCTTCATAAAGGTTTTTATGCTCTCTGACAAACCTTATAATGTCTCTGCCTCTCTTTCAGAACATTGTCACGAAACCCCAGCCATCTTCCTCCTCTCTCTTAGCTTGTGGCACTGTGTTGTTTGGGGTCTATCATCTCCAGAGAATTGAAAGCAGCGGAATTATAATGTCAAGAATAGCAATGCCATCAGCGCAGTACTTATAAGCAGGCAACTTTGTAACATGCCAGTTATATCTCTCAGCCACAGAATTTACTGCATAATTCTTTATGCTTCCATGCATCCGCACAATGTTTAGGAGAAATGTCCACACAGCTCTTTGAAATTCTTACCCATGAAAGCATGGTTCCCATTGTAACAAAACGCCAGTGGTCAAGATACAGTAATGTTTTTTAATGGCCTGGGCCTCTGAAGTCCTACTTGTTTGCAAAATTCATCTTTATGAAATACTGCATTCATTTTAGCACAGCCTGGCAGCAACTCAAGGACATCTGCTTACCTCTACAGTATTAAGCAGATAAATATTTTGTTTAGTACCCATTTACTGTATTTATTATTGTTTATGACTGCAAAGCTTTTCAATATTTATTGCTCTAAAGTCACATTTGATGTAGCTTAATAGTTTGCTCAAATCAACAACCAATCAACAGCTTTCTGCCTTCCTCATGTTCATTCCAATTTTGAATTTAAGGTATATTGCACTGAAGGGTAATGTACATAATTCCATTTTCCCACATAATGTAAGTAGCATAATGTTTATTTTCAACATTCACATCAGGTTTCAGGTGCTGATGAAGTGAATGCAATGGCTTGATTGAGCTCTGAACCCTTATAAACTATGATTCCATCACTTTCTGTGACTGAAAAACTGAAGACTGAAGCCTGTAAACTTCAGTAATGAAAACTGTTAGCTGCACTTTCATTATTAGAAAAGCAATTCTTAACTATTATAAAAAATATGAAGGGTAAGGACTGCTAGTAACAAGAAATTACCCAATAATGTAATTTCCTTCTTTCTGTATCTTAGCAGTACTTCATTCTGCGCTACAATGTGAATTCTCTTATTCCCATTGGTAAGTAATTACTTGCATTGATAAACCTGCTGAATCCAGTGAGACTGTTTGTGCAGGCTACTATTAATTACCAATGAAGAATTTATAATATGAAAACATAAATATACACACACACGATTGTCCAAACATCTATATGAAGGCATTAACTACAATTACTATGTTCAGAAGAGAATATAAATCTTCATTAATACTAATTTCTACATATTCATCTGTGCATTTTCAGTCTGCACAAGCTGAAGTTCAGAAAAGTACACAAAATTTCTGTACATATATTTCTGTACATATATTTGTACAGATTTTCAAAGGTAAGTAAAGAAAGGAATGCTTCAAGCCAGAAACATGATGTGCCAGGGGGAGAGAGGGAGAGGAGGGGGTTTCAAAAAATCCATTTGGTGGATTAAAATACAACCCTTCTGTATTGTTTCTTCCTAGACTTTGATGTGTTATTAATTATTTACACAGAAGAGAGAAAATATGCCACAGGGTTGAGGTGAGGAGGGTATGGCCATTAGGGTTAACCATGGGAAGGAGATGGAAAGAGCTGCTGGAAGAAGTATTTCAAACTAAGGACCAGATTCAACTGAACGTTTCCTGAAGGCATTCTGATACACACTCTCCCACAAATCTGGGCAGGAGCCTGAATATGGATTGTAACTGCTCTCCTGAAAGAGCAACATCAGGCCATTTAATAGCAGGAGAGGTGTATTGCATGGGCAAAGAGAAAATGTTCAAATGGATTATTGCCTGTAGCTCTCCGCAAGGGTAGGAATGGATGTCGTATTTTCTGGCCAGATTTTCTTAGATTTGTGGATAATAGGAGTGTATTTATGATGTGTCTAAGCTTGGCAAACCTTGATAAAGGTTCAAAGGTTTCCTGGAAATTGGTTGCTACTCCAAACAATTTCTAGTTAGGTCTTTGAACCCATCTAACTACATGCCCGAACTAGGACTGTTACAAACAGTCTTAACATTTGTCACCTGTAAGGTCACAAACTGCACAGCATAATTCCTCAGTAATTCCATTATTTCCTTCATTGATCTTCCCTTCTTCCAGAATAACTGGAAGAAAACTCACTGACCAAAGCAGCATTGACAAAGATTGTTGCTGGGTTTTGTTATTAATATTGTCATTAATGATATCATCTTCTCTCTTCAGGTAAAGGTGCTGAGGAAAATAAAGCAAACAGAAAATGTGTGTGCCTCCTGTCAGCCTTTTATGGCACCCCCATTTCACTGTGCTACAGTTGAGCTCTAAAATTCAATGTTTCGGTAAGAGACGCTGAAGCCACGTCATTCCAACACCTCAACCAACTCAATCAGCTGGAGCAATTAATTTAAATGAGCCAACAAAGCAGTATCTAGTACTAATTCAAACACAATTTTACATTACATTGTAGAACTCCTCTTCCCAAGACATTAAAATGACCCTGATTTGCTTTATCAGACCCTAAAAGACTTTTCATCACAGTGCATCCAATTTTTCCGAGAGATCTATAAACCAGTGCTGTGTGTGGTTTATTATATTCAGCTGTCCCTAAGAGCTATCTCCAGGTAAAGGTCTAAGTGATAATAGAACCAACACAATCTCAAGTCACGCTGACCATCCCGGCCTTTGCAGTGGCATTTGTTGAAGATTCAGGGTACTAACACAGAAGCAAAGAATTTTTTCTCCTCAGACCACAGAAAACCCCCTAAGAAAACCATTCCTTCTCTACTTCTTTCTTCCAGTCTATGGCTATCGTATTTGGGCAGTTGTTCATATTTTACCTTGCATGTAGTAATAAAGCGGGTGAAGAAATATTCCATTCCTGTTCCCAAAGTTTTTGTAACTTAAATTCCCCAGTTGCTATCAAGCTCTGTTGATTTCAACAGGGTCACTAAATGACAAACAACCAAAATTTGTGAGTAAAATTGGCTCAACAAATACATATATCTATAAAGAACAACTCTGACACAGCATCAGTATTCCAAGTCAGCATCATTCTTAACATAATAAATGACATAGTTCAAATAAAAGTTTCAAAGAATTTAAAGAATTTTCCAACTAGAGTGATTTTAATATTTTAAATGAAGTAGCATCTTACACCTCAAATGACCCCATTGATTTAGATTAGATCACTTATCTGGAGTAAAGTGCTACTCAGTTTGAGTAGGGACCTTGAACTAAGAGCCTTCAATTGTGCTTAAAATGAATATAATTTTGAGAAGGACCTTAGCTAAGCAAGAGTTAGCTGAAAGGACTCCTAAGAGAACAGAAATTAAGAGTATCTGTTCATCTGACTTATTAACAAAACATGAGTTAATTAACTGAATGTCAATGGACTTGATAGTATTAAGGCACTGATTCTGTAAAATTATTTTTATTAGCTTTGAAACATCCACAGGAAAAAAGTTCTGTGGTTTGTTGATCTCATAAATATGCTCACTTATACAAAAAAATCACTATCTATTTTATGAAAGGATACAGTCTTTCTGACACAAATCTGACACAGAGTGATAAAAGAAAATTATTGTTCTTCTCCTGATTCTCTCTGTTTAAAAATTTTATGGTTTGCCTATTACCTATCACTTTTCCAGTATGAATGCTGTTCAAAATGAATTTGAAACATTTCTGTATGAAATATAAGGCAAGTAATTCCCCATTAGGGCCTTGGACCTTTATGCAATGTAGATGGTTAGAAAATGATGTATTTTGGAAATTAAAGCCTGCTTTAAATGTCATATTGCACTCAACATGAAACATTTTAATCCATTATAACTCTATTAAAGGTAACAAGGATACAAAATGTCTGGTTCTTAAAGCCTGCCAAAAAGTCAGATGGAAATTAAAAGCCAAATGTCTATAAATAAGGGAAGGTTTTATTCCTCCTACAACCTTGTCAACATATAGTTAAATTTCTTGAACTCTGTTTACAGAAGTGGAAATTGCGTGGTTGAGAAACACACATGAGGAGGCAATGGATTAAAAAGTATTTCCAAACAGATAAAATGTAAAGGCATTGTCAAGGAAACTCCCCTGTCTGACCATCCAGGAGCCACTCTGGAGTCACCCTCACACCACCTGAGCTGGGACTGGGGCCCCCTCCCAGCTACACCCCCACACTCACACAGTCACACCAAGTCCCCTTACCAGCTCCACCCTGGGCTTCCCATAGCAGAGCCCCAGACATCCAGAGCCTTTAAATAATTTAATCATGGTGCAATAACTAAACAAGAGAATAACAAAATAAAATAATAGCTCAAGCTGGTGGCTTCAAGGAGGGACCCTGAGCGAAGGAACCCCTGGGCTTTTATAACCTCTTGTAACCTTTTATAACAGCCCTAGCGTGCCAAAGTCTCTATGGTCAGCTCCTGCTGTCCCTGAGTTTCCAGTCCTGTGGCTGAGCCACAGGTCCCCATGCCCTCTTGGGCTCAGGGTCGGGTTCCTGGCCCTCAGAGCCCAGCCTGCAGCTCACACTGCAGCTGCAACCCAAGCTACCTGCACTAAAGGTACTCGTCAACACCACTGTCAGATTGAAATCAGTAAACTCAAGTACTCTCGAACACAGTAGGACTGTTCCAGTCTCCACACTCCTGACTTCAGGAAACATCAATGCCTAAACTTCAATTTAACCACAGTTGCAATCAGTTCCATTAAAATAAATGAACTGCACGTGCACTGATTTGCTTCTTATGACTTATTAGTTGTGCCAAATCCAAAATGAACGCAGTGAAGGGGCTGGTTAGTTGAAGGGATTTGTAACAGGATGCAGGAACTAGGACATTAGCTCAAATACTATGAAGGTTGATGGAGACCAAATGTTGTCACCATCTGTTGGTGCCCTATGTGAAATCATTCAGTGGTTCCAGTCCAGGGACTTTACAAACTCAACAGATACCTGGCAAAAGTTAAAAATTGCCTAAGCCAAGAAACTTGAGTTGTTAGAATTTCCAAGCTTGCTGACTCAGCTGGGAAGCCTGTAAGTTGAAGACAGAAACCAGGACCTGAGCATCTCCCACATAAGTAGTTCTGCACAGATGTCCATATAGGCCAAAAACTGCTAAAAGAAAGAACAAAATTAAATTTTCTCTGTATAAGAAAGGCAATGTTCTTTTCAGAGAAAGAATAATTATTTGTAAGTCATTATTTCATGCAAAACTGTATTGCCTGAAGTTATGTTTTCATTCAAGCACCTACGGCAGTATCCTGATTCTCAGAAGTGTTGCTGCATTTCTGGCAACCTTTAAAAAAAAAACAAAAACCTGTTCTTTAAATGGGGATCAAAACATTTGAAATAGCTGGCATTAAGTCATTTAATAGTGTTAGAATGGGCAGGAGCTTGGCTGCAAGTGCCTAGCATGCTTCTAGGCTAAAGTCTTTATTTCTTATTGACTTCCTTACTAATACAATATTCCAGCTTTCCAGTCTTACATTAACTTAGTTATTTTTAAGTGACGTTTATATTATGTTCCTTGCTAAACTGTGCATGTCATAATTTAATCTTGAAAAATCCTTCGAGAGCTTTCAAAAGTAGCCAAAACTTGTCTTAGAAGAAAGGTATAGCATGCTGAAAATGAAAGCACTGCTAACTGCAAGCCCGCTGAAGTCACTGAAAAGTGACGCCCAAGGATGTCAGATGCTGGACTACAATATGATGTTGCTGTTGCTTGCAGCAGAAGGATGGTACTGGCAACACCACAACTTTGCTGAGAGGCAGCCTCTGCTGAGAATAGGTAATTGTATTACAGGCAATGTGCAATGAAGTTTAATTTTGCTTGTTTGCAAACGCAGTGAAGAGTAAGAAGTTCTGTGGCATACACGCTCTCCCACTAATTACCCAACTACTAATACTTAGCAGACAAAATATCCTTGTGGCAATATTTCTGAGTGGTTTTGAGTAAACAGACATGGACTATAGCTGAAGGAAAATAGAAAGAGCACAGTTTCTTAGAGATGCTACGTACTGAAATGCAAAAATAGCAACCATTCTTCGTGTAACAAAAATGAAATCAAATGAAATGCAAGAGATGAAATCTCGGGGAAAACACCAATCCTCCCTGAAGCACATTAATCCACCCCTGAAGCAGCTGTTCAGAGGCATCTCAGAAGGAGACCTGGCACAGAGAAGGACTGATGAGCAAGTTGCATACTGACTGCAGTCTTGTGGCACTGTACCATCTTCCTAATTCCAAGCATGAAAAAAACTTCAGGATATTTCATTTGATATACAAATCCAGTTTTAAAGCCAAAGCTAGTCATCACCAGCATTATACGTACTCAAACCTTCAAAAAGTATTAGGTAAAAGAGGAACACGATATAAAAGTCTCTGCTTGGTTGCCTCAAGAAAATAAGAACCAGGAAGCAGCTACAAATAATACTTAATTTGGAGAGTTGTCCTAATCATTATCCCTAGGATTGACTTTGGAACATCAGTGTTTACTTACATTATCAAGTCTGTGCATGAAACAAACAGTGTTTAAAAAGGGTACACAGACACAGCTGTATTTGTACTTGACTCTTTAAGGTTATTAGACCATTATAATAAGAGCTAACAGGGGCCAGCCAGGTTGGGCCAATTCACTTCCTTCCCACTTCTTTCTGTTCTACTGCATAATAGATTTTCAATTGCGGCCTGGCACAGAAGCACTACATGCTTTGTCATTATGATAATTGCCATCATTCTTCTTTGCAAAGTCCTTATGCTGTTGTTTGTAAGCAACAATTCTCTGCCAGCTTCAGAGGATAAAGAGCTGCAGTGAAAAATATGCATCTTAATGCTTTTCACTGGGTTACATAGTTAAGTAATTAGAGAGTGTGGTTTAACCGCTGGATTCCACAACAACGTTTGGAGAGAACCTGACAAAAGAGTTTCGGGCTCTGAGCTATTCAATCATCTCCCCAGGGACTAACTCAAGTGTTGGCTCTGACACTCCATATGCCAGTGCTATCAGCTATAACTTAATTCACTTGTGTATGCAAGAAAGGTGAGCAGTTAATCACCCTCTGAAGGCTAACCCAGCTTAATTAGTGCAGTGATTTTGTGTAGGACACCCACTTCCTAAGGTCTGGCTGGAGGAAATTACGATTGCTTTTAACATTCTGAAGTGAAGATCAGCATTTAGTAGTTTGGAAAGCCTTACTTTAGCACAGTACTTTACAGTAACATACACAAAGATGTAAAGAATCCTTCAAAAGTGTAAGTAATATCAATGCATGTGGAAAAACATTCTGTGAAGAAATGTGCTCAGAGATAGCCCATTTTTCAACAAACTTTCTTATAAGTTTGCTCAAACAAACCCAACCCAAAGTAAAGCAGAACATTTCCCAAGAAAAGAAGGAAAAACAACGTTTTAAATGCACTAAATACCAGTCCTGCAGAAAAAGCTGCAGCACATCAACTTGGAAGTTTTGAGGACTCCTGCACTACACCTGCATTTCTGTACGTAAAACATATTTCTAGGTATGTTTCTGCATCTCACACAATGGTTGATTCCATTGAAGACACACAAATATTAAGATAGAGATTGCGTGGTATTTGACTTGAAATTTGTTAAGTTAAATTTTAAAAGTCATAGGAAGACTCTCTGCCTATTCTTGTAAGGAACATCAATCAGAAATTAAGAATCATTATTTAAATGCAGAAGGTTTTGTTCATATCCTGCTTAGTTCTCAAAGGACACTACCTACTCACATGCTGGAGTCTCAGTAAGAAGGCTATTCAATGAGAGGCTGGTTTTGTGATGATATTGACAGCATTTGTAATAACAATGCAACCTAAACACTGCAATTAAACAACGGAGTAGTATTTTTGGAATTCCCTGCTGTTCTAAAGTGCATTGTGAATATTAACATATTCCAGTAAATTAGTTTGCACTCATTATCATAAGCAATTACTTACTGTTTAGATGCTGCTGATATTAAATTGGCAAGCAATTTGCAAGAACTAATACATAGCATAAAAAACTTTTCAGAATTCTAACAGTATGAAGACAAGTGTTTCTAGTAACACAGCCCCTTACATACAGATGTCTCTCTCTAAAAATTCTGTGACTCTCTTCCTATCAGTTATCTTTTTTCAGCAGCAAGTGGATAACTAACTACCTAAGGCTCTGTGACAAACTCTTTATAAACTTCATTTTGATTCTGTGGAGTAAATCATAATACCTCAGGCCAAATGCGACAGTAACATCTCATTCACACCGAAAAAAGAAAGTGTTTTCATGCTCATTTTTGAAAATAATAGTTTAGAAAGTATATCAATGTGAAGTTCAGTTCTTTGCTCGCAAAGCTATTACTTTCCTGATATCACACTGTCAGATGGTGAGGGTAAATCAACACCTTTGTCCTCAAGATACAGCCAGGAACAGAACAAGGCATGGAAAACCTGTCCTGCTTTTAGCAATACCGACAACATAAGCCTATTTCTCTTCAGTCCAAGAGAGCAGTAATCCCAAAGGAAATAACCTCAAAAATAAAACCCCAAGTTAGGAAAGAACCAGGACTACTTTTCTGAAGGACATTTAGTGAATAGGACAGACATTCCTAGCCAAGTGCTCTGCTTAGCCACAGAAAATGTGCAGATCAGGTAGAGTGAGCCGAAGAGCTTTGTGGGAAACCTAAAATAAGGGGACCAATTTGCTTTGTTCCTTAGTTTACATCTTAGCCCCAAGTTTCACATGAGAAACACTGAATGTTTTTTGGCTTACATGAAACTGCTGCTCAGGTTGCTCCACGTGCAGAGATCATGCCAGAGCACAACCAAGGATGGGGACCAAATGGGAGGGTGTGGAATAGCTCTGCTGTGGTGCACTTTGCACCAAAGTCTGGTTGGCAAGGTGGTGATCAGCCAAAGGTTGAACTCAACAATCTTAGAGATCTTTTCCAACATAAATGATTCTGTGAATAGGTTATGCCTTCCCCTGAGTCAGCCTGCATAGCCAAGGAGCTAAGATGCAGCAGCCAACGGTGCTATCAGCCCTCAAGGACCTCAAAGCTGTGCCTGTAGATACAGGATGGGCAGGTTGATCCTTATGCTCCTGCTGAGCTGAAAGACCTCAGTATAACTAAATGGAATTTCAGCCCCATGTTTCAGTAAGACACTCACTAATCCTGCTCTGGTAGGATTAGGCACCTATTGAAACCACAGCCTCAGCTGAGGCTGCAAACTACTTGTATGGGTATCGTGCCTATCTGTTTATGCAAAATTGCTTTTAATGCAACTGTGAACCTTAATGGGGACCTTGGGAATCCAGCATAACATAAACAAGCCACGGTAGTTTAAGTAATTCCCGGAATACTCTTCTGAAAGCATAACTTGTGATCTCAGGTCTCAATCTTCCAAGCTACATTTCAGTCTGGAACCAATAACTATAACCATCTTATCTTGCAAAATACACAAGACTGCAATAGAAACACTAATGCACCCTTAACTCCAGGAGCTCAATGGTCCCTGTCTGCTGTGCTCAACTTTGTACTCTGCTGTTATAGATTATTGGGTTGAAAATATCTTTGCTAAAAATAGGCATAACTTTTGAAAATATTTTAGTCAGTTGTTAAACATATTTTATCTTATTCAAAGCTGGAGCACTTCTAGCACTTTTCTTGTCTCTACCTTAAAAAAAAAAACATTTCTAAATGTTTATTTTTTTAAAATCAAATCTTCCAATTAACTCTGTGAAATAAAACCACAGATTTTTGCAGCTAAAAATGAAGTGTGCCTTGGTCTCTGAAACAAAATAATGAAGTTCTCATCTGATTAGCAAACCCAATGTTTTGTGCTTATTGACCTTGAATAGAAAAAAAAACATTCAGCAACTGTTTGTAATGAGAGAGCAGGGCTTCAGTCACTTTATATTTCCCCTTTCATCAATCCTCCATTCCCTCCTTCTTCTAATCCTAATCTGCAAGGGTTCTGACAAATTCTTTGATTTCTAACAATGTGGTAGCCATCTTTAGCAGCTCTCAGAGCCATGGGCCATGTCTCCAAACAATTCTCCCTCTTCTGCTTGGGGAAAAAAATACCTTACAGCTGACATTCAAGATCAGTGTCCTTAAGCTACTAACTCTTTGTAGGCTAAAAGAGAAGGAATGGAAGCATCAAATTACATTTTGATAAATAAAAGATGATGCGTAACAGCATGCAAGGAAAAACAAATTTTTTCACAAATCCCAAAAGAGCTATTTCTATATTTTCTGGAGAAATCCCAACTCATCTACATTCAGGATCTTGGCTGTACACATCATTTAGACACAGGATTGTTAAACTAGAACTATGATGAAAAATGCAGAAATATTTCCTTAAACAGCAATTTCTATTCATTCCAATTAAACCACCCTAATGTTTGTAGACCCAAACATGGCTTTTTCATATCTGTGTTAGACAAAATCTTAGCAGTGATGAAAAACGGAATGTTTCATGAGCAGAATTCCTCCCTAAAGTCTCATAATCTAATAACATCAAAAACTAAGAAAATCTGAACTTTTACTAAGAAAGAGTAGATTGCTAGAATTAACAGCTGAAATGAACATTTGTATACGTGACCCCAAAATACCCTAAAACCACCTTAAAAAAATGAGGAACTCCTAATTTACAAATGCAAATAACAAGGCATGTTTATGCTCCATAGCAGCTTTTCAGCCTCTCTCCAACTTATATGTAAGCTGTTCCCTACACAGCTAAGGAGTGGGTTTAAGGGAAAGCTGAGGGTAGACACATGCCACAAATAAAGGAAAGGTACAGAAAAGCTTTGGATTAGAATTACAATGCGTCCCCTCCAACAGTAGCATCAACAGGATGAATCTGACACTTACAAGAGAGTCACAATAGGGCACAACCAAGGAAGAAAATGTTGTGAAGTGGTTAAAGTTACCCTGAGAGCCTCTTTATGCTTATGCAAACACGGAGAACATCTTAGAAAGATGTTGGACCTAAAGAACAAGTCTTGCTCTGATTGTCATGCTGGTGGCCGGAGAAGTCTGCTGTTGTTAGCTCAATATGATAAACTTGACATAATTGTTAAGCACAGCCAAATCACATGCAAATCCTCTGAATGCATGTCAAACAAGCCTGGATCCCTCAAATCCCAGACTATGTTATCCCTATGTTATCCCTCTTCCCTAGGTCAGCAGTAGTGTCCAAGAGACTTAGTGGTACACTGCTTCAGTAAGCTGATGCAGCTCAACTGATGCTTCTTCCTCCTCTGGAATAGCCTGGATGGCCCTATCTGAGTGCTGTGCACTTAAACTGTCAGTGCACTCTTCTCCTGGCACCTGTGTCACTTAAATATTTTTTGGATGTTTCATCTGCTCAAAGGATTAAACTCATTGTATAAGACAAAAATGATAAAGAAAGGATGAAAGTCACAAAACTGCAGATAAACAGAATCCACAAGGTTCTACAGTAATGCAAACATAACTTGATTGTCAGCTTCTACAAAACCTATCTAATTAGAGCTGTTATCAAAATGAAGATCATGTTAAATAGTACTAAGCACACTCTGTACTTACACTGATATTCATGTTAACGATCATCAAAGTAATTTCTGTTTCAAAAGGGATGATTATTTAGTACCATTATCAGTGTGAGCCTCAATATACTGTGCTGTCACTAATATGCAGAAACCTCAACTTCAGAAAAAGATTCATTATCTGAAGTGCTGAGTCAGTATGAGCTCTTTATCTTGGACAAAATACAGATTCTGCACAGAAAAAACGCATTCTGTTTGAGCAAGACACTGTGCCCCTTAGTCTTCCCTTCAGCTGAGGTGGTGACCTGGATCCTTCATCAATAACTTAATTTATTAATTCTGGACAGCATATAGTAAACTGCTTTCTGTAGCAATTTGCACTGAGGGAGGAGAGCTTTTGAGGAACTTTCCCCTCCTTTAAAGAAGACACTTGAGCTGTCACATCCTGTATAACAATCAATGTTTCCCCTTGCTTCTTCCAGCTACTTTCCAAACTGGCAGCCTTAAGAAAGCATTTTCAAAAGAAATCAAACTGGTATGTTTTCATCGTGTCCTTCTATGCAAGGTTTTATAAGGGAATAAAGTGTGATTTCATCTGAAAATATACTCTGAATTATTGTATTTTGGGATTTTTTGCCTCAGTGTGTTTCATTTATTTACTTGCACTCAGACAATAAAAGAACAAGCAGCCTGACCTTTGGACAACTGTCAAAAAGCCCAACTCTGCAACTGCAACAACCAGTGTGACCTTCTTCTCTACCTTCAGCAGCCAACAATCACACACAAGGAAGGAGAAAAAAGCAGCCTGGCCTGTGTAGAAAACAGGACTAGGTCAGGTAACACAGCTTGTTCTCAAAGCACTTAAAGATGAGCACTTTGTGAACCCTCTCAGAGCATCTGGGACCTAACAGCTAAATTCCAGAACTGTTCCCTGTGATGCCCTGCCAGCAGCAGCTGCCAGTTTTGCCAGAAGAGATTTATCCACGTTTCTGTAGCTCTGTCACCTCAGGCTGGATATCGTGTATCATCTGTCTTTCTGAGGGCACCACAAACACCTTATTATTTACTCCTCCATAATCCATATCCAATTTTCACAGCTGCATGTATCCAGAGCTGGCAGGAAGGATTTTGAGGGCAGGGCTCCATGCGCAAGAGACCAGAGAGGCTCCAGTCTTTACCCAACACACCACTAGAAACCAGGGTAACTTCTTCCCAGCAGCGCATTCACTGCAGCAAATGGGCTGCATTATTGGCCTAAGTTTGCTTCCAACAGATTTCCAAGGTCAAGATGACCAAAAAGCATATGTTGCAGCAGTGCTGGGAAGTAAAACACAAAGTGCCTATAAATGAAGAGGAAAACTATCTTGACTACTGTTAATTCTCAATAGTTGTACACTCCAAGCAAAATACAAGCAGCATATGTCAGTCATGCTCTCAAACAACTGTATTTTCTGGCCCCTTTGTATACTGCATCAAAAGTGGCTTGGTTTTATTAGGAGAAATATATAGTGCATATCCTATGCTATGCAATATGCTCCACAACTCAGAGGGCATGTGGTTGATTTTATTGATTCAGTTTTCACACTACTGTAACCCCATTATTGCCAGCAGAGCAATTGGAAACAGCAAGCAGATTCTAGATTGATAGACTCTGATATTTCTAATTTTCTAAAGTATACAGCTAGCTTTATTTCTTTTCCTTTCCTTTTTTTTTTTTTTCCATTTGGATTTTCCTTTCTAATAAACCCACTGCTGAGGGACACCTACTCAATGGTAGTCTAGTAAAAAAGGGACAGAATTCATTCCATTAGAAGCATTTATTGGTATTATTAGGATTTTACAACATGATAGCATAATCTATCCTTTGCCTGAAGTAAACACTCTTAAAGGGAAGTCCACAGGGAGAGTAAAACTGAAGGATTTTTTAAAGTGGTGAATACTAATCAGATATATAGCTGGAGGAAAAAATAATGTTACAGCAGGAAGATACAGCAAGCAGACCACACGACAAGCATGATACCAAGGAATCAAAATACGACTGTAGCATATACTTTGCAGCAAGAAGAGGAGGAGAAGAAATCAAGGGCAAACTGGCAGGAGGAAAATATGACTGTCACTATCAGGAGCTAGAGAAGGAAATCAGGACAGAAAGGTGAAGATTTGAATGCTTGCACTGAAATCAGCACTGTGGAAAAGACGAGCCAGAGATTTCCCAGCTTGTGTCTCCAGGCTCTGTTACAGCTCAGGAAGACACTGCCAAAGTTTCAAGCTATCACTCACGTTGTAATGATTGGAGGATGCCTGGATTCTTATGGATCTTGTTGGAGATTATTATGGATGTGTTTCAAGACACCTAGACTGTTAATCACCATACCTCTGTTGTTCAAACAGGTCCAACCTCTTCTGTAATCTTCTAGCTCTTTATTCTATGGGTGTTATTTTTAGGTTTGTACTGGTCTCGATGCTATCAGATTCTTGACCACAGAAAAGTTAACTCCACTTCGGGCTTCTATAGAAATACTTGGTAATAATGCAGCCAGTCATTTACTGAGCTCGAAAGCAGAACTGTAGCATAAAGTGCACAATGACACTGTACACATACACCAGTTTCTGAAGTATTAGCAAATACCATTTAAGCAATCTTTCAATTTCTGCCTAATTTCATTTTATTAAGTTAATATGACAAAAGTAAGGGCATTCAAAGTGAAAGTATTGATCCCAGAGACTGCTTCTTTTCTCACAAAGACTAAAGTAAATTAGGAATAGCTCACCTGAATACAACTGAAGAGAAACAACCACACGGAAAGAAGAAGAGATCGCCTCCGGAACTATAAAACCTGCTGGGAAGGGGTGGTATATCCTGTGCTACCTCCCCGGGGTAAACATAGATACAACGGAAGGAAGCTGAGATGAAGCTGCCCTCTCGGAGGAAAGGTGTGGAAGCACATGTCCAATTACCGTGTCTCCCTTTGTTGCTTTAGCTCTTTCCTAAGGAGCTAACTGGCAATGGAAAGAATTCCTCCCTGGGATGCCTGACTGCCTGTGGCTACCTTAAACACAATGCCTAAAGTTTAGATGCTTGTTCCAGATGAGAGGATTCACACTTCCTCGGTAAATCCCAGAGCTATTTACTCTGGTTAAAAGCAAGCAAGAACCCTGCCAACAAGTTCAGCTGCATGGGGTGGGGCTGATTTTCTCTCCTAACACAGGTGGGAGAGGAGGAGCTGTTCAGAGGACAATCGGCAGCCAAGGAGAAATTCCCAAATTGTTGATTAAAAAAAATATAGCAGCTGCAACTTGTGATACATAATTATTTAGGCTTTGTTAACTCATCATCAGATGCAGGCAGGCACTAAGAGCAGAAAACCTGTAAAAGGGGACACACAAACCATTTGCTTTACACCAGCCCCGAGTTTGTACAGTATGAAGCTTACCATTAATTTTGTAACTCTGAAACTTTAACTAAGAATTAGTTCTTTCAAAGTAGTTTGTAAAGTTCTGTAGCTCGGATTGATTTGAAAGCATTTTTCCTTTCAGTCCGTGCACAGGTAATCAACAGCACGGGCAGAATGCTGCTAATCAATCTCATCCTCAAGCCACATCAATCTTGGATTTGTATCAACCCGATTTTACCTAAGCTAAATCGCTGCTTCAATAAAAAAGCCAGGAGATAAATATTGCACGAGGAGTAAGGTGGTACATGAGACTTCCTCTGTGACCCGGGAGAAGTCCAGAAAAAACGCCCAGTAGGACAGAATAACAGCTAGAAAAAAAACTTGCTGGTAAACAAACAAACGGAAAACAACACAACAAAAATGTCTTTTGGTAGTAGAAGAGAATTAGCATATTTGCCCAACTTCAAAGAAGGTGAAATGTCTCTAGAGACACATTTGCATTGAGCACAGCCCTATTAAAATTGATGACAACTATTATTTAAGGAGAATCAGCCTCTGTGTTTCCTAAAAGGGAGAATGCCACATGATGAAATGTGCATAAGAAAACAGAAGACAGAAGCTAACTCCAGGCATCAAAGTCAAGTGATCTGTGTAGGATCATAAAGAGTCCAAAGAAGAAATTTCACTCTCCACAGATTATTCAGAACATCTGCAATTTGGACTGTGTCCAGGAAATATATACAGGGACTCCAAAGCCCTGAATTAGGCCTATAAATCAGAGCTCCAAAGTTAAGACTGTGAATATTGTCAAGATATTCATAGGCCCAGGCCATGTTCCTAGAGGGAAAGTTGTAACTTTCATGGAAAAACACAGGTGCTCTACTTTCATGATCTGGCTTATCCCTACTAGATCAGGAGCTTATAAATTTCACATAGTGCACTAGGAATTAAATGCCCACCTGCATGCTAAGAAGGAGTAATAAAGTCTTAATCTTTTTTTTTTTTTTTTGGTTAATGAATAGGGATGAAACATTTTCACCAGCAGCAGTTAGCATCCAGTTTAAGTACATCACTAGACTCTCTTGCTCTTTGCAGTTGAAAAAGAGATCCAACAGCAGTGATGAATGACTGCAGATGAGAAGGCACATTAAGCTTACACACATGGTGCATCCTGAACTGCTGCTGCTGTTTCTATTTACTATAAACAGAAAAAAAATCAAGAGAAGAGGGTCTGGGAAAAACAAAAAATGGGGAAAGTGCAGTGTGAGAGAAAGTGTATTACACTGCAAACAGAATCAAAGAGAAATCCAGCACAACCTGAGAACAGAGGGGGAAGGGGGAACCTGTAGGCATTCCTTTTTCACAGTACGTGAAGCAAAGTTAATTACTGTGAGTTTCAGTAGTAGAAAGAAAGAGTATTTCAAAGCCCAAGAAGACACGTTGGACACTACCTGTGGGGTATTACATGATTCAAGTTTTGACCAGAACATCAAGAGTGGGGATTCTGAATTGCAAAACAAAAAAAACAAACAAACAAAGAACCAAACCAACCAACCAAAAAACACAAAAGAAAGAAAATATTAACACCTGATTAAATTAAGCAAGTAGAATAGATGCTGGGGAATAGCTGGAAAAGCATGGAAAGTAAAGGAAGAAAGAGGAATAAAAGCTCTTAGCTAGCAAGATAAAAGACTTCTATAGACAGGGATAGACAGAAGTTAAAAAATAAAAACATCATAGAAACTGTATCTATGGCAACACTGAAATAGAAATTAGTAGACATTTTTCTGCATTTGAAGTCTGAAGGTTGGAGGAAAATCAAGCCACGTTGCCAGCTATTTTTCTGTGGTCTGCATTATAGAAAACATGTCAGGAGACAGAAAAGAGACTATCAATCAGGTCAGAAGAAGGGAAATAGAACATCCTTCTTGCTTCCCTAATAAGCTTCACTTTCTAGTCCTTATTTTCTTAACCAGGGATGTGTACATTTTTTCAATAAAATTCTTTTTTTCTAAGAGATAATAGCTAAATTTGGGGGATTCAATTTGATTTCAAAGAACGTAGGTTTTATATGTGTTGTATCAATCATATTTAAAAAAGTATTTAATTAATCTAAAGAATAAATGACTGGTTTCATTGATAACTTTTTCTCTCAAAATGCACATCAGAACCAAACATTTTTATTTGCACACTGTCAAATTTGGTCCCTATATATATATTCAAAATTCGTTAGGTAAATGTATGTAATTACTGACATAATCTATAACCTCTTATAAAGTGCCACAATATTTTCCTCTAGAATTTGGTTCTTCCAATGTATTGTGCAGCTCATATTTTGGGCTTTCTCTAACCTGTTATCATTCATACTTAAAAGGTAAAGCTTGATTTTCCATTGCTTTGTTCTTTGTTCAGTCATTTATACATGAGCAAGTGGGTGTGAAGCGCTGGCAGATGTGTCAGGCTGGGCTGCGCTGCTTCTAACAACTACGGAGGGAGAAAGGCACTGGATACTTAACCTCACCACTTCTGTTTCAACAATTAGACACTAATATTCGAGACTCATTTATTAGGCTGTTTTGCCAAAGTCATACACTTGGAAGCTGACTGGCAGGCGTATATATTAATAGGAGGATGTTGTAAAGGGGTTTTTAATCTATCCATTGAAAAGAGAAAAAGGTGTAAATTGTTGGTGAACTGAGAATGAGGAAAAACATAATTTCAGATGAAAAAATGAGTTCATGCCCTGAGCTTCAAAAGCTCTGAATTGTATCTTAAACATCACTATTATTTTAATATGTTTCTGAAATAAGTGCATTTCATAAAATGTCTGTTCAAATTCTAAAATGAAGTAATTCTTCACTTGGATAACATTTTTCAAAGGAACAATCTGACAGAAGCAACTCAAAACTTCCCTGCATGTTGTAGTACATCTCATGCACATACTCCATGCATAAATTACATCCCTGGGTCCCTCAGATGATCCCACATTGGATAAATCTGCTCTCCATTGTTCAAAGTGCTCTTCCCCAGTTCAGCTCACAGACATGCCTCCAGTGCAATATTGCCTCAGATTGTGCTGACAGTGATGCTGATTTAAGAGCTCAGGACTCACAGCATTTCCAGTACATAATTTTTAAAGCTACAGATAATACCCCTAAAAAGTGTCAAAAAATTTTGCACCTATACACAAAAAGTATTAAGCCTGTATTCTGAGAAACTGTTAACAACCACACTAATGCTGTAATTCCAAATATTAATGTTTCAATTTGCTCTGCTATTTTAACTGAAGAACCTCTTTATAAATTGTAAACTCTGCAATAGAGAAGTCTCTAGAAATTGGTGAGTATAAACTAAAAGCCAGTGGAAACATAGAATGTGGGAAATAAAACTGTGGATACAAGGACAGTGAAGATAAAATCCATAACTCTTTCAAAGAAGGCAATGGAATAAGAAATCAAGATTTTAAAAACAATTAATAATCTGTATGAAATTCTGACTATGTGGAGCATATGTCCATATAAGACACTGGAAATGGTTTCTTCTTATTCTAGAAATTATTATGGCTCTTGAGAGTTTTGCTTGGCTCCAGAAAAAGAGGAACTAAGAAATTACTATGCTCGTTGATATTGAGAAGTTATTCAGTAGGAGAAATTATACTCCTATGATAATAGTCATGCCTGTACATAATGTCAGCCTGGGTGTTATATGAATCCTCAGTGCAGAGATTGAATAGAATTTAAAGTGACTGCAAATATTTTAAAAAGTGCTGTTGAAGAGAAGTGCATCCCTTCCTGGGAGAAATTGCCATGTGTCTAGGTCATGTCCTCATCCTGTCCACACCACTACAAGCTCTTCAGCTGTGCTCAGCCCTCATCAGCTGATGTGCACTGAAGAAGCTGAACTGGATATTAATGACCCATCATTCATAAATCTGCAGAGCTGGCTTCAGTGGCACAACACTCCAGACTGGAATAAAAGACACCTCCAAACCCCTGGAATGTATTTTATGTGGCACCTACCCTGCACTTGCCACATAACAGAGTGAGATTGAGTCATCATTGTGATTATGATTGTACTCTGAGCAGTGTATTCAACTGCTCTAGTTAAACACAAATCTTAAAAAAAAAAAAAAAAACAAACAAAAACTTTCACTAATTTCAGTGGCCAGAGTGTTTTCTTCCCCATGGAAATAAATTAATCAGCATGCACAGAACTAGAGTGAGGCTTAAACCTTTCTCTGTTCATTCATAGCTTTTTAGAGAGCCAAGTACTGCACATCATTTTCCCATAACTATGTAAGCAGCTGTTTCCAGAGTTCTGCATCCAGCTCTGGGGCCCCCAGGCAGAAAAAGGATAGGGGCTTTGAAATCCAGAGTAGCAAGTCCAGAGGAGGACTGTGATGATGACCAGAGGTCTGAAGCACCTCTCATATGACGATAGGCTGAGAAAGTTGGGGTTGTTCAGCCTCGAGAAGATCTGAGGAGTCCTTTTAGAATGTTCTGGTACCTAAAGAGGCCTACAAGAAAGCTAGAGGGGACATCTTGATAAGGGCATGTAGTGATAAGACAAGGGGTAATGGCCTTAAACTGGAAGAGGGTGGATTTATCAGATATTAGGAAAAAATTCTTTATTGTGAGGGTGGTGAGGCACTGGCACAGGTGGTTGTGGATGCCCCAACCCTGGAAGTATTCAAAGCCAGGTTGGATGAGGCCGTGAGCAACCTGGTCTACTGGAAGGTATCGTTGCCCACGGCAGAGGATTTGGACCCAGATGATCTTTAAGGTCACTTCTGATCCAAACAATACTGTGATTCCATGACATCATTCTATGATTTGAGCAATTCTTATTTGTATCACACAAAGGAGGATGCATAAATCACCAAAGAGAAACTCCTTCTCACACTGTACCCTTGCACAGATTTGTGTCACATGAAGTTTGTGCAACAATTGCTGCAAAGATACACAGTACAACAAGCGGCTTAAAGCTTCTGCTTCTGCTCTGAATAATTTATCAAATGCTTGGTTGTACTTTAGAAATCTCTTTTCATAAGCTCAGATTACGGCACTAAGGGTCGTGGTGTGACTTCCTCATGCTCACACTGATGAACCATTATTCATACAATTAACCCCACTGTGACAAAACCAAAGTGCAGCTCTAAATACAGGGCAGTAAACTGAAATCAGAATTTCTGATGTTCTTCTGGGCACCTGTCATTCTGCAACAAATATGAATGAAGTAATTTATTTGGTTATTTTCGCACAAGGGAGCTCTTCCTCACTCACATCACTTAGGAAGTTTAAAAAGCTGCATTTTGACAGACTTTGACTCTCATCTATTGAACAATCTCCCTTTTAAAAGTAATGTTCTACAAGTAGGTTAGCTCAAAAGATGACTTCTATTTTCTCAATAAATGCTTTTGCGATGCAGAAGAGGCAAACATCAGCACGTAGTCTCAGAGAAGAACTACTTTCTACTCATGTGCAGTACTTTCAAGCAGCAGGAAAAGAGATCTGCTTCAGCCTAGTTTATGTTTGGGTGGTGTTAACTTTGGAGTGTGGAGGACTTTGCTGCTTTTCTTAAATAAAGCTACATCAGTTAGTGTGCAGAAAGAATCTGGAGAATGGACAAAACTGAAAGCACTATTTCTCTACTGCTTTTGTAAGGATAAACCCAGAATATTAATAAAAATATTCAACCTGACTGCAAAGCACCAACACTGGTAGCTGAACCCAGGACTGTAATGGTTCCTAAGGAGCTGTTACAGCCTAACTAGTCAGTGATCCCTAAATTAAGAGGGATTTGCATGACTAATTTAACAACTCGAAAATGTGGTTATACTCCACCAAATCACAGTTCCAGAGCATCAGAGCCTCAGAGATAGAACTGGCTCCTGTGAAGTACCTCCTGTTACTGGAGAATATAATTGCTATTATCAAATCTATGTACAACATACTAATTAATCAGTGAACTAGAAAGGTAAATATTATGCCTACCTGAATCCCCATGGCCTGTATATTTAAAATTAAAATCACTAGCAAAACATGTGGCTGTATTGCCTTTTCAGTAGCAGACAGACCACAGAATCATAGAATGGTTTGAAGGGACCTTAAAGATCATCTTATTCCAACCTCTCTGTCATGGGCAGGGACACCTCCCACTAGACCATGTTGCTCAGAGCCCCATCCAACCCAGCCTTGAACACTTCCAGGGATAGGACCACCACAGCTTCTCTGGGCAACCTGTGCCAGTGCTTCACCACCCTCACAGTGAAGACCTTCCTCCTAATATGTAACCTAAACCTACTGACCTTCACTTTGAAGTCATTCCCCCTTGTCCTGTCACTACGTGCCCCTGTAAAAAGTTTCTCTCCATCTCTCTTGTAGGTCCCCTTTATGTACTGGAAAGCTGCAATTAGGTCGTCCCAAAGCCTTTTTTTTACCAGATTCTCTCAGCCTTTCTTTGTAGGGGAATTGCTCCATCCCTCTAATCAACTTGGGGTCCCTCCTCCGGACTCACTCCAACAGATCAATGTTCTTCCTGTGCTGGGGACTTCAGAGCTGGATGCACTATGTGAATTTTCAAAAAAGAAAGATAGAAACTGCTTGTCAAGGCACTGAACCCTACACAGGCAATTTTAACACATGCTTTTTATGAAATCACTGCAAAGAGTGACTTCAGTGATTGAACTTCCATTTCACTTTGGTAGATGGAAGAATTCAACTCTTTCATTCTACAGTCTTCACTTCTTCAGTAACAAAGGATTTTTGACCTTAGAAAAATCTTGCTATACTGCTTCTTGATATAGCAGCACATACCATCATATCAGTAATATTTATACGAAGTTCAGTGTTTGTTTCCCATGGAAATAAATTAACCAGTGTGCACAGGACTGAAGTGAGGTTTAAACCTTTCTCTGTTCATTCAAAGCTTTTTAGAGAAATACCAACATACTCTGTTTTTTTCTTCAGAAACAAAAAAATCTGCTTTTCTTAAACTATTTTTTGTTAACTTCACCATAAATTTAATTTGCAAGTGGCTATCCCATATAAAATGCTCTATTTCTGGTTCACACATGTGATAAGATATAGGAGGGCACTGCAGGTGAAAGACTTCCACTGCCACCTCCCTGCCTTTTCCCATGTGGGTTGCAGACAGAAGTCTGTTCAGAAGCCAGTTAAATCAGACCAGCACCCTGTTATTCACGAAGGCAATACATTGTCATTCGTGTCACAACAGGAGCAGGGAACAGAAAAGCTTCACTACATTTAATACTGCCAAGTACAGTCACCCAAAAGACTGGCAACAATTCCAGATAACTGACAATCGGTGTAATTTTCCTATTTCAACCATCTTAAAAATAGACCTTCAGCTTCTAAAATGTTCATCTTGATAGTTTTTTGAACAAGTTGTTGCAGAGATCATTTGTCCTGGACTTATCCACATGGTACTTTTCTCTCTTCTCAGTGTTTACAATGATTTGTGCAGTATAAAAATCTCCCTTTTTTTAACTTCTTTCGCAATTTCAACTTGCTAGTGCAAAATGGAATTCCAAATCAGTCTAAGGAAATCAACTGGTTTAAGCTAACCTGTTTTCTTGGTCTTATAGACAACCCATCATCATGCACCTTATTGCCAGGAGAGTGTATTTATGTACATTATAATTTATACTTTTATTAATCCCATTGGAATTAAATACATATAGTGGAAAGCACTGAAATCCACCTCTTTTTTTTCTTTTGAGTTGGCATAACTTTTTCTGATGTTTCAGTAATCTAGTACAGAAACATGCAGTGTTCCATATTGTGGACTGCTAATTTTCCTACCTATACATGAACTGGTAGCAATAATAATGAAATTGGACATTACGGATAAAGGTCTCCATAAGTCTGTATAAAGTAAAACAGGCTAAAAGATGGAATCAGTCTCAGGAGGAACAATTTTCACTCAAATGACCCTAAAAGTTTGTAATGTGGGTTTTAGATAAACAGAGGGGGGAAAATAGCAATACAGAGGGAAGCCTGACAGCTGTCTTCACACTTGTGAAATAATTTATAAAATCTGTTTTAGACTCATCCCTCCTTCTTTCAAGATTCATAGATTTCATTTCTGTAAAGAAGAAATTATTGAGTATTCTGTCTGCCACAACAACAGCCCCTGAAACCTTTTTTGTCCAATTAGCTCACTCCCAGACATACACATGGATTTTTTTTGCCTCTTAAAGGCTCAACAATTCCCAAAGAGATTTTGGCCAGTTTTCATTTGAAGAGTCAAGCTTAGTTAGTTTTAAATGGGTTGAGACTAATGAAAAAATATGAGAAAGTGCAAAAAGGTCAAAGCAAACTGCAGCAGTATTTCTCCAGACAGCATTATCAGAAGTGTGACCATTTCAGGACACATTAAAGAGGGAACTGAGAGGAAGGGAATGATTTGCCTAAAGGCTAATGGAAAACACAATACCTGCAACAAAGTATTGTCTTCCTCCTCTCAGGCTGGACTTACTCAGGAAAGAAACTATGACCATGATCCAACATATGTCATGGGAAAACAAAGCAGACATCACCCAAAAACCTGACATAACAAATCTATGGAAAGCGTGATGGTTGTGAAAAACCCATTTCTCTTTGGAAATGGTCACTTGCACACAGAAGAAATTCTTATTAATTTCTATTGTAATTTCAGAATGTTGAAAATACCTTCTAAATCTCCTTGCAAGAGTTTATTTTGCTCTTCTTAATAAAACATTTTTTTTTTCCCAGTATATTCCTCTTTCCTTGCCGAACACACATGTAATATGACAAATACAGCTAGATCTGGCTAAATTAATGATTTAAGCAAAAGGGGAAAGAATTTGAAGTCCTAAACAAACAGAAACAATAAAAAATATCAGAAAAGTAATAATAGTTGGGATTTTGTTCAATTTACTTCCACAAATATCCATTATATACATTCATATGTGTATGTATATATATATATATCTAAAAAAGGTAACTTCTGGGAATTGGGGTTGGTCTAGACGATCCTCAGATGTCCCACAGGGATCAAGGTGACAAAGAACAGATGAAAACAATAATGTTCCAGAATTACATTATGAAAAGAATGAAAAATAAATTCTGGGATAGTAAGAGAGGACAACATGATCCTACTTGGAAGGACCCATTAAATTTTCCCGTAATATTTTTTTCATATCTCCAGAAATGTATATTGCCCTGAAACAACTAAATTATCAATATGAGTTGTAGCATTTTATTCTTCTTTGGATAATTGGAGCAGACTAAGAACATCTTAGATTATGCATAATTTTGTGGTTTGCAGCTCCATAGCAATTGTGAAATCAACACTGGGCCATATATAATTGAACCAGTTAAGTCTAAGGAGACAGAAAAAATGGGGAAAGAACTGATTTCATTTTTCACTTTCATTTTAAATTTTTATTTAAATATAAATATTTATTCTTATTGGCACCTAACATGATTTCTTATGGCACCTAACATGATTTCCTTTTGCTGGATGCTGTACCAAAACAAAAAGACAAAGAGGCAGCTCTTAGCTCAGTTTATACGACTAAGGGAAATGCACATTTGCCTTTTGCAGATACCCCTACTTGACCTATATTCACTAGAAGGGGATGCTGTGGGAATGAAGATAAAACTGAACTCAGGATTTGAAGCCCAACATTTGTAACTAAACAGAAAATATTTTTAATCAAATTCTGCCTTTTTTGAAGCTATGCTTAGAACCTTTAAGTGTACATAACTGCAGCTTCATTCTGCTGCACCATTTGATGATCTGTCCCACTGTTTTAGCTACCTGTGTTTATTGTAAAGGAAGGGGCCAGAATATCTTCTTACATCTTTAAAAGATGCCTATGCTGCCTTCCTCCTGGCTTTTGAGACTTAAAGTACAGACAGAGAAAGATCAATAGGATGTGATGACACCTTAACAAAAGCAGAATGTAAGCAAAGACAACTCCATGGCAGTGGTCACCTTGGAACTCATATACTGATTTAAGTTAGTTATGGGTGCTTGTTATTAAGGCAAATAGCAAACTCATTGCTTAAAAAAACTTTTCACAGACTCTAAGGGGATCTCCCAACTGATAGAATGCCAAAACAATAAAAGATTCACTGTACTTTTTAATAAAATATTTGGTCTAAAATACTACAGATGAGACTTGACATGACAGCAGTCACTATATTATATTCTTCCACCATGCTGCTGTCAGCAAAGGTGCTCTAAAGCCTGAAAAACTTTTTCTCTGACAGAGATGCCCAGATTTTACAGTAGGTTTTAAAGTTACATTTTGCCAGTAAAGGTAGAAAAAAGATTAAAAATTACAATTCACTTCAGAATTGTTTTTAGGTTTTTTCATATGTACTCTGAAAGTATGGTTTACATTTTTGACATCAACATAAAGAAACCCTGAGATAATGTTGCTGCACTATTTTTAAATTAGATCTAAATCAATAAAGACTTTCCTTTTATACTTTTTCATCATGACACTGTGGAATATGGAATTGTAAAAATTGCCTGGATATTACCTAACCTCATCTTTTCCTGTAAGATTAAATTCAGCATGGAGGGCACAAATGGAAGATGCAGTTCTTTCACTTAACATTTATGTCTTAGTATGAGATTTTAGAATATTGTGTTTATTAGATAACATGATATCTTCATGCTTTCAGTGTTTTTGCCACTTGGGTTTCATAAAAAGGATGATTCCAAAATAAGTAAAGAATCATATTTGAACAACTCCTAATCAAGCTTCTCAATGTGGAACATGGATACAGCACACACCCAAAGTGTGACAGCAGGAACGAGAGTGATACTTGAGTAAAAGCAGCCAAAGGGGGAAATGGAAATAGCCAAGGTTTCTGTAGCCTTTTCAGTTGTCACTTACAACTGAGGTCTGCACTTATTTCCTTGCTGGGAAGAAAAAGGTAATTTGTGAATCATTCCTTTTGTCTGGCATTTCAGGAGTGATCCAGTAGGGAAGTGAAAGGAGATTAGAAATTATCATCTCGGAAAAAATCCCGCTGGTCTGCTGGGCAGAAGTCTTACAGGAAGGTCATTCCAACATTTGGGGTTTCTTAAGCCTCCCATTACGTCAGTGACACTTTTCATTTTTACCAGGAAGGTAATTTGTTACCAGGACCTGACTCAGGCAGCCCTGAACTGTGTGAGGCGGAGGATTCCCCGCGCAGTTCCCTGCTCAGCCAGACGGTGCATTCCATGCCAGCTGGCCCTCCCTGTCCTCCAGCTTTTCCTGCAGTGACATCCAGACACTTCCCTCATTGTCACCATAGCTCACCACAATTTACACCTGCAACAAAACCACGCTGTCCTACAAACACCGGGAGTGATGCAAAGTCCTTGCTCACTGTGTTTGTGTTCAGTTTGTCTCCCAAAGGGCTTGGGCTCCTTAACTCCAGCCATAATTTATGCAAGTCCAGAGAAGTTAGAGTACTGTCCCATCCAATAAATGGATTTGTGTCCTGATGACTACAGGAAATAAAAAGTTGAGACTATGATACTACTGGAAACAGGAGAGTTACTTGAGAAGCTCTAGCTATAATTTCAGTGTTGTCCAGATAGTTTTGCTGACATCACATATTCTAAGCCAGACCTCCTTTAACAGATAAAATGACTTTTTAAATTGTTTTTTTAAGTTGACATTGAAAATGAAGATTGTATCCCTGAATCCATACAGGGCATGCAGCATGGGAAAATCTTGTGGACATTGCTGTGCACATGATTATGGCTGTATTATCTTTTTTCCCCCCGATCTGCCTAAACATACAACAGCCATGTCTCAAACCCAGGTTAACTACCAATCCAAGTTCAAAAATATAACATTTATTGTTTGACACGTGGGTCAGGTTAGCACAAAGCCAACTTTGCCACTTAGGATTGCACAAAGAGAAGCACTTACTGCCGAAGTGTTGTGCAAGGAACTGAAGAATTTTTTCATTATTAAGAGCACTTGGCAAGGACTCTGTTTTAATCTGCTACAGCTTGAATGTTCAGTTTTTGTTTCAATCTAGACTTTAGGGAAATAATTAATTTTGTTTGTATTCTGCTTCTCTATCTCTACAAGGAATCCAGTATTAAGTCCAAACTCCAGTCAAAATATCAAGCCATCAGAACCCGGCAGTGAGGTGTGCTGGGAATATTTTGAACAAATTGAAAATTTACATTAAATGCAAGAAAATTTTCAGACTGGGGGCTGTACAGTTCACAATTTTGTGTCAATTCAATGAATAGTGTCAGTTGGGAAAAAAAGATAATTGATTATTTTACTGAGTTGAAAGAGTTGGGAAAGGTTAGGTGAAAAGGTCAAACAGAATATGAAACACTTTATGTTGATGTGCAAAAAATTTACACTGACACCAAACACATTTGGTGGGGTTTTTTGCCTAATTGGTCATTCCAAGAATTCCTGTTCCATTTAATGTAAATCATGCCACTCACTTCCTCGTGTCCCTTCTGCTTGCTCAAGAACTCGTTCAATTAATTCTATCATGTTAATGAGAATTTTCAAACCAACATAAGGAACCCATAGGGCCATCTGGGGAAAACAGAGCAAATCTAAGCTATTCAGAGGCTAAACTTAAGAATTAGCTGAAAGATAAAAAAAAAATCATAACAATGAGTGCATGACAAAACACAATGCAGACCAACATAACAAAGATACTGCTGCCACATAAAAAGCTGACACATTTATGTCAGAAAATAATGCTTTTCTTTCCATGTATATACATACATGCAAGAGAAGCAAATTACAGGTAGAGATATGCAGGTACACCATGAATATTGATTTCCAATAGAATCAAGTCACTTGAAATGAGCAGACGGGAAGGAAATAAATCCCTGCTTTTCACAATCAGTTAATCCTTAGTAATGTCATTAATTTTTAAAAAGGAAAAGAATTATATGCAGAATTATGAATCTCAAATGGCAGTGGTGTTTCCTGAACAAACCAGTTACTGTTAGTGCTCACTATGGTAAGAAACCATTAGAAATTAATTTTTGAATTAAAAACTAGAAGGCAGCTTTGCAAGACGATTGAACAAGGTAATTTCTAACAAGGGCAGAATGTTTCCTGTATTTGTTCCAATAAAATAACAGCTTTTCTCTTGGATGTTTCAGATTTATAAAGAGCAGGATGAATTTTTCTGCATACATATAAAGTACTGGCATTTTGATGAGGTAATGGGAAATTTTAATTTGCCCAATACACTGTCTGAATATTTCTTCCTCCACCTTTTTTTCTCAATTAAAAATTCATGTTGCACTTAATTGCTCAATTTGCCCAAAGTGTAATAAACAATTGAAGAAGCCATTGAGTACCACATAACAAATACATTACTTAGCATGATATGACAAGAAATTACTGGCCCAATTAGTGACACAGATCCTTTAGTGCAAGGTAAGAAAAAAAGGGATCCCTAATGAAAATAAGGTGCTCTGAAAAGGAAAAGCACAATCTGTATGTATTGTACACTTTGAAGTCTGAGGGTGTCTCCTGGGAAAACTCAAAATAAGGCACTAAGCAAGTTACTGATTAAAGCCATTTACTTCCATGACATTTTGTGGCTGTGTATTGCCAGGGTGTATTAGGAAGATATAGCATTATCAGCTGTTCAGGGAGAGAGTTGTTTGAAAAACTTAGAAAAGATTGCAGGGATTATAATGTAAACTACATTTTTCCCCATAAAATGTTGCTCCTAGTGTGAGTAATCTCTTGGTTTACATGCACCATGATTGCTTTTCCTTATCCACTCTGCAGAATCAAAGGGAACTTTGAGGGACACTCTCCTGTGATGTGCCGAGTGTATCCAACATCCAGAATAGTCCCTCAGAGTTAAAAGCATTTGACTTTTCCCAGAAGACACCCAGTACCTCACAGAATCAGACTCAAAGGGGAAATGTTAAAGATCCAGTAAAAGTAAGGAAAAAAAAAAGAAAGCTTACTTGAAAGGAAAGTGTGGCTGGAAGGTCCAAGAGCTATAAATCAGAGCAATTAAATTCAGAGGCAATGCTTCACTCACTTAAAAGGAAATTGCAAGAACTACAGTGCCTTGAATGGCAGTTTTGCTGCTGTGGTGTAAAATTTGAAATGTTTTTCACAGTCAGCTTTTTAAAGATACTGCTATGTGCACTAAAATACACAAAATATGGAACTTCAGTTTTCCCCAGCATCTGAGAATTTATAAGGTCTTTCTTTATGGTAGCTCTCCTCTGGTCTGAGAAAGAGGAATTATAAATCATCTGCTTCAGATTATCTCTAGTCTTTTATTAAACCACTTGAGGGATATTTCTATGGTTTGGAGTTCAGCCACTAATAAGGACAAAGTAAATGAGGACAGTACCAAATATTAGTACATCCTCACACTGTCACCTTCACACTGTAGAAAAGCCCTTTAATGCAGGAAGCTGCCAGTGTGGAATTTCTTGGTAACTGGATTTAAGAAGAGCTACTCTTCTGATGAGCAAAACCCAGTCCTATGTGCTGCTCTGGGTGGATCTCCATTTATGACAGAACTGCAAGATACCTGTAGCAATGACAGACTGCACCCAAGGGTGTTTCTGCAATAAGCCAAACACATAAACTCAAAGTTTACTTCACAAGTTCTATCTTCACTCTGGTTCCTTTTTCAAGCTTTCTCTGCAGAAACAGGTAGAAAGAGAAGAAAACAAGCAAAGGTTTGGGCAGTCACTCTTCTTGCAGTTAACTACCACTGCATTTTACTACTCTTGCCCAGATTATGAGCCTGTTAATTTTGAAACTTTTAAAAAGTGCAGTGTTTAGCAGACAATTTGGAAAAAACAAGTCTGCTTACGACACCTGCATTTAATTTACACCAGCATAATTTCACTGACTAGCCAGGTATGACACCAGATTCACTTCAGAAGAAAATCTCTTTCTAGATCTTGTTTGATTTTTCTGAAGGCCTGATTCTCTATAACTGTGTATAGTACTTAATTTTAAGGAATCTATCATAAAAGCCTCTGATACTTGCAGGTAATTAAATCCATATATCAATTTACTCTGACTACGTTAGAAAAGGAAAACTACCCGTCCTGCTGCCTAACTCAGGAGTACAGAAGAGCACAGTAACACCTTGAGTTGGAATGCAAAACTAAAAACACACCTGTAAATTATCCTGTTAACACAGATCATCCTTCTTGTAACTCAAGCAAAGAGCACACAAAGCAAATATGTAGTGAGTGCACAATGTAAACACATCACATATGCTTAATAAAAATGAGATTTCACTGGCACAAAAAGCATTTGAAGCATGCTGAGAAAACTAAGGGTGTCCCACTAGCCAGGCTTTGTAAAAGAAACAAGAACCCAAGAAAATTTCCTTGGAAAATTGTCCAGCTATGGCTAAAGGCATTCATCTTCCCCACAGATCATCCTTTTCTCCTGTCATTAATCAATAGGAGAAGAAAAAAAAGGGGGGTGGGCAGGATGAGGAAATCTTCATATTATCTCACAAGTGAATAGAAAACTGTAGGAAGCTTAATTTCACATGGTTATACAGCTACATAGAGAGATTTGGGAAGTCAGTGTGTACAACACTGAATTTTTTAGGGAATACATTCTTCCACATTTTAAAGTAGGTTAATTAGAATAAGATGAAAGAATAAATTCATGTCTGTTATTCTCAATTCATTTTCTATATATACCTACATGCTTCATGTATGACTGCTCGTTTCAAACAGATAAAGCAGATGCATAGTGGGCAGATTTTTCACTTGTCTTGGTGGCTGTGTCTGCTTTGTTGCAAACTGGGGAACAGTTCAAATTTTTTAGAAAGTTACTTTTTACTTTCCTATAATATAGATTGTGGTTTCATAGATGTTGTCTTTCTTGTTATGCTGCTAGAACACCTGTAACGTTATTCTAAGAAACCTCTGCAGACGTTTTCATGACATGTCTGACTTTTTTATGCACAGAAATATTTTCCCCACTCTGGAAAACAGGACCAATATTTTAACCTGAGAGACCTACATTTAAGCACATTCACCATCCCAGAGAACAAAGGCCCTAAAAGTTACTCTTAGGATGTTCAAGCTGTTGTATGGTTTACACATATCAACTGAAACACAGAAATAATATATTGTATATTAACCAAGAAACATAGCTCAGTTTTAGTGATAACTACTACACCACTACTAATAATAGTCACTGCTACAGGAAAGTGAAAGAGTAGCCATCATTCTCTCCTATTTTGTATGCAGTTCAGCTTCATCAAGATAGAAAATGGTCTGATTATATTTAATTATAAAAAATATACAAATTACAAAATATAAAAAATTACAAATTAATTACACTGTACAAATAAAGCCACATATTCTAAATATTAACCTTGTTAAACAGTATGAGGAAAATAATAAACAAACCCTCTAAAAAAAAAAAGCCCAGAAGTGAGAAAAATAATAAAATCATGCCATTAAAAATCCCGAGCTACTGTACATCCAGGAAAATTAATTTATGTGGAGATGGCTTACACATTTTTGAACAGCACCTGTTCAAAATGCAAAGGCACAAGAGTACTCTATATTTATCAAATGACTTCATGCAATATTACTGTATCATACTTTTAATTAGCAAACTCTGTGCAACAGATTTAATGATATACAGTAACTCCACGCTCACATCCAGTCTTATGCATGATTTAAGGGTCTACCAAACAAACCACACAAAATTTCCAGGTTTTTTGTTTTCTCTTTTTACCTTAGTGAAAGAGAAATGTTCTGCCTCCTAGAAAAAGGTAACACACCAAACCTACAAAACCAGGGGCTTTTGGTGCTACTGATTAAGACAGAATTGATACAAAAATCACAACAACATACTCCCTTCCTACTTATGGCAAACTTCCATTTGCATCCTTTTATTCTTGGTGGGGTAGAAGGGGGACAGTAGCAGAACTGAAGAGGATGCCACAGATAGTGAGTGATGCTATATGAAGAGTGTTTTTGAAACAAAACTATTTTAAAGCTGAAAGGTTCTTCTTCTTTCAAACTCTGAAAGATTGCAGGCCGCTTTTACCCACAATCTGTTGCATTAAATTCTTCTAGGGAGGACTTAGCCACATCTCCCTTAGCCATGAGTGTGAATATCTATTCAAACATATCAGTCTGATAAGGCTTTCGTTCAAGATAAAAGGGAGTTGGTTAGATCCAAGGCCATGGTGAAGACTGAAATGAAGGACATTTCAGATTCATGATGTGTGCTGCTCAAACTCTATTTCTATTGAACACACAGAAAATTTTGGAATGAATGAGACTCCTCAATAACAGCTAATCTTAATACTGCAGTGAAATAACAGGACCAGCAGATTTCTGTTAATTGAGATCCCTAATCCTTGCAACTCAGAAAGAAGATAGGTGCTCACAGTTTCCCAGGCATGTCCTTCATGCTCCTGCTCCTCTACAAACCCTCTGTGTCCTTCAACTGCTTTCAGTTAAAAATGACACATTGCCATTACAGCACAGCCCTTGAAAGTCAATGCACAGTCTTCCAGAAAGGAGGGAGAAATTGACCCCAGATTACCTATTCAAAATGTTGTGAGGTTGTTAAAATATTGAAGGAATTTTCCTTTTTCTCTTTTTTAAGAGAATGTAATGTTTTCTGTTGACTTGGGTAGCTTTTAGAGTAATCACTGCATAAAATCCTGCTTCCTGTTCCCCGACCTCACTCCCCAACCACCTCACACAGGCTCCCATACATTATCTCATTAAAATATGGGTCTACATTAGAATTTGATAGCTAGTTAACATTGCCTAACTCTACTAATAATAATGATTAAGAACCAAATCATTTTATTTCCTTTGAAAAAGGCTATTTATACTTTTAGACAAAATTCTGAAAGGACATCATCAAGCCACCTGTAGAAGTGATGTAGACACTTGGCTATACGTATTCCTGCATTATACATAAGGTGTCTCTACAGAGTGGTTTACCAGCAGTTAAAAATTCACACACCTTGTGGCATCCAGAAACCCTGCCCAGCACAGGGTGAGGCTACTGAGTCGTGCTGCTAGGCCATATGGATTTTGGTCCCTTCAGAAAGTGGGCACAGCCCACCCGGGTTTCCCATGTAGACACATCCTCTGAGTCTTCAGGTGACTTCAGCACTTTGAAAAACTCTACCCTGTGCCAGAACAGGTCAATGCAATGAACCAATAAAGCAGCAAATTAAACGGGGCATCTGAAGTGTCCTTTTGAAACTCAGCACCTTTTTTCTTCTAAGGTGGGCTCAGCTCTAACAGAGAGAGAGACTCCCTACTGATCTTGTTGGGCAGCTGAAGGCGCAGAGCTAAGAGGGAGGTTTATACATTCAAAAAAGGTAAGAAAGGTAAAAGGGTATTCCTAAAGATAAGAACTGAAAAGAAGAGATGGAGTAACAAGGTGAAGCAAAGAGAGGGGTGAAAAGAAGTTAGGGCTGGTCAGTAGCAAACAAACATGCAATAGGCATGAGAAAAAAAATAGGCATTGGAAAAGGAAGTACGGAAGCTGGGAAATGAAAACAGAAAGGAAATTTTAAAAATGCAAGCAGTCTAGTTTTAAGAGGTACTCTGTTGGGATTTCTGCAGACCATACAACAACTCCATGGAGTTGTCCTTTAGGACCTTGATCCAAAGATTATTACTTTGACTCTAATGGGCTTTGGATTAGGGAAGAGCCCCGGAGTATAAATTTATTTATATCTTCATCTATAATTCAGCTCTGTCTACCAACTGCAACATATACTGTGTACAGAATTTAAATAGTTCCTTTTTTTGAACCTGGACACTTGTATACAAAAATGCTATCTGGCAAAGATAAGTTCATGGTTGGATTCCACAATTTTAAAAATCTTTTCCAGCCTAAATGATCCTATGAGTCTATGCAATTCTTACCCCATTTTATTCATCCCTGTGCACCACCGGATCAGAAAGGCATCTCACTCAGCTTGCATTTTGATAAACTCACCCACTTTAAAAAACTCTGATCAGGAGTTACATCCAGCTGGTGAAACAGCCTCCTGTTTCCCTAAGACACCCCAAATACTCACTGCAAGTCAACCCGTTCTACAGTGACTACATCCACACAAGTGAGTGAAACACAATAGCTGAACAAAATTACTGATAGTACGAGCCTTAGCCAACACGCAGAGTATAAAAATGCTTTAATGTTCTATTTATAAGCTGTGCCTCTGTTCTTACAGAATACATTAAATAGGCTGGCATTTAAATTGAGTGCCTTGGGGGAGACACATCTCCTGAAGCATTTAGTTACCGACATTAAGAAACAAGACTTCTCCCCAGTTTAGCAACAGGTTTTATAAATATGTGAAAATTCTTTATGGATGTATTTGTTAAAAACATGAGATCTTTTTCACACCTGTAAAAGGCATTTAATAATCCTTAGGGAGAGTTTTTCCAGTTTCAACAAGTAAGGCATTATATTTGCTTTCAGTGAAATGGCAAGCGATTCCACTTGATCTCCTTGATTTTCTTAAAAAAAAAGAAAAAAAAAAAGATGCTCTTAATTAAGCCTACAGTTATTGTAAATCAGTGGGGTGGCATGAAAAAATACTACTTACTAATTAAAAAAAACCTAATTGGATGCGGAATGTGGGCAGACTGATGCAGCGTATATGCAACCAGTCTCTAGGGAAAAAATGTCCAGGGTAAACACTTTAAAATTAAAGTTTTTCTGTTGACTGAATGTTTATTCCACATAAATAAGCTCTCCTAGTTGATAGCCTCATTTTTTCTTAAATGTAATGGCTCTAATTTTTTTTTTTTTTGAACACAGCAACTGTCAAAATATTATTACACAACTCAGAAAATAAATGTATACTCTTTGATTGTGACCAAGATTGATTTGACCCTGATGCTGCTACTTTTGGAAACCAATTTTCTTAATCACATAGTCCTCTTTAAGAAACAGCTCATTTATAGATTCTTCTCCTTTTGTAAATGGAGGCAAGGTCAGCTACTCTTTAGCACAATATATTCCACTATGCCCACGCCTCAGACAGGAGGACTGAAAGAAAATTCTCTCTACGGAAAACACATTATACACCCCATTTCAATAGTGCATTATACATCAGTGTTTCAATATATTAAATAATCTACATGATATAGTGGTCCATATTATGTATTCATTCCCCTGCAGCAGTTTCAGATTCCGTTCCACAGAATAATGTAATGCCACTCTCGGTTCTTGTCCTGCATCACTTTATTTCAGTTCATATTACTTCATTCTACATATGGTTCTTTATTATGGCAGAGTTGCAATATGTGAATCACCATTACTGTGATATGCTGTCAATATCTATCGAGTGATAGGTCCCTTTCCTTGTGTAAAATTACAAAATGAGCAAGACAAAATGTTCCAGGGTTACCGAGTGCACCTTCAACACACAGTTCCATAGCTGGGTTTTCACCTGACTTATATTGCTCACCTTCAGAGCACACATTCATAAAGCAAACAGGAGGTAAACTGTTGCATGTGAAGTAAATATTTTAAGAGGAACTGATTTCTGCAAGTATTCTTCAAAAGTAAGTATCAGAGGCCAGTGTTGCCATATGTTATTAAGTAGGGAATAATCTATGAATAACTATTGCATAAATAACCAGGACCTTATTGGAATTATGAGTCATGGAATATGAATTAACTGAATGAATCTTTTGGTAGTAATACTCCTTGGGGTCCTGTATAAAAGACCACCTTTCCTCAGACAGGAATAATTTTTTGAGCCAGTTTCTTCTGGAGCCACTGTGAGCAAACTGGTGCTGAAAAATACAATGCCTGGCAAGGATTGAAGAAAGGAGAAAAGGGCAGAACATGGTAAACTGGAATAGAGTGGAATAGAGAGCCATGGAATCATAGAATGGTTTGGGCTGGAAGAGACCTTTAAAGGTCATTTAGTTCCAAATTCCCTGCCATGAGAATTTGGCATGGAACTAGACCAGGTTGCTTAGGGTCTCATCCAGCCTGGTCTTGTACACTTCCAGGGATGAGGCATCCACAGCTTCTGTGGGCAGCCTGCTCCAGTTCTTCACCACCCCCACAGTAAATCTAGCCTAAATCTCCCTCTTTCAGTTTGAACCCATTACTCCTGGTCCTATCACTACAGTTCCTGAGGAAGAGTTCATCTCCAGTTTGCTTGCAGAACCCCTTCAGAAAGTGGAAGGCTGTTATGGGGTCTCCATGCAACTAGAATTTTATTCATCCACCTAATTATGATAAACAGTTTTTGGCTCAAAGTCTCCCCCATTCAAGTGGGGGAATGTTTAGTGACTTAACACAGCAAATTTTTTGCAGATTTCCAGATGGAATAAAAAAGGGAATCTAAGCATTTTAGTATTCCTTATCTTTATTTCCCAACTCCTGCCTGGTGAAAACAATTTCTAAAAATGCTTGAGAAAGAGAAGGCTGAATGTAACCCCTTCTAAACCCAAACTCCTCTGCAAATATAAATGGGATTTCAGCATAAAATAAAGCTTTGCAACTCTCAGTCTTCCAAATCTATACATTCAGTTCTCAGCAAGAGCAGAGATTAATTAATCTAGCTGGAGTCTTCCATTTTGGCAATTTCTTTTGGAGAAAAAAAACTGTTATTAGCTTTAGATACTTTTAATTACAAGTTTAAGAGATGATTAAAGACAAAGGGCATTTCTCAGATCCTTCAGTTTTTTTTAAAAATAACTAAGTCTTTGATTAACACACATTTAAAGGAAAATGATTAATCACATGTAAAGGAAAATGATTAATCACATTTAAAGGAAAATGATTAATCACAGTCAAGACACTGTCAATCTTAGGCTAATTCCCATTTCTACTAACACTTATACATGACAAAACCTACTGTACCAAAAAGCTAAGACTGGCTGGACTAGCAATTAAATAGCTTCACCAACTTTGCTAAGATGGCTCATGAATTTCACATCCCAGTTCCTTCAAAAAATTATCTAATCGAGTTTACAGAGAAGAATTTTCTACTAAAAACACAAAGCAGTGCTCAACCAGAGTCCTAGTTCCACAATAGGTCAATGGACAGTATTTGTACAGGAAAATAATAAAAGAACAGACATAGTTTATATTTATTTAGTTAGTGCATTTTGAACCAGCAAGATTGACTGTTTCACAAATCTGCGCGTCCTTCTGTGCACGTGCTTAATTCATGTGTTTAAGGGAGCTGGTTTCAGTTTTTTCCCTTCAGAAAAAAAAATGGGTTTATCTTCCTGTGTTTTATAAAGCCGTTCTCCAATGAACTGATGGAGATATCCAAAACAAGTAGCGAATACTTTTACTAAAAGTTACCACAGAAGTTTTCCTTCCTGACACAAGGAAATTCTAAGACTGAAATTTGCTTTCTGAAAGCTTCCCTCACTATTTAGGCATGACTAAGTGTCATTGTCATGACATTGAGATGGGACATGGAGGGGTACAAAAGAAATTCATAGCATTAAAAAATCTATCATTTCATGTTCTGTGCAATGTCCCTATTTTTCCCTTATTGCCATCATGGTGGGTACTAAAGGTATTAAACTATTTCACTATAAAATACAAATTCAAATATTCTCATATTTTCATAGAACACAATCATATACTCCTCTATTTTCTTTTAAAGAATAGCTAGCCTGGTTTTTACAATGGTAATTGACAGTAGACTTGAGGATATTACCTCTATCACCTACCATTTAATCTAAAAAAGAAGGTGGAAAATGGTGGTGGAGAAAAAGGGACAAAGAAAAGAGGCCATTCCAGTTACTTTTGAAGAAAGGTAAAGGTTTGAAGGATGAAACCTGCAGTTTCAGCAGGTTTAGGACCTCATATTTGGGACCAAATGAGGCACCTGAGAGGAAAAAGCAAGAACTTCTCTGCTCTGAAGAGGTCAGGCTTCCTGATGGAGCTGAAATACCTGCTCTCTAGACTGAGCACAGGAGCAAAAATGGATCACGTACAATTACTCCCTTTTGTCACTCTGTCATGCCAAATACACAACCCTGAGTATTAAAGAACCATTTAAACACAGGGATCTGGTGTCTTTCAAAAGTAAACAATCACTTACTCTAGGGAAATTTATTTTAAAACTTGTACATACTGTGCTCTGGTAGTTATACAGCTCCAGCTCTTGTTACATGAGTGTAGACTTAGATTGCAACCATCAGGTACCAATTCCAGTTAGATTTATATTCCAAAAATTAATTTCACCTAAAAAGTACCTAAAAAGCTTTTATGATTTTTGATGTCACAGTTATAGCTTAAGACAAGATTGCACCTGCAGAGAAAAGAAGAGGTTGCAACTGCAGTGGAAAAAAACAATGCAAAGAATTTCAGAAAAAGCACAGGAAGAATGTCACGCATTTTATAAGATCCTGGGGACAATTTCCACCTGTCTGGGTGAAGCTGAGGCAGCAGAGGATCTGCCACGTTCCCAACAGGTCAAGTGGACTGTGCTGCACAGAGTCCACCTCATACACTCAGGGGAGCTTCTTACCCCCGCAGTTATCTCACCTCTGATTCTTATGGCCTGAACCCTTCTCCAGGGACTGAAGGATGTAACAGCTTTTGATGAAACTATCAAAGATCTGAGGCTGAAGTGGCAGCAGGGCACCTAGCAGTTTTTCGAAAAGGCAGCAGCCATTAGTGGATGGTACAGTCTTAACCACATCTTTTCATGTCCCTTTCAGGATTTACTACACCTGGATCTAGGTCTTATCACCTCACTGAATATCACCTACTCCTTAGCTCAGTAAGAAAGAATCCTCTCTAAAGCCTTAATGTGTTCAGAAAACACCTGTGTTTATGAAAAACAATGGTTCTCAGCAGAGTACGGCAGTATCTGCTACCATAAGGAAATCCATCAAAAATTATTATCTAGTTTAGGACAAAGCAGCCTTTTATAGACCCTAAGTGTAACTGGAACACACATAACTTATTCCAATTAGCTGGAAGTCCTGACATAGCAGGTGGCAGCAGTGCATCCATTACTATAATGTGGAAAATATATGGTGCATGGCAACAGGCAGTTGTATTTGTCTTGATTATGGAACCTGGAAACAGCACTTTCTATCCTGTCTGCTGTGGAAAAATCATTTTTTCTGACCCTCGAATGGAAACAAGCCTTTAACAATGTACACAGGTGACACTTTCATGTTTCTTCTGCTAAATGAATATCAGGGCTATGAGTCTTCTATGGACACTTAAACACCCATTACATGACAATTTGATTGTGGACATGAAGTAGAAAAACGTCAAAAAGAATTTTAGGTTATACAAGCACTTAGAAATCTCCCAAGGTAGAGGAGGGAGGATGAAAAGATCCTTCTTACCACAGTGCACAAGGCAACAGTAGTGCATGCACTAATAGCACATGTGAAATTATAAACCTTTGTCTCCCTTCTGGAAACAGTAATTATTTGCCATTATTGCTCTGAACCCATGTTGCAATTACAGGTTTCCCTCTAGTCAATTCAGCCATCGGAGAGCTGGATCTGAACTCAGCCTGTCTTCTCAAGCATGCCTATGTATCAATGGAAATTATATGAACACAGCAGCTACTTCATCATTCCCACCACAGATGCCTAAAATATGAGAGATCAAATATGACTAACCAGATTCATGTTTTACTATATTCTATTGCTAGAGAGAAGGAAAAAAAAAAAAGCTTGTTGCCACTGGAAATGAGACATTCCTGCACAGTCAAACAAGACATCAAGACATTAAAACCTCTGAAGAAATAATGATGCTGTTGCTGACCCTTTGGCTTAGCCATGTTTTAAAGCAGTGGATGACACTGTTGCAAATGCCTGACCTAAGAGCAATACTTGTAAATCCCTTTCTAAATAATAATTACAGAATATTATTCCTTATCCATTCATTCATGAAATATTTTACTCAAGATTGTTACTAGCCCTACAGGAGGCAGAAAGGAATTTTTAATTTACCAATAGGGAGCCTGAGAACAATTGGCAATAAAACTAACTCCCCACTCCTGCCCTGGTCAAATACTCCATGTGAATGCAGTCGTGCAATTACTTGGGACGCACAGAAAGCTGAAATCACACCTCTATATACAAGGATAGCTTTTGAGATAAGACACAGGTAAACAAAGTCTAATTGTTAAGGATACAGGAGATCAGAACCTGGCTCATTAAACATTTCAATGGAATTTCTACCTTAGCTATCTTAATAATGTCTTATTGTCTTAATGCTTGCAATGTGCGCTGGTTTTGGCTGGGATAGAGTTCAATTTCTGCCTAGTACTTAGTATGGGGCTATGTTTTGGATTTGTGCTGGCAACAGTAATGGTAATTCAGGAGTGTTTTAATTATTCCTGAGCAGGGCTTACACAGAGCTGAGGCCTTTTCAGCTTCTCATCTCACTCCTCCAGTAATCAGTGGGTGCACAAGGAGTTGGGAGGGCCCACAGCTGGGACAGCTGACCCCAAATGACCAAAGGGACATTCCACACCCTGTGGCATCACACTCAGCATATAAAGCTGGGGGAAGAAGAAAGAAGAAGGGGACATTTGGAGTGATGGTATTCATCTTCCCAAGTCACTGTGACCTGGATGGAGCCCAGCTGTCCTGGGGATGGCTGAAGACCTGACTCTCCATGGGAAGAGGTGGAGAAATTCCTTGGTCTGCTTTCTTGCCTCCATGACTTTTGCTTTACTTATCTTTATCTCAAACAACAAGTTTTGTCACTTTAACTCTCCTGATTCTCTCTCCCACCCCACCGGTGGTGAGTGGGTGAGTGACGGTGGGCCTTGCTTGGGGCCTGGGGTTGAACCATGACATGATTCTTATTAAAAGGAAAATCTACACACACAAACACATCCATATACATGGGCATGACTGAAGACTAGTCTGCTTCAAAAAGCCCATAATTTTGAATCCAGCACAGGTCGCCAAAGATGACAGGTGAGGAGAGCTAAAGGTTAACACAACCAGGGAACTGGGATCACTGGTGATGAAACTGGGGTATAAAACCTGATATGTCCACATAATCCCATGGACAGTCTGCCTCTTCTGCAGACTCTGCTCTCCTTCAAGGCTCCTAACTCATCATATTTACCATGCCAGAAAATGACTGATTTGGTCCTTACGTAGGTGTGTTTTCAGAAAAGCATATTTACATAGGAGGCAAAGCATTACTTTCTTCTCTCAATAAAGAATTATTGGTAAAAGAAAAACAAAAATTATAAATGTGTTTCATTTAAAGTCATCTTCTCTGATAGGGACTGGATAAAAGACCAAAAATTCTAAGTATAATAATTTTATTTCACATGCATGAATTAGTATATGGGACAGCTAAATGCCAACCGGTATCATCATCATGCCCACCAAGTTAAAACACAGTGTTTTGTTATTCTTACTAACCATTTGCGGGGGAAATTTTAATTCTGAAAGCAAAAGTGGCCTATCAAAAATACTCTGTTATAAGAAATCTTAAAAGAAGAGACAGGAAATGTTCATGCATATTGTTCATTTAAAGAAAAAAAGAAAGACAATGCTGCAGAAGATAAGAAAAATTATGCATAAGTAGAGGTCCATGCTAACTTTCAGCAAGGCTTTAGCCTGTTGTTTTCATTTATATTTAAGACACAAAGACATTTTAATTAAATTAGCATTTATATAGAGAGTTCTTAAATTAACGGAACATTTAAGAAATACCCAGCTTATAAAATGACATCCTTTAAATTGCTAAAATACCTGGATAATATTTCAGCATGTGTAGCTTTCACTTCAGGGATAATTCATTTGGCTGTCTGAGCAGCAGTGTTTACCCTATACAATTTTTATCTACTAAAGGCTCTATTGCTACATAAGATTCCCAGGAACATAAAACAAGCAAGAGTGAAGGCCCTTTGTCCCCTTTCTTAAATTAAACAGGACTGTCCATACCTTGTGAGGCATTAGCTTGCCTCCCTAGCTACCAGCTGGGGATGCTGCTCAGGCTGGAAGGACACTGACAGGCCAACAGTGTTCTCCTGGCTCTGTAGCTTGTGACAATGAAGAGGAAGTTTTATCCACTGGTCCAATCACACCTTGGTTGAGATAACTCTCACTGACATTTGAAAAGTGCTGCGTCTTCAACAGATCTGCTAGCAAAAATGCTTTAAAAAGCAATGTAGATACCAAACAGAAGTGGCAACCTTCCTGGAAGGTATGGTCATGAAACACTGCAAAATACAGCTTCCAGCTATCTCTGTTAGGAGAGGATCTGACCTAGGTGCTTCTGCCACTAATGCTAGACCACAGTCAGCATCTTCCCTCTGTATGTCTGGGTACAGGCACACCTCAGGGCCAGGCCTGATGAAAAGACCTCAAAGCCAGGGCTTGGCAGCACCTTGAGCTGGTGAGGACATGGCTCATTCAATCACTATGAACACAGGATGCAGAAACTTCATACAACTTTAAAGTTTATCCACATTTCATTTTTTATTGTCAGAATATCTGAGTAATTATGTCAGAGAGACTTTATTTTGCATAATATCACTGCATTAGTGAATCTGCCTGTCTGTGTATATTGAAATTACACCTAAAACAAGTTTACTGGCCAAAATACAACAGTTTGAATCAGCAGCACCGCGTGCCAGTGATGACACTACCTAAAGACCCAAATCTGAAATGCAAAGGACAAGCAGGGAACTGGAGAGTTCTCTTCTCTCAAATCTCTTACAATCTTGGATTCCACTTCCTAGAAAACTACTAGTAAGATATGAACTTACCGAGAAATTGTAATTGTTCTTTCCCCTACCACAATTTAATACACTTTATCAGATAATTAAAATTGCAAAGCTGCAAGGTAAATGTTCTACAGGGTCTTTGGCTGACTGACTGACTGCAAAAGAAAACATAGAGGCAGTGATTTAGAATTAAGATGGAATGGCTGAACATGGCAATACATCCTGACTTCTTTAAAAGGGTTATCTATAAATATTAGATATACACCAATACATTTTAACTATTGTGCATATTTAACTCCTTGACAATTATACAGTATAGCTCAGAACATTTGGATTGATGTCTCTGCTGAAATCAAAACCAAGAAACCTTTCATATATTGCTAAGTGCTGTGCAAGAATATTTAATGGGCTCCAGTGAAGATGTAACCAGGGTGTATCTAAGGTAATGGAATAAGCTGTCCTCTATCTCTGTTTATTAGGAAATACATCATTATTAAATCTTAATCCATTCCATAAGAAAGTAAGCAAAGGAGGAATAACTGCAGCAAGACGAATAGCCTTATTAGAAGAAGATCTAAGAATACCTTTATTTCAAAATTGGATTAGAGGTATGACAGACTGTGCCACATAGCAAGAAAAGGTCTGTGCCATTTATCAAGGAATCTAAAATTTGATAAAATGCATGTGTGTGCAGAAGGATCGTTTCATAAACACATTTAAGTGAATATGATACAATAAATTGAGCCTATGGACATGTGCTGAATAATTATTTATGATAGCAGTAAAATGTGATGGTGGCATTTATTATTTCAGGGTTTCCTCCATGACAGGTAATGGGTTTTTTTCCTTTCTAATTATGATTCAGTGCTACATCTTTATTTTTAGTTTTTCTACTGTATATATGCACCGAACGTATACCGTATGAAAAAATAACATTTTAAAAATGCCTCAACAAAATTAAAAACTTAATGCTACACTGCAAATCGAGAGTCTGAGAAAACATCTTTCTACATCAGAGAACATAACTTGACCTAGTACCTTCAAGAGCTACTAAAATTTGTCATTAACATTATGTTTCTATTAGACAAGAGTAACGTTCCCTGATTTCTCATCTCTTCCTGCTATGAGTGAAGAAAGTTATAAAGATGCCAGAGAAACAAAAGAACAGTGATTAGAGTTTTATGCCCAGTAAACCTTGCTCTGAGGACTAAACAGACTTCATCAATGCAGATATTTTGTATCCATCAAGTTCCATCCAGAACACTTTGATGCATATTGTTAGTGTGCACTCATCCATTGGACTCAGTAAAATCGGGACATTCAGGGACAATCTTCAGCCCCATCCTCTTGCAAATCTTATTTGCAGCCCCTCCTCTCTACAGAGATCCCTCATGCCAGTGTAATATGAAAAAGGATTTCAGTACATGGGGAACAGCTTATTAATTTTATACAGCTCTTGAGCTATTTTGAAACCTACCCTGGAGAGTACTGTCAGCAGTAAAGAGTGATTATTTCCTCAGCTTTCTTGTCTTTTTCTATTCAATCCATCTGCTTAGCACAATGGGCTCATAACCTCTGACTGAAATTTCTAGATGCCACCATAATACAAATATTAAAAACTGTAACATTCACTAACATGAGATACAAAAGAGATGCTGCATGACATATTATTAAAAAAAAAAGAAAAAGAAAGAAAGCTAATGCTGACCTTCCCTCTGTGACTGTTGGCTCTTCATATCTGTGGGTATTGCACATGGTAAATCAGACAAACTCACTGCAATCTAGAAAGCCTTGCCCCGGTCATTGTCACAAAAAAATGGCCTGTACAATCACTCTGATGAACTGCTAATTATGCTAACAGTCCTACAGTAATGAAAGCAACTAATCCTTTTCAACAAAGCTGTCTTCATTGAATGAAATCCTCACCTCATTCACATTCACTCATGGAATTGAGAGAAAATACTTTCCCTACTGATGCCAACATTCAAACATCCAGAGCAATTACATGGAGAGGGAACATTTAAATGGCAAACAGTATCGGTAAAACAAAATGACAAGAGGTGAAGCCACCAGTTCAAATTTCGACTCAATGCATTGTGACTGCCCTTCTCACTTAATAGACATCAGATACCATGAGCAACTGGAATTATAAGACAAGAAGAGGCAACTGCCCCTCATGTGGACACAAAAATGTAAGCAATAATAGGGAGTTTGGAAAGATTTGATTTATACCAAAAGACAGGCAGATCTCATCTGTGAAGGCATGAGATCTCAAAGTTTGGTGTTCTGGAACCCACAAAGATCAGTATTTTAACCCTTTTCTACATCTAAAATAATTACAATAGCTCTATAAAAATCAAAACAGATAACTGTGGAGCTACTCCCTGGGGAGGAGGCGAGGGAAACACAGAAATTTTCACAGGGAGAAAATATGTTTTTTTCTTAAAAAAGGTATGCTGTCTGCCCAACTCATTTTCCTTTTCTTTGTCCCCTCTCTCCTATTCTTTGCATACCCCTTTTTCTGTTATGGTTTTTTTTTCCACTTGTCAGTTCTGTGAATCCCACAGTGTGACCTACACAGCAAAGGAAGGAAGAGTGGTATTTGTTCAGTAACTAGCACATTGTTTTAATGCTCCTCGATCTTAGCAGTGGCAGAACACAATGGAATGTAACAGCAACACAAAACTCGAGCCTTCCATTCCTTTTCCCATTCCAGGCTGCTGTGTGACTTATGGATAGATGCTTTTCACGTTCAGGTAGGCAAAGCTGTGTGTGTTCCTGGGAACAAACCGGATGGCTCTTCATTAACGAGCACCAGCAAAGGCAGAGCAGAACAATCCTTAACCTGTGCTGTGCTGGTTTTGGTTTGACACGCAGTGGTGGGGAGAGCACTGCCCCAGGAATTGCTCACAGAGGGATGAGTGAAGCCTGGCATACGCTGAGCCAGCATGGAATCTGCCCTAAGCTGTGCCAGTGGAGAGCAGAGTGTTACACACTCTGGCCATGCCCCAGATACGGCGCTTACATCACGGGCAAGTGCACAAGAGACACAGAGGGAATTTTCAGGTGGCCAATCTGGCCACTGTGTGATTTCTTTGAATCATTCGAGAGGAGATGAATGCAAAGCTGATTCAGCGTGTCTCAGCTCCTCTCTGTGAAACAGGAATAACCATTCCAGACAAGCCTATGCCAAGATAGGCAGCAGTGAGACACCAGTGCATATGCAGGACAAGGGTTAATGCACGTGCCACATGACAGAAAGAGAGGTTTTTTAGCAACATTGAACTCATTTACACTAAGTCTCATTTAGCAATAATGACTGCTCATTTTCTCCCTCTGATCTCCCTTTTCTTCCAAACTATACTTAGTCAATTAACTGACCCCTACAGAAGACAAAAGTACCATTACACACTGTATGCACATGTAAATTTATTCCTAGATTAAGTATAATTATATTTTTTTTTACTTTTTCTTCCATTTCAAGTAATTACATTTGGAAAATGGAAATAAGGAAGAGAGTGATTATCAAATAGCCAGCTGAGCTCAAGTTAATGACTTGAAACAAACAAAAAAATATTTGCAAAATCCTGACATATTTACTCACACCACAATTGCTATGACCAGCTTAGGATAAGTCTTTCTCACATCTCCAGTAGTGACCTTGTACTGAAACACTGACATTCATCCCTATCCCAAATGCCGGCAAACCAATATAGGATACACTGATCTCACTGAAACCGCCTTTCCAAAGTCTGTAAGCTCCCTGGTGTGCAAATTTTATCCTACAAGAACAATGGACAGATAGGATCTCAGGACTCTCCAGGTGAGTCGCTTGTGATTTATATCAGCATCAATAACTGCCTCTATTGCTATGTAGAAGATATATCACGTTTTTCCAAATTTAATTTTTTACCTTTGCTGACCTCAGGCTCTTTGAAACTAAGCTTCTGCAGACTTATGTGGGAGCTGTATTTTCATTTAGATAATCGTAGAATTGGCAAAACCACTGCCAGCTACTACTGAAATTTAAGTGTCTGGGTTAGGCATTTATGGGCCACTGTTCTTCTTAGCAGACCAATAACTCCTCTTATCTGCATGCTTAACTGCAGTTTTGCAATGTTTGCACAGTAAGAAAGTAAAACATCTCAAAATGAGATGTTTGTTTTTGCTGTTGTTACTGCAAAATAATGTTGTTACTATTCTTTCTTCACCAAGTTCTCCCTCTAAATGCCATACAGTGGATTTCACTACACTCATGTCAGACAACAGCTAAAGCTGTCAGATTGTGCTGAGTGGTGAAAAGAAGCTTCATGAGCTAATGTGAGAAGATTCTACAAAAGTTAAAAATCATCATTACAAAAATTGTTCTGGCTTCAATCTTAGTGTGTGACTGGGTTTCTGTTAGAAGTCAGCACAAGCAAAATGATCTTTTGGCCTATGTACCCTCATACATAACACTTTCTAGCCAACAATTTCTAATAGAACGATATTTCAAGTGTCTTAAACTTACAACTTGAAAAAATAAGGTCTTCTAATTTATAAGGCATAACGGGAGCAATCATACTCCCACAAATTCAGTAGAATTTCCAAGAAAAATGAAGTTGCTTGGAAAAACTTTCAAGCAATAAAATAACTGTAGTCTTTACCCTCACCTTCACTTGCCCATGTAATGTTCTATTTAGCCTCTCTTGAGATAAGAGATTGTTTAGGCAGAGGACATTCACAGCATTTCTATTTTTTTCAGAATAATCGACAGCAGTATTTGTGATCTGCTCTGAATGCCAGGGTTGGGGTGCATGCCCCAGGCAGATTTAAAATCCACAGCAAGGCAAACTGCAAACACAAACCAGCCTGAGAAGAGGATGAGTGGAAAGATGGGGCTTGGATGAGCGCCACAGAATGTTCTGACCAACTGGGACACCAGGATTTTAGGACGCATCCATTTAGACACAGCCAAAGGGGCTAATCTCACATCTGTTGTTTTGTCACAACTTCCAAACTCCTCTCTGTGGGCACTGACTATCAAAACCCAAAATAACGGCATGATTCAATTCATGCTCATATGTTTTCCATAAATATGGCAATTTATTATATTCGCTGAAAGCTCCCTCATAATTCTTGTCATGTGAAATAAAGTGAATACATCCTCTAACTGCATCAAACATTTCAAAAATACACATTTGCATTATTACTTGCAATATTTTGTTCACAGTTTAGGCAGCATTGTTTTAGGGAGGGAGAGCAGGGGCAGAAGTGTTGTGTGCTTGAGACACATCATATCTGACAGAGGCAAAACCAACCAGGTCATACAGTGGAAATTTTGGGCTTGACCTCAATAAAATCAATTCAGGCCTGGGTAAATTATTAGAAACAGTGCTTTTTGTAGCACTCTTCCTTCACATCTCTTCATCTCCCCTGGTCCGGCAGGAGGAGTCAAGTCCATGGCAATTTGTCCCCATCTCCTCTCCACCTACTTCCCAGGGCTCTAGAGCTGCTGTCACTGAGAAACACAACCACATCCAATGATTCAGCTATGCAAACATGGATTAAGGCTATATCTGATTCTTCTTCAAGGTAGAGAAACTTTCTCATGTTTTTTTGAAATTTCTCCAAGTCTAGTCATTCTCTGTTCTTTATTTTACAAATGCAGATGAGCTGAATTAATTAAGTAAATTAGAGAAGCCCTATCTCAGTTGTAGATATGCAGGGATAAAAGAACACATTTTGAAAGCAGTCAACTTGCTTTAGAAGCTTGTTGGCATTTCTCTGCATGTACAGCTGCAGCAAAAGAGAGCTAAAGAAAGAGTTAACACTTCTAATATTTTTGAGTAGCTGTTCAAGGGCATCCCCTGCTAAGGCCCCCTGAACACCAGAAGGATCTGAGCAAATCTTCTGTTGAGATCTCCCCATGTTTGAGCAGCAAGCTCTTCAGGATATACCTAGCCATGGATTTTAAAAGAAGACTTGTGCCACTAACAGTTCAAATATGCAGAACAACAACAAAAAAGTCTATGTACTTTCCTTATCCCCCCAGGTAAACCCTGCCTCAGCTCCAACTTTGTCTGGCTGTCTGCGATTCAGGATCCCAGATACCATGTGCTTATTGTATGTGCACACTTTCTTTGTCAACCAAGCCCAAGTAAAAAAGCTTTTTGACTCTTAGGCTACCTACAGTGCATAAACTACTCATACCCTTAATCTGGGCTATTCTGGTGGATTTGATCATTTCAGTGCTTTCAGAAATTCAGAATTATTTTTCTACGGTGATTAAATAATTGTGGGTCAGAGATGGTGACTTCTCCTAAGCATGGCACTCTCCCTACCACCTTTGCCCAGTCCCATGGAGTGACATCCAGCAGCACTATTTCTTTGCTCCTCCTTTCACATTTTATTTCACTGGCTCATTTTTTCAGTCAATTAAGAGGGAAGAGAATAATTAATTCGGTTGTTCTGACAGTTGCATCTATGGTTAATGAATATTGTCACTGAGTAGTTTTTTTAACATTTTCAACTCTTAGAGAACCTCTCTCTTTTCCAACTCACCACTGTGGACCACTTTCTCATTATCAGGGAACAACTGTGATATGTAAGAGCATGCAAATGCTTGTGCACAAATGTATATAAAGTCATGAGAAAGAGGCAAGGAAAGCCCTTCCAGACATCCATGTAGCTATTCAGAAGGAAAATAGTGTCTAAGTGATGGTAAGTACACGGCCTGTCTATATTTGTTGCTTTTAATTTTATAGAACAGTGTTTTTATTTATAATAAACTTTTTTTCATCAAATTAGACTCTTCCATTCTCCTTATAATCACAGCTACATTCACAAGTCAGCTTATTATCACAGCGAGATCTATCAGCTCTGCCTACACTGTATTTACAAACTAGAAAGGGAGTTGTTAGCTTAGAAAAATGAATTACAGACACTGCGATAGACATGAGGACATCAAACTTAATCACAGAGAGATAAATTAACTGAGTCTGGGGAAAGACAAGAGGGAGGTCAGCAATGTCGTCGTGATTACTCCGAAAGGTTAAGAACTACTGCAAACTTTGACCAAGGAAAGACAAAAGATAAATTTCAGTGAACTACCCTATGGGATCCATTCAAAACACAATAACCAAGCCTATTATCCTATGGTTAACCATGGTAATGACCATCTGGGTGAGAAAGGGGAGAAAATATTAGGACTGCAGAATTGGTTGTGCTTAAATCACACTGGGCATAGTAGTTTTGTCTACAGAGTTCTTCCTTGGAGTAAAATGAAGAGACAGAAGGAAATTTCCCTTAAAGCCAAGTCAACTTTTCACTATCAGAAAAAAATCCGTCTTTGAAAATTAGAAACAGCGGGAAGTACACTGCATTGAATGCTAAATTAATTTCTTCTGATAACTTATTTCAAACAGTATTTGATTAAAAGACAAAAGAACATGCTTTAAATCTAAAAAACATGGTTACCATAGGCTGAGGCAAAAGTGGTATTGCTGATAAGTGACAATAGTGTTGTTATTTATTTAGCCCTTGTAAAGGCACCCCAGTCAATCAATAGCTATGCATGTACCAAGGCACTGGGACTTGTATAAAGATGCTTATCAGAAATCCATGGGCAACATTCCACTTTTGATTACAGTGCTGCAGACTGTCCCCAATCCTGCTGAAGACTGTGTGCTTCCTTGACAAGCCATATTGACAGAAATAATAATATAGAAACCCCAGCTCCTAATATGCATATCCAACTGCACAGCCAATTAAGCACTATGCTGACTGAAATTGCTTTGTTATTCATTCCATTCCAACTGATGTTAATACTTTGGCAGCTGATGGGGATAATAACTGATGGAGCATATTGGAAATTTTGAAAGGGGATATAAAATTTATATAATTTAAAGACATTGAGAAAGCTGCTATGCTTTACAGTCTTAAAACACGAAAATGTCTCAGTTGTGAGTAAGAAGTACTCAGAGCAGGAGATCTAGTATATATTTGAAAAGCTCTGAATGAAAAGGAGGCATTTAAAACAATTGTGATATACAAACAGGTCTGAAAAAACATTTTAAAAAGCAATTATAAGATGAAAATGAGACTTTTTCACCTCTACCTCTAACATCACACTGAGTAACAATGCTTGAACATCTGGAAACATTTACTTTTGATGTTTTAATTAAAATATAACTGTTTTCTGCAACATAAGCACAATGTAACCAAAAAATGTAAATTCATTTACCTTAATCCCTAAAACTATTTGGTTTATTATCTTTATATACCTAAAGAGCAATTCCAGTATATTTAAAAAAATAGTAAAAGGCCATAAAGTTATTTTTACCTACACTAATAAGTTGGGGTTTTCCTACAAAAATAAAATGTTTTTTATACATCATAGGGACATCTTTCAAAGTTGTTTGGGTCATATATTTCACAGTGGTGGTATAAATTATTTCACTGCAATTCTGGTCCTGCAGTTTTTATTTGGGCGAAAACTCCTGTGGAGTTGAACAAGCATCTTCCCTGAGCAAGGGCTGTCTGACCAGGCTGCTGTTGGGTACTCTAGAAACAGTGAGCTGGTGACTCTGCTGCAGAAGTCTCTCCACATGGACATCATGTGGGTGAATCCAGTGCACGTGAGCTCTGCCAACAATGGTGAAGCAGAGCCTGGAAGAAGCTGGCCTAGCTCAGGAGTGGGAGATCAATATGCATGTCCTTGCTGCCACATCATGCTCTGGATGGAAAACACTGGAGGAGTGGGTGTGCTGTGGTAACACACCATCCTCAGCTGTCAGCTCCAAAACATGCCAACTTTGATTCCTCAAAACTCTCATTTTCCACAAACCCTTCTTCCTGCTCAGGAACTTTGCTGCTGAAGCTCAACTTCTTAAATCCCTCTACTGTTCCACTACAAAGGTTCCTAGCACCAACCCAAACTACCACTTTCTCAAGATCTCCTCCCAGAACCCCACTCTCTCTCATTCAGGCTGCCTCTGCTCCTCCTAAACTACTAGCCCACATGTTAGTCCTAAGCCTCATCAAGTCAAATCTCTTCTGGCACTGAGTTAACTCAGGCCTTTAAGTGCACAAGCCCTACTACACACAGAACTCAGCTCCTTCTGTTCTGCCCATGGGAGTCTGGGTCCCATTCCCTCCCCATTTTTGCCTTTTCTTTCCAAGCACATACACATACCAACACAGAGATTTCATTATTCACCTCCTGGCTCCTATTCCCACAAGTTTAAAAAAAAAAAAGCAGAATCAGTTTGTATTTAGCCTCAGCAAGATCTTGAGAGCACAGAAAGAAGAAACAATCAGAAGTGGACACACTGTACTTGTCATCTGGTAACTGAATTGTAGGGAATTGTAAGGCCTTAAAAGAGTAGACAGTAAAGAAGTGTTTGCAGGAAGGCAGGAGTGAATGAGGATGATGACAGCCATCCATATGGCTACACTTTTAACATATTCAACATGCAATTTTCTCTTCACATGTGATCCATCATGTCCCTGGATTCTTAAAGAAACAGCCTGCTTGATTCAAAGTTACTACGGAAGTTGCAATCTCTTTCCTTTTTTATGGGTTTTGCCATGGATCATCCCTGCTTTTGTAATCTAGAGTATGAACTATTCTATCTACTCAAAAAAACCCCAAAAAACCAGACTTCATGGTAGATAACAGCTATAACAAAAGCAATAGCCACCTTCTTAAATGGATTGAGTAGGTATGGACATAAATCATCAAACAAACCCCATGCTGCAAGAGACCACTGGTGAGGGCTGAGCAGTGTATGATTCATATTTGTGAACATTAGTGTCTCTCTTATTCTCTGTACTTCTCTTTACCTTGCTGATGTCATGATCCACAGAATTATTTTCTTATTCCTTCCTGTGGTTAAACTTTCAAATCTTTCACCAATCTTTCACCTGAATTTAATGAGAGTCAGAGAGCAAAATTGAAAAAGCATTTGATCAAGCTCAAAAGATGTTTAATTTTGACTTCTAGTGTATTAAAAGACTGTGTGTTGAACTACTTTTTGTCCAATATGGTGAGCTAATTGCTTGGTTGAAATTCTGTTTATGTCTCTGTGAGGCATAATACTGTCCACTAAAACCACATGAGATCATACTACCAAGCAAAATCCCAGCAAAATTACCTGATGAGAATGTTAGCAGCAAGATTGTGGTTCCTTTTTTTTTTTTAAAGAAATGGAAGAAATCCAACCATGCTGGGCTTTTGGCTTTGCTTATACTACTAGCTAAAATTGGGTTGGCTCAAGGAAAACGGAAGGATTAAAAAAATTAAACCCAGGAGGATGGGGGTGTCAGGGCTAGCCAGTGCCAGGGGAAAAGGGGAAGGGTGTGGATGTCTGAGGACTATGGTAACGTTTATTGAGTGTCTGAACAAAGTGATCATTTCTCCTTCCTTTCACACTTCTAATTCACAATATTAGAGAGCAATGCTTCCATTTGGGATCGACTAATTGACCTGCCCTAAAAGCTCTTTTCCACTTTTAGCAGGTATGATGCTACAAGAGGCTGACAAAGTAACAAAAAAATCTTGTATGAGGTCACCATAAAACTGCAGTTTTTTATGTACAACCGTATTAGACTAGAACAAAATCACTGCAAAACTGAATGGAGCTGATGCTGAAGGATACAAGCCTGAGAAGCAAATTCTCACCTGGCTAAGTCAGCAGGGGCTAGGGACACTGGAGAAGAGCAGGTGAGGAGCAAGCACACACACACACACCCTTCTCCCTCACCCAGTTCCCTCTGATGCTTAGAGATGCAGTGTTGGGCTCCACAGGAACTGTGTCCAACCCTGCTCAGCCTGAGACAGAAATGCTTCTGTCAGGCTTACAGAAGCAAATGGGAACATCTCTCTGAAGAATTAATAATGAAAGGAATGAAATGTTTTAAAATGCTGTCAGATAGCAGAATTTCTCACAAACACAGGAAAGCAAAGACACTTAGAGTTATCCAGCAAACATTCTGAAATCCTGCCTTATGACAGAGAACATCCCTCTTTTCATAAAATCACCTACTTAACTTCTGGAGAGGCTCCTGGGCTTCCCTGTGAAGTCCTTAAGTGGCAGCTCCACCTCTTCATATTTCATTTTCTTTAAAAAGACCTATTTCTTCTGAGAAAGCTGCCTTTTTACACATCACCCTTTGACTGGGTCCAAGGTAATGTTTTCAAAAATTAGCAAAAGGTGTGATTCTGAAATGCTTTCTAAGGCATCGTAGCTGGCACCTCTACAGTGATGTTCCTTTTCCCCTCATCCTTTTGGCCTTCCCTCAAATGGATAGCAAGCCCCTACATGATATCCTCATATGGACAGAAACTGAGACAATAATAAGCATATACATCTATGTGCACACATACACATCTTTAATTCTTCCCTTTAGCACATACATTACAGAACATGCAGCATTCTCAATCTTGCACTGCCTCAAGTGCACCACAGAGAAGAGTGGTGGCCTGAATTTCTCAATTGTTTTGGTTTTAATTAGACCGGTCATATAACTTTTTAAAAAATAACAAAATGCTTAAGAAGAGGCATTTCTGTGCACTTCATCTTTTCTAGCAGTTATGTATCAAAGGATATCTAGCACAAAGTGGGAGTTTTCAGGTAAACAATGCTACCGTTTCCACCAATACCAGCATTGTTAATCACTGGAAAAAATCCAATAATTCCTAACTACCTCGTGCCTGCAACTAGGTCATCTTGAACAGAGAAGCAAAGGTTAAGTAGAAGATCTGGTTTTCACTTTGCAAAGCCTGTAAATGACATCGTATGGTCGTGCAAATGAAGCAAGGCAAGATGAGAAAATGAAGAAGAATGAAGCTGTATAATCTAATCAGAAACCAACAAGGGGATTTCTTTATCTTCTCTTCCTCCCTCGGAGACAAAGGGAGGCTTTAAATCCTTAAAACACAGTCTGGTGTTTGGCTTTCTTTGACAGCTTTTGGTACTACCGAACATCTGTATGCACACCTATTCTGCATGTATGGATGTGCAGGTTCTCACAAGTCTGCGTGCAAAAAGAAAGAGAACTGCACAGGGCTTTCCAAAGGGCACTGAAGCAGCTTCCTGTCACTTCAGAAACTAACTACCGGAGCACTGTCGTTCTTAAGCAAAATGCATTTCCACCTGGAAAGAATTTCATCTCCGTCCCTTTGCTGCCCGCTACAGTGGGCACGGCTTCCCTGCCTCAGTGTCTCAGCGCTTACCGCTCCCCCGATCCCCAGCATAATGAGCTGACCTTTGCTTTAGTTCATCGACTTTCGACCAAGGTAATGAACTGGAAGCAGCACGATCATCACCAGCGGTTTAAGCAGCGCACCGGCTCCCTCCCCGCCCCTCGCTTCGCGCCGGGGTCCCCGGGCGCCCTGCCCTGCCCTGCCTCCGCCGCGGGGGCGGCTCGCCCGGAGCGTGTGTCCCCGCACTGGGGCCGGGAGGGCACCGGAGAGGGGGGCAAACCAGGCGGGGCTCTCCCAGCCGGGGGCCGCAGCTCCGGGCGCCTCCGGGCTGGGCTTTCCAGGCGGCTCCCTCTGCGGCGGGGCAGGGAGCGGCGGGGTGCGGGAGAGCCTCCGCTCCCGAGCCTGCCCCGCCACTGCAGACCCCGCAGCGACCCCGCGGGGCGCACGCCGCCAGCCCCAGGGGATGCCCGGCGGCCCCGGCAGCATCCCCCGCCCCGCCGGGGGCCGGCCGAGCCCCCCGCCCTGCCGGGAGCGGCGGGACGGCCCCGCAAGCCCAGCCCTTCTCCGCCGTGCTGCTCGTCCTCCCCCCGAGCGCCGCCGCAGCCCCGGCCCGCGGGGTCCCGCAGCCCCCGGCTGACCCCTGCGGGCGGCGCGCCCCCGACCGCGCTGGGACCGAGCGGCGCCCGAACCCACCGTGTCCGCCTCGCAAGGAAGCCGGTGACCTGTAGATAGCGATAGGCACTGAATGATGTTTGCTGCTGCCGTGGAAATGGTGAATGTGGTGAGCGCCCAAACTGGAGGCGCCCCACGCCACCCCAAGGAGGCCGCTGAGAGTGAGCGGGACTATCCAGAGCAGGGCCAAGCGGCCGCCGGGGCTGCTGCTGCCGCTGCTGGCGGGTCCCGGCTCCGGGCTGCCCCTAAGGAGCCCCCCCATCCTCCGGTGCGCGACGAGCCGGCCCGCGGCGTCCTCGGGAGGAGCAGCAGCCACAGCAACGGAGGCAAACTTTGGGCAGAGGCGCTCGCACACTCGGACACGGCGCTGGCTGCAGCTCACGGCACCAGGCGAGCCATCTCTTCCCTTTGGGAAAGCCTATGAGGATCCTTTTTTCCAGGTCTTCTTCTACCCAAAACAATCCGAGACATAGTCAGAGAATCCAGGCAGTTCAGAGCCTTCGCAAAGAGGTGGAAGTGGGGAAGAGCCCCGCGCCCAAACAATCGTTAGTTTCAGCTTTCCCGGGGCTGGTGCTCATTAACAATACTCCACAGTTGCAAGGGCTACGAGAATGCCAAGCATTCCCCCATCCTCAGTAATCCACAGTGTAGCCAATCATGCCACATTTCTGCTAAAGAAGAAAAAAGGGGATGCCACTCCATCAGCCAGCGCTGGGAAAGCAGAGAAAAATCAAACTGCTGCTCTTCCCTCCATTCATCTCCAAACTGGTGAGCCCTCACCGAGCGAGCTCTCTCCCGGCGCGCACACACACTCACACTCGCGAACACACACTCACACACTCGCACACGCCGCCAGACAATAATCAGGCTGCTCCGGCAATCTCAATGGTCTGGCTATTGACAGTAATACCCGAGGATGTTTTCAGGGAGAATAGTGCACCCTCATGAAAGAAGCTGGGAAAAAAAATAAAAATAAAAATAAGCATGCTTGCGAGGAGCAGGGCTATGCAAATCTGCAGTCTCCGAACAGCAAATCGCTGAGGCTTGGATGCAATGCAGAGGACGAGCCTATGTTAAAGAGGGAGGCTGAGTTCAGCTCCCACACAGTCGCGCTGCCTCTCCTCAGCCTTTCGGGAGCCGCGCAGTGCCAGAACGCGGCTCGGGCGGTGTGGCGGGGACACACACACACACTCACACACACACTCACACGCCTCTCCTCCCCACCCGCGCCGCGGAGTCAGCAGCACGGCGGGAGCACTTCCCCTCCTCCGATAGTTCTGAGGTACCGGTGTCTTGAAAACCCACTTTCATCTTAAAAGGAACGATCTCGGGGTCTTTTAATTGGCCTAAACTTCTCCCATCAGATGTTTCCCTCCGTCTATTCGGGCACAGGCTGTGATTATCCGGTAATTACACACACGGCGCCGAACAAAGAGTTACCGGGATTTTCTCCGGCGCTACTCAACTACCGCACCTCGGCCGCCCACCGCAGCCGCGGCCGCAAATTGGGCTGAAAAAAAGCCTTTTCTGGGCTGAGCCCCCCCGCTCCCCCGCGGCTGCAGGGCGGCGCCGGCAGCTCCCGCATCGCCACCCGGGTGCGGGGCCCCGCCGCGGCGCTCGCCCTACGCCCACCCCCGAAACAGGGGGGAGGGCTGCCCTACACTCCCAGCGCCGCACACACAGAGCCGAGGGTGCCGTGGGAGCCGATGTCACGTTTAAAAGCCAAGGGTGGGTATTCTAAGGGCCAGCCTAGCACCCCGCGGCGGGTCCTGCGCCCCCCGGAGCCGGGCGGGGAGGCGCAGCCCCTGCAGTACCGCACCTGGGCACAGCAGGGTGTGCGAGCCGCACACTCCCGGCCCTCCTCTCTCTGCCTCCCTCCCTCCCCCGCTCCCAGCCTGCCGTAGATCTTGTGCCATGCCTTCAGCAGCATGAGATCATGGGTGCGGGGTGCGGATGCGTGAAAGCGAGAGGGCGAGCAGTGGGCGTGAGAATGGGTTTTTTTAAAAATACATTTCGCGTTAATTTAAACGAAAACCGCTGCAATTCGCCGAGGCGCTAATTCCCGCGGGTGCGAAGGGAAGTCGCAACCTTTGCTCAGCTGCGTAGGCTGGGGAACCAGAAATCGCCCCGGCTCCGCTCAGCTCAGGGCGGATCGCTCCCCCCGGAGAGAGAAACGCCCTTCACGGCGGGGTCGTGCCGGGGGCCGCACGCAGCCACGAAAGGACCCCGAACCCCCGGAGCAGCGGCGAGCCAGCGGCAGCTCCTGTCCTGCCCCGGGGGCGGTGCTGGTCACACCCCTGCCCACCTGGGCGCGTCGCATCGCAGCCTCGCCACGCACCCGAAGTTTTGCCAAGACGCCGAGGTGAATGATAACAAAGCCTTAAGGCAGGGAGGAAAGCAGCAGTCCCAGAGCCTGAGCCCTTTCTGCGCCCCGTGGAAGGGCAGACACGCACCCCGAAGGCAGCCCGCACCCGCCCTGGCCCGGGCGAGCGCCCCTGGGGGCAGGGGCCACCCTCTAACACCCCCGGCAAGCCAGAGACAAAGGCAGCTTAGGTGGAAGTCAGTGACTTTTCCAACCTGTCTCCAAAAGCCTCCGTGTGAAAGAAGAAACACCAATTTTCCGAACTATCAGCTTTCAACTGTCATGCACTGTCACCTGCTAAAAAAAAAATAAAGACAATAAATTCTCTAAGTTTCAGAGTTAGGGAAGGAAGGGAAAAAAAGCAATGAAACCTTAAAGAAACGTCAGCCTGGATTCGACAGCTCTCATAAAATTAAACCTCCTGATATATGTTTCCTGTTCATGCAAGTAATGTGTGTTAGAAATTTCATCCATAAATACCACTAGGTTTTCTATCAATCTGACTCAGGAAACAAAATATTTCAGTCACTGGAACCAGTTTTTCATTAAACTGTTCACATGTTGCTGCCGTTTTAGAAACAGGCAGTAGTTAACTTGACTGTTCTTAATGATTCTAGACATCCTACAGACGAGGAACTTAAAATTGTTATCACTCCTCTGAAATGGGAAGCCGGTATTGCCAACCGTGTAACGATGCAGTTGGCAACGCAGTTGTTCAGATAAAATTTCAGTTGGCAAGTCCTGTCTAGACTGACTTTGCTCGGCTGTGCTGTTTTAAGGCCGACATTGGGAGCTCTATTGTGCTACCTTACAGTGGGAGTTTCCCTGCTGGCATCCAGGAAAGCATGGCTCCATCCCCATAGAGGGATTCCCCATTAGGTGTAACCTTCCCCTCCAGCCTGAGCACAGTTTGTTCCACTTTGGTTGAAGATACACTTTGGTGTGGATTCAGAAGGACTTTGGGTAAGCACTCTGTGTTGTTGGATATCTTCGTAGTTTGAGTACCTTAATCTAAATTCTTGCTCCATCTGCCATCTACTGTGCCAGGGAGGCCTAAGGTGCTTAAAAAACAAGGACAAATGAATAAAATGTTTAGGTACTTCCAAGGTAATTCATTTAATATTTTACTGAAGATAAAAGGGGTTTTTAAGCGCTCTACTTTATTAAATATGTACTATTTATGCAGAGCACATACACAACTGCCACTAAAGTTTCTAGTTTCAATCTGTGCCTGGAGACTACTTAGAGAAGTTGGTTTTTTTCATCAGATAGACTATAATGGGTCATTTTTAGGTGCTACATTATGATATTAAGCACTACTTAGGGACCGTTAAATTAATTGATTGTTTTGCTGCTGTGCATCCAAACCAAGAGTTGAGTACACAAAGGCCAAATCTTCACAAAACTATTTAGGCATCTAACTCTTACTTAAGTGCCCTATTAAAGTGTGAATGGGGTGACTGCCCTCTAAGTAGGCATTCCTTTCTGGATCTGGCAACGTGACCAGCACCTTGCATATAGCAGCTCTAATTTTAACAACATTTGACATTTTTCTGGCTCTGCACTCTGAACCACAAACAAGAGAGGACTATGTAAGGTTCATGGGGGAGAAAAGTGATCTAATGCAGTGCAAGGGTGAGAAATGGGAGAGAATTGATTTGCAGAAAATATTAAAAGATTGAAAATTTAAAGAATACCAGGAAGCTGAAGAAGGAAGTGTGTATGAAAGCAAGATGGAGAGAGACAGGAAGGCAAAAGAAGGACATTCCAGGAAGTAAAAATCCTCTCTTGATCAATTTTTTTTTTTTTGTGTTTTCAGCAAGCTAATAACACTTCTTTCCAATTTGAAGCAAATCCTGGTAGTCAGATACTTATACGTTTTGCATGTTTTGATTTAAAAGAAGTTGTAGGTGAGTGTCCGTCTCTTTTCTCAAGTAACAAGTGATAGAACAAGAAGAAAGGACCTCAGGTCACGCCAGGGAAAGTTTAGATTGGATATTTGGAAAAATTTCTGCAAGTGTTGTCAAGCATTTGAACAGGCTGCCCAGGGAAGTGGTGAATTAATCATTCCTGGAAGTATTTAAAAGACTTGTAGAGATATGGATTAGATATTGGGAAGACATTCTTTACTGTGAGGGTGGTGAGGCACTGGCACAGGTTGCCCAGAGAAGCTGTGGATGCCTCATCCCTGGACATGTTCAAGACCAGGTTGGATGGAGTTCTGAGTAACCTGGTCTAGTGGGAGGTGCCCCTGCCCATGGCTGGGGTTGGAATGAGATCATCTTTAAGGTCCCTTCCAACCCAAACCATTCCAGGATTCTGTGTGGCACTTGGGGACATGATTCAGTGGCAGATTTGACAGTGCTAGGTTGGTAGCAATCTTAAGGGCCTCTTCCAACCTAAATGGTTCCATGATTCTGTGATTCTATTTAAAAAGTTTAATTGGGTGTTGTGGCACTTGGAGTTAGGCTTTTTAATGACAAGTAAGTTAAAAACTTCTGCAAGTAAACACTATGAAAACTGAAGGTTAGCAGCATTTCTTATTTAAAATGCTTGCCTTTTTTACTCCCTGCTGACGTAAGAGTATGAATTTTTGTTAGCTGAGGACTAACTGAAGTTGAAATAACCTGGTTTTAATCCCCAAGGACACAGAATTGTAATCCCAACACAATCAACCTGCTGGTATGTCTGTGAAGGTTCACTCAAAGAAGGAAAAAATGGTACAAAAGAAGGCAACAAACAAGAGTTTGTGTAAACAAATAAATGTTCCACTGCAGGCATAGCAAATAAAGTGTGAAAATGAACTGTAGTGTTCAAGGTAGTTTTTAGTATCTCAAGAACTTAGCTCAGTGAAGTTACTCCAATTTAACACTTACCCTGTGCGGGTCACATTGGTAGTAAATGTGACTTTTAATCAAAGTATTTCCACAAAATGAACTCTGTTAATACCAGTACGCTCCTAAATTTTTGAGCAAGAATATCCTTAATTGTAAGAACACATCTTTCCCTGATTTCTTCTAGTGTCATTATGCTATAACACCAAATGCTCCCAAAGAAAATGAATACAAACAAAAAAAGTGCGCCCATTAATATAGTTTACATTACTTCCTCAAATAAAATACTTTTTGTTGGTATGACCATATCTCTGCAACAGTACAGACAGATCAGCTAAGATGGACAACTTCAGCAACACCAGCAAAACTGAAGTGCAGACCATGCCTTAGGCTGGCAGAAATTGTCAGTTAAATTCAGGGCTCCTTTTGGTTAAATGCCTCCTTATGCAACCAGTCTCCTCCGGCCACCTCTAGTTAATCCTGCACTTAGCATAGCAACATCCACTCTTAAACTCCTGAAGCTCAAGTGCTGTTCAGCAAAATAAAAAAAAAAAAAAAACAAGCCAAAACAAAACAAAACAAAACAAAAACCCAACCCAAAACACCTCCACAAATCTGTATCTGTATTACAGGAATGCTATGTAATTAACTATGCACTGCTTTAACACACTACCTATGTTTTATGTTACACCTTTTCCCCACTGCTGGGCTTGGACGCTCCCTTAATTTGAAAACACATGGACATTTGTGATTACAATTAAACAGACCAGAATTTATGTTTATCCAGCCCACAGGCAGAGGCTTAGAGAAGAAAACAGTCAAGCTAATGTTTCCTCTTACCACTATAAGAACTGCTGAATTTAATGACCTATACACTCTATCTCCCAGTACTTTTACTGATGTCTGATAACATTGGAGGTGGTAACTCTCTTTTTTCAAACAGCAGAGAATTTTCCTTTTAAAAGCCAGTTAATTGCAAGATACTGAACCGGAGTCTGTCATCCATGTCCAGTTTGTGTCCTAACCCTACATAACCTAGGGCAGAAACTGTTTAAGCCAACTTTATCATATCAACTACTTGAAGACTTGGAAAGTAAAAGATATGATTCTAGGCGGATGGATGGAATATTTGTGCTGCCATGAAATGCACAGAAATTCAAAATTTTGGTAATCATGTAATAAAGGGGAGCTGACAAAGGAAATACTAGGCTGCTTTCTCTGTAGTGCAGCTATTCTCTCACTATGCATAGTTCAAAACAAATCCTGGTACAGTTAATAAGTCTTTCTGTCCATCCAGATAGGCTTAAATCTTCATAATAAATGTTTCTTGACTCTGTGTGTATAAAGTAATCTCTTTCTCTCTATTCCTTGCTGTCAAAAGCAAGCTGATTTTCATTTTGTTTCATTTCATTGAAGCCATGCACATAAGCCAGCTCTTTTCAATTTAGAACCGAAGGGGCTTGCGGAGAACATTTTCCAGTGGGGAATTTTGATTTTGAAGAGAACGTCCCTCTTGGTCTGAAATAGCCCTGGTTAGTCCATAAGTCCTCTGGGCACTTTGCCAAGTTTGTCTATCCTTACTCGGGTTATCCCTGGTTTGACCTGGCTTGAGGAGGATGGCTCAGAATCCACAGGGGCTGCCTTTTGCTGGCTCCCGGTGCTGTGATGCCACTTAATGTCATATTTTCTTTTCTTTTTTTTTTTTGGTTTAACTTGGCACAAAGAGTTCTAACACTTTGTATACACTCCCATTTTGACTCCAACCTAAAGCCACAGGAATTAAGGCCAAGCCCACCTGCATGTACACAGAGGCATTTGAGAGATTTGTAGTCTGTAGCCATGTTCTCTCTGGGCTACCACCTGAGTGCTTAATTCTATGGGCAACTAGGCTGCTGCTGCAGAGCCCCCAAAAGTCTCTCTGATTTCTCCCAGTGCTGCTGCAGGAATTGGCACTGCATTGCCACAGAAGAGAGCGATCCCTGGTACAGCTTGAATGCTACTGATTTGAACTCCTCAGCAAATACTCCAGCTAGGGACAAAAAAACAAGTCACCACAAAAATAGGTTGTAAATTAGTCATCAAGAAATTTGATGACAAATGCCTATAAAAGAACCCAGTATTGTGCTCTTTTGTATCCAGCACAAGCATATGCAAAGCCTATTTGTTGATAAAGGCCTCCAGAAATAAGAAAAGTGTGTGTATTACAGAGATGTTTGGAGCCCTTGATATTGTTTACCATGCACAATAACTGAGATATTAAATGCCATGTCAAGGAAAGCTTACAATAGACTCATAGTCCAACAGCCACAAAATGGGGAAATTGAGTTTAAAGACCCTGCAAGGCAAAGTTGATTTGGTTTTGTTTGGTTTTTTTTGTTTGTTTGTTGGAGTTTTTTTGTGGGAAGCTCACTGGTAGCCAAGAGAGGCCTACATGATATTTGTGGGGCACCTAAAGTCAGGAGTGCATTTTTAAGCAGGTTTTCCTGACAGGAATTCTAAGATATCACTCATTATGAGTAATGAACATCACACAACACCCCTTAGTTTTCTGGCCTTGGCTGAGAAGAGGATGTACAATGAAGTTCCACCTCCTGCCTTCATTGAAAGTGTTAGTCCTGCTACAGTCTTGGCAAAGAAAGGGATAAGGTACAGCCATCTACTCTTTGTCCAGTGCAATACATTGCTTTAGACTCCAGACAGCAGTAGTGTTACAAGTCAGCTGTAGAAAGAACTGAATCTAAAAAGCAGAGTTGCAAGAAGACAACATGAACTTTTGGCAGTCATAACTTGAAAATGTCCAAATACTTATTTAGCTTTAAGCTTCTTTCTTTCTTTTTTTTTTATCTTTCCTCCAGAAAAAGTGTCACCATTGTGCAGAACACATTTGTAATGCCAAGCAAATTTCCTATAGCTGAGTTATGAACCTCTGAACATACAGGTTTAAAATGAAAATGCTGACATAATCTTAAATGTAGTGGTACAAATACTGCCACTACAATAATCCTTGTAATCTAATATATTAGCCCTAGGGGGATGGAGACTAAATTGCTGGTTCCAGACAGCCTTTCTGAAGCTCAATTCAAATTGCATAATTATTCTACATCCTTCAAGTTGTTTAAAATACATTTCAGATGCAGTATTGTACATTCTGAAATATTTGTTCTTCAGAGATTGATTTGACTTTTTTTCTTCCTTAAAGAGATATATGACCTCGGAGGCATGTGAAAAATCATTAATCAAGTTTAGACTGTGTAACACTCTTTTGTGTGTGAAAGACTTACTTTTTTTCTAGATTCCCTCAGTTATGTTGCCAAGGTGATTCCCCCAGAGAGCCATGTGTTTATCTTGACAGGTGTTAGAGAGATCTGGGGAATCTCAGTGGAATTGTTACTGGTTGCTTTGAGGTACAGTAGAAAACATTAAGTCTGCAAACTAATGAACTTACCTTATTACATTCTAAATAAAATAAACCACAGAGTAAGTTGGATTAATCTACTAATGCCTTTCTAATGAAGCTTTTATTGGGCATATGGTGTGGTCTTGCTACTTTCCTCATATAGCTAGCACAAGATAAAACCCCAAATAAAGCCTACATGTACCTCTTCTGTGACATACCAGTCTCAAGAACTTGCCATCACAATTGTATTCAGACTGCTATTTTACTGGCCTAACCTCTGATTATGGTTTGCAAGACTAAATGGATTAAAAAACCAAGAAAGCAATCAGATTAAAAAAGGAAAGAGGAAACACCACTGATAGGAAAAGAGAAAATACAACCTCTACTGTTGTTCGTAGGGGAAAATTTAAAACCACTGCTGGTAACTTACAATTATTCTAAAATCCATTCCGTGACCTGTCCCAACCATGTCAGGGAATCATTAATTAAGTACCGTAACCTCCAAAGTTAAATAATCATTCCTTAGTTACAGTCCATTTGTGTTTTCCAGCACGGAGCTGTAACACACTCTATTTTTATAGTGCATATTAGAAGCAATAAAACAATAGGTGCTTTTAACAAAAAAGAATGAGTCTTAAGCAAGGTGATACAAAACACCATCATTTTCAACTGGCTATGCATTTTGCTTCTAATTGCCATTTTCTTTCTCTCTGTATATGTACAAGATCAGAACACAAGAAAAAAACATTCCTTAGCAACATTCATCTTCTGGGAACATGCTGCTGAATTTAGGTATAAAACTGTAACAGCATCTCAAAGAATAGCAATAGCTCATATACTTCAGCTTTGATATACTACTTCAAATCCTTAATCTCCTCTTTTCAGATTTCCACATAAAGTTTTACTCTGCTTCCAGATTTGCAAATGCCCATTCGAGACAAAAAAATCTTTTCCTACCCAGGCTCTCCCCTCCCTGTATTTACTTCAACAACAAATTAGCAGCCAAATTTTTCTGTTCCTTTTCTTTTTTTTAAAGCATAAGAAAATAGATACAGTGAAAACAGAGTGAGAACACAGTTTTTCTTTCCTTCAGCACCAGCAGCCAGAAACAGTATGAAAGCAATGGATCATGAAGAAAAGCAATTTCCTACTTCAGGGATTAAGCAATACTCTCTTTTGTAATGTTAAATGAAAGTTTTAGTTAGTTTTTTTTCCAAGTAATACTGATTTTTTTTTCCCCCAATGTAAATAAATACGCACTGGAGAAGCTCCAATAGTCGCAAACACATCACTTTCTAGCCAATCAATAACACAGATAAAACCCTTTGTGTTGTACTCCTTTCAGTGGGCATATCGATAGGGCAAGAAAAATTAAGCTACTACAGAAGCCAAAGGTAATTAACTTAACTAGAGAGAATATCTGATGATATTCTGTTCTTTTCTTAAGGACAAATATAGAGGATTTTAATATAGAAAATAGACAGACTTTGGGGAAGCATTGAAGTAGGGACAGCTATCTGCATTTTACCGGCACATCTCTCATCCAGTGACACTGTAATATGAATTACCTGTTGTGATGATTGATGGCTGGGCTAACAGATGGGGTACCACACCCTCCTCTAAAACATAACCCTACACTCCTCTTCCGTAGTTTGGAAAACATGGAACTTCTACACCTGCCTCTGCCACAGTTTTTCAAAATGCAGCCTTGGACAAATCAGTACAAAGCATTTGGCATTTGATGGCTAATTGGCAAGCTGGGTCAATGTTATGCATCCCAAAGATAAAGGGTTTTTGCAAGAGTAAGGCTTGATGGAATTACACCCTTCACACCAATGCTGAAAGGTTCCAAAAGATTTAATCTTCCAGCACTATTAAACAGAACATTGCAGGATTAAGTCTTCTCCACCTACAAGTTTGTGTCTATAAAGCTCTGACAAGAATATTCAGTGCAACTTTAAAGCCAATGCCCTGTTTAAAGCATTTTGAGATCGCTTCCTGATGAATGCCAACGTTTGCAATAATTATGGAAGCGTGGGCCTCCCTCAATTTTTATACACAGATAGATGGGAATCCTGTAAATATTTGATCAACTTTGCTGAAAGGGACAATTTGTATGGGAAAACATTACCACTGTAAAGAAACTTTGTTGGCCAGGCTTGTTCTCCTTAGCATATATGCAAATAACAGCTGCAAATATCAAGAGATTGGAAACAGAAAATAATTTTATTCATACCTGTGTTTTAGTTTTTAATGAATTACATTAAAAAAAATTCCCAGCTAAAACAAAGTGCCTGCTATATAATTAAAATGAAGAGTCACAACCAGCTTATCTTTAAAAGCAGGTTGTAACAGGAAACAAAATCCAGGACTTCTCAGCTGCAATTTTATGGCTCTATCAAAACTTGCCTAATTTTACCTATTTATTTCAGTGCATAATAAAAGATGTACTCAGAGAAAAAATGTGCAATGCATACGTATTTTTAAAGGCTTAGAAAGCTAGCAGCTTTCTTTTAACACCCTTGGATCTAATTTTGTTTCTAACAAGCAAAATGAGAAGAATAGGTCCCTGAAAAGGATTATGGTCTGAAACCTGCTCTTTGAATCTTTGCACACGCTAAAGCTATCATAAATTTGAATAGAAAAGATGGGTGGTCTGCTGACCATCTTTGGTTACAGAGTTGAGCATTACTGCCCAGAAAAAGCTTATGGGTTTCATCAGGAAGGTTTCAGAAACCACTGTATTGAACCACCAGCCTATAATAGCTCTTCCACATTTCACAGGATGTCAGTTCCTGGAGCTGTTTTTCCTTTGATGCACACAAAGTACTGCCAGTAATTTCAATCAGAATTATGCCATGCACTGGAGGAAGACAATCACATAATATGAATTATCACATTTTTTCCATATCCCTGCCTCTTGCAGAACTGCTGTTTTGTTAGAGGAGTTGGTACAGTATATGCTACTGATCTGTGGCTGCTTTGTTTAAAAAAAGCTTAGTACTGGTGTAGTCCTTCTCATCCAGATATATAAAATCACTTTATAAAGCAGCAAAAGCAGTGGAACCAAGAAAAGACTAACAGTGAAACCCTTTCTTTTTTTTTTTCATTTGGTAACATGAAATGTTCTCAAATTATTTGTAGTGAAAAATAAAGGGAATATTATGAAAATTAAAGAATCACATTGTAGAAAATTACTTCATTTTTAAAATGATGTTCCCTTTCATAATTTTTGTGGTCTTAGTTTAAAAAATTGAAATGCGTTTTCTTTATTGCTATTTTTCAGTTGGGATTCAGCAAATCTTCTTTCAAATACTTTTTTTTCAGAGAGACCTCTGAACCTAAGATTAGTTAATTCTTGTAACCCAAATCAAGGCATTTCAGTCAATAAAACTCCTACCCTTGATGCACTTGCCTTGCATGGGACAATGAGCAACAATCCTTTGGCTAAGAGTGAACATCTAAGCCAAAATTCCAATCACACAAAGGTTTATGAATTGGAGCACATGCAAGAGCAATGCTTTTGTTGCCATGCATTTTTGAGCTCCAAAACCCACAGAGTGAGGGTTGAAGGACAGGTTGTTTCAGCAAATATCCCACTGACCTGAATGGAATTTACCCAAGTCAAAGGCCTGGGCTCTGCCTTATTGTTGAAACATTCCTGCAAATCAATACGAGCTATAAATTATTAGAAGCCATTTTTAATTCTCACCTACTTTGCACTAATGATCAATTTATCATTAATACAGAAAGAGATTTAAAGCAATGTTTATGCCATTAAAATAAATATCCATTAGCTATAGAGGATATCCCACAAGTGCATTTGCTTCTGGTGGAATTCTTCCAGAACACTGGATCTATATACAGTATAATATAATGATATTTAACTGGTAATGAGCTATTGAATTGCACAGGGGGAAATAGCTTACAACCTTAAAAACTTCTAAAGTAACTTCTCTAGTCAAGATGGGCTTCAATTATACAACTCAGTATATGAAAAAGTTTTTTTGTCTATAAAATGCATCTCTCTTAGTTTGCATTTCTTTCATTTTTTTCATCAAAGGAGATTTATAATGTGCAAGCAATACAGTAAAGGCTTCATTCTACTAAAGAAGCACAGAAATAAGCAGATTCACAAGATTAGTTTTCCAGAAGGAAAATTCTAATTATGCATTTGAAGAAGTTTGCTTATTCCTTTCCAGTACAGTTTGCAATGTAAATGTTGTAAAAGTGACTAGCAGCAGGGAATTCCTGTGTCATTACTCAGTACAGACGCAGGTGGCAAACAACAGTTAAGTTTTTGTTAATTTATTTAGACTCTCTAATTTAATCTCTTGGCATGAAAAGGACAAACTACCACTGAGGTTTTTGGTCACAGGGATGAGATCAGCTGATTATTTCATCAGTCTTTAACCACAGACCTATAAACCTCATTCGGAAATTTCCTGACCTGAGTGACTATAAACACAAGGAATGAGAAAACTGAGAGCATTAACACAAACCCAGCCATTAATCTGCAATGCATATTTCTCTCCTGACAAAAAAGATTATCAGATTTCCTGTTGTTGGTGAAGGGGATGACTCAAGCACTCTGAAATCAGTAAATGTTGATCACTGATCTCTTGTGGCAAACAGGAAATTCTTTTTCCCCTATCTTTTCCAGCAGATTAATCTCCAATAAAACTTTATCATATTTGTCTAATAGATACGTGGCAGGGCGAAATGTTTGGTACTTCTTCTCCCTTCAGTTGCCTGGTTTTAGTGTGAGCCTCTGTGCTTGAATGTGGTTCAGGGTGACACCGTGAGTCGACATCTGCTCACAGCATATTGGAGCGCACAAACACGAGCAGAGCCTGCAAAAATGAGAAGCAATTCTCCCCTTCAGCTCAGCATTAATAAAGCCTCAGTGACAATACAGGTACAAATCTGGACATTACACCCCAGGAAGACACAATCCTATTGGGAAAAATGTGAGGAGAGCAACATGACCAGAGTCCAGGGAACATGGGCTTCAATAAAGCTTGAAAGAATTAGGCTAGAAAGGAGACAACTGAGATTGAACATGATAATGGCTTTCAAATGCATGAAGGGCTCTTTCTAAAGAATAAGGAAATCACCTGTTCTCAATCACAGTGATGGACAGGACAGAAATAAATGTGCTAAATTGCAGCAATTAAGATTCAGGGTAGATATTGCAAAAACTTTCTCAACAGTGAGGATGGTGAGGATGCTATAAAAGATCACCTAGAAGATGGTGGAATCTTCACTATTAGAATTATTTCAGAACAGCACAGTCTTCCCAGAACTACTCAAATATAATTTATTACCTTTTCAGCACTGGGACAATGTCCTGCACTCCCTTTCATCTTTAAATTCCTATGAAGAGAACTCCTGCATGCAATCATTTTTTGCTGGAAATTGTTAAACCACAGAAATAAAAATATTCTCCTTTAGACCTCCCCTTACCCCTGCTGGTACAGAAATAAGTAGGAGGAAATTTCTTATCCACACCTTTTTTTTTGCCCCCTGTGATGTTACTAGAGATGACAAGTCTATTTGCTTGTTTGATGCAGAAGACAACAATGAGAATAACCAACCTTATCTAGGCCAATAATAAACAAATGAATAAGAAAGCAAATCTCACTGCGACATAAATTCCTCTACTAGATCACAAAACAAGACCAAATGAATTCAAGAAAGAGGAAAATGCATCAAGCACAAAGATTTTAGATGAGGAGAAAAGAAGTTGCACCATCTACTTGGGTTTTGGAAGAATACCTTGTGATATCTATATCTATATATAAATATGTATCTGTATCTATATATATGTATGTGTCTGTATATCTACCTCCATGTGTGTGTTCCCCTTTAACTTTTTAACACTGACAAAAGTTGTCAGTGTTACACCTTATTTCCTAAAGTTGGACCATGTTATTAACTATTACATAACATCCATTAGATTCAAACATGATCCTGCTCCTGGACTCAGTGGGCTCAATAGTATTCATTAAATAGTCTGTTCTCATGGGATTCAACTTCCAGTCATGCTTTGAAACTTTCAGCTGAAGTAAATTTAATTCTGAATTACACTGTTTTAATGAACAATAGACTCCACATCATCCTGTAAATGATTTTATATCTCTGAGTGTCTCAGAGAGTTGGACATTGTGGTGTCCTATTTGAAATTTGGTGGCACCACTTACATGTACTAAGTGAGGAAGCACCCAGTGCTTGTCCAGATTTGGACAACTGTGCATGAATCTTTCAAAGGTGAACTAAAACAGGATTGAAAGAACTCACTTCAAAATGTCAATTTAAATCTAGAGTAAAACTTGCTTGCAATAGTTTTGAGGGAGAAAGCTGTAGTGTCAACACAGCAGAGGGTTGGGGTTATGATCTGTTGCTGCTAAGGATAGGAAGGAATAGAAATTCCCTGTCCTTTCCCAAAGTTAAGTCTCCATAAATTTCCATGTTACATCCTTGACAAGTCTCCTAGTATTTGTAATTTCTTCTTTTTCTCCCTGGTAATTTGCACTGATGTGAAGAGTGAGAGAAATCTCCAGAGCAAGTTCCTCTACTTACAACTCCCTTAGGAGAAAGAACTTTGCCTTTTTGCTGGGATGTAAAGTATCTCAAGATTTGTCCCTCATTTATTAAATTCATTAGAGATCATCATGACTATTGAATTTCTTTTCACAGGATACTCTCTTGTCAGTAATTCCCCATCCACTGTTCTTCAAAGAAACAGTTTTCTTTGATCCATATTGTAACTGAATCTTCACAACTTGAAAATAAACCTGTTGTAGTTCACTCCTTCACTGCTGATGGCTGCATTTCCAGTCAAGATCATTCTCTCAGAATATACTTTTCAAGGATGTGAGTCTTTTCTCACACCTTTTGCATTACCTTCCTGCTTCATAGCACTTTTCTCCAATAATCTGAATACAGATTTTAGAAAAATTAGTCTATGCTTCTATTCCAGATATTTCAGCAGGTCAATGCATCTAGAAAATATAAAGCATCTAAATAATGCAAGAATTGTGATGAAAAAATGAGAATGGTTGGATAAAAATAAACCTCCTTATTATCTAACCAAATTCACAGCTGCAATGTCATACCCATCAAATTCAAGAATCAGCATCACTAGAGGAAAGTGAAAAATCTATCCAATAGGAGGCCATCAAAAGATCCAGGGAATATGGAAGGAGTATTGAAGAGAATGTGCAGAATACAGAACAAGAGAGTGAAAAGTAGCAGGGGACCCCAAAACAGAAATCCATAGCATCTTAGAAAATTGACGCTAAGAACATTTTTCTTACCAGACTCTAATTCTAACAATGGATCCAAACAACTGCAGAATACACAACAGCAAAATCTGGTAATTCACAGTTATTTCTTCCCCTATGTACTTATGAAATAGATGTTTAAATTTAGTGCTGCTCTTCTTGAAAAGGAAAGTAAAGCTTTTTCCATCATATTTCAGAAAAGCTTCAGGACTGAAATGGAATATATTTCAAATAGAAAGATCAAAGTTACTGTGTTTCATCCCAGAACACACAAAGTTAAAGAAATTAATTATTTTTTTCTAGAAGTGTTCTGATCCTGGTTTCCTATACATAGGGAGCTTGAATTTTTGCCAAGTTGCATGAAAAACTATGCCATTTCATTGATTCATAACTGTCCAATTATATATAATCTTTGCTTACTGCTCCTGAACAAGGACAATTTTCATGTCATTATTTTCCTTCTGGTTTTCAGGAAGCCAAGCATCACTGGTTTCAACAGAACATCATTACGGGTTGCTTTTCTCTCCAAATACATTTTCCAGTGGATCATGTTAAAAAAAAAAAAAAAAAGCTACCACAAAACCAAACTAAAAGCAAACAAACCCTTTAAAAATGACAACAAAACCATTGCCACAGCAGTACAGCTGGGATGCAAGCTTCTCTCCTTCCTGAGAATTCATCCAGCCTGCATGGGGAATATTGACTGCTGGGCAGATTACCATAGCTATAAAAGAGAGCATGGGGAAATGAAATGAGAAGGACAAAGAGTGTGAGTGGGGTGTGTGTGTACACTTGTTCGCCTGCATGCAGGAAAGAGAACAAAGAAAAGCTCTATATTTGGGTTTATGTATCCTTTGCAACATTTCAGAGGTTAGCAAGAGTCCCCTGGAAAGCTTCTGCTCATATCCTTTCCTGATGAAGGCAATAAATATTGAAGTAATCTCATATTCATGAGTAATTAAAAAGCAGGCATTTTTAGAAAGACTTTAGCTAAACAATCATGGACTACTTAGGATGGGCCAGGTCCCCTTTACAAAATACATGCTTTGTTGAAGCTTTCTGAAATATCCATAATATTATAGATATTATAGATATTTTATTATATTATATATATAATATATATAGATATAGATAGTATATTAATAATATAAACTTTAAGCATCCAGACCCACTATCATATAATTAACACTATGAAGTTACATTTTCAGAACAGGTATGACTTTTTTATTTTACTTTTTTTTTTTAAAAATTTCTTTAGAGTGGTTTACAGGTAACAATATTGCTAGCAGATTAAAACTGGTGATAGGACCTATAATTGCATCCATATGTTTCTCCTCTCCACCCTCTCTTTTTAAGGTTTCGTAAGCTTTGATTTCAGGAACGTCTCGCTTATTCATTTACAACAACATGAAGTAGTATAAGCCACACAATTATTGCATAAACTGATGGAATTCCACAATCCCCCATGAAGAATGACATGTATGCTCTGAATGACACCTATAACTGTGAAAAAGTAGTAGGGTAAAAGACAGGTGCAATAGGCAAGGATCCTCTGGTCTCAGTTCAAACACCAGGAAAGCATTCTGCTTTTCATTTGGAAAGGAAAAATCAACCCAAGTTGCTTCACAAGTTTAAAAAGCACAGCAAACCGTTTGGGGATTATAGCCTTAGATTCAAATTTGAATATGTAGTCCCCGCCCCCCAAGTCTGAGGCCTACAAATTGTGCTAAGAAACTTTCTAATAAATGTGTGTGGTATTTTAATATCATGGAATAATCTGATAAATGGCTGCAGACTATTAAGGAGTTGGAGTCCAATGATAAATGTGGTCACAATCAGATTAACTAACTGTTGATTTTTGCTCTGCAAAGCTCCTGTTACTGAATTCATCAGTGTTATTACATCAGCAAAGCAGTGCTACCCTCCTCTGTCACATGAGATACAAAGGAATGTGAATAAGCTTGGAAGGATCACACAGGGAACAGCATAACTCTCCAGTTCTGTTTTCCATCACCACCACAGGACAGCAGACTGTACATGCAAAAGACCTAATGGAGCCATGCCAGCCAGTAAAGAGGGAGGGACAAGAAACTCTGCAGCACTTCTCAGCTGGGTTTTGGTGGAAGAGGTATTGATGGACATTCCCATCTGATGTATTTCAGTGCTTTGCACAATTTTTGGGTAGAGGAGGTTCAGACTAGAGTCACCATTTTAAGCCTAGTAGGTCTGATTTATCCTGTAAGAATATCTGTACTCAAAAATTTTGTTCCTGATTCATTCCATTAGTCTATTAGCTATTTCACCAAAGCTCTCTTGTGATGTTTCTGAAAAATTTGGAGCTTTCATTTGTCAAGTAAAATGGGCTTATTTGCCATTCAGTCCTTCTGTCTTTCTTGTACCTGCTCTCATTCTAATTCTCATACAGAGCCAGCGACACCAGTGCTGATGATAATTACACTGGCAAACATGCATGCAGAATTAAGCTAGAATGTGCTCCATGCTGTCTAGAATTAGTAGCAGCATCTTGGTTATTCCTCCCCAAAGGAAGGAGGGAAAAAGATTTCCCTCCCCTCTCCCCAGTTAGCTTTCTTTTTTCTACTGTAAGTAAATGCAGAATATATATAGATAATAAAAGCAAAAGTGAAAATAAGGTTCACCTGCAATTCAATTAGTGATGCTGAAGGCTAAAATTATATAAACAGCATGCACAAATAATAAACAATAGCTCTCTTAAAAGGGCATACGTTATTTTTAACAGCATTTTTTGAAGCAGTCCTGTTAATTTTCATGGTATTTGAAAATACTCAAATAATTGCAAACCAGTCAAAAACATTGTGCATTCCAAGGAATTTTTGAATTAAGGAATCAGTGAGTTTGCATTGTAAAATATTTTACCAGATATCAACTATGAACAATAAATATCAAACAAACCAACAATAAATATCAAACCTTGGTGCCGAGGGACTTGTAATGCATATAGACAAAGAGGAAGACTAAGCAGTTAATAATTTCTTATATCTGTGCTTGTTTTAAGAGGTAATATGAAAGTATTTCTCTTGGGTTCCATTCCCTCCAAGTCAGACACACAAACACGCACAAATTTTAACGAGCCACTTCAGGGAGCTGATACTGAATAACTCTGAAAAACCTGACAGACAATAGACACAAAGGCAAGCGCTTGAAAAGCCAAAACAATGGGTCAAGTCTAATCTGTACCTCTGTGAATTAGGGTTTCAAGACTGAGTGTGATTGGGTTTAGAGCAACAATGGAAGCCATATCAGTGGTGTAGAAAGGAAGATATCCAGGAGAATACATTTATCTGCCTACGGTACCAGATAACCGGAACAGGATCGGCAGAGTTTGACTCAGTCGGTGTCAGAGAGGTGAAATTCGAGGCATCCTGTTATCAGCCAAGCAACCTGTAACAACCTTGGGAGGAATTACCTGGGGAAACATGAGGGCTGCTGTAGCCACCTCCTTTCACACTTTCTCCCCAGACTGATGTAGGTGCTGTTAAGTCCTGGTTTGACTGTGTAAGTTCCCCCCAATCAGGCCAATTCTGAGTATCCTGACTACCTGCTGGAAAGACTGTCATGAAATATCTCTGATCAGGAGTACCCATGGTTGAAAGCAGCATTTCCTTCTGCAGCCATATGGAATTTAGGCCTATTTTCTGTTGCTGCAAATAGAACTGAACAAATAATAGACTTGCTGGCTCTTTTCCAAAACCAAAAGAAATAGTTGTTGTGGTTTCTCTAAACCCTTTTTTCAGAGTCAAATGAAAACACTTAGTATTTTATGATTTTAGATTTTGTTGTACTTTAAAGATTTCAAAAACTCTGCTTCAGAAAGAAGGTTTTTAAAAGCTGTGATTTAAAAAATGAATATTGCATTATTTTAGCTGATGTGAATTAAACACATCTACACAAACCAAAGAATTGTTTCAGCTGGGAGGATCTCTAACCCCTCTCTTCACCTGACAGACTTTCCAGAGTTTGTAAGCACTAGGTGTATATTCTGCAGTTCACATGGCCAACTGGAGTTCTGCAGAGTAGGTTGGACCTTTGATGGTTCAGATTTATCTGTAAGCATTTGTTCCTTTATTGTCTTTGATGGTATAACCAACCACACTAATTTTGGATATAATTGTAGGTAAGCATGGTGTTTGACCATCTGTTGCAGCATCTATAAAAAGACTTGTACTTGTACAATACATTTAAATTCCAATAAATAAAGTTGAAGAACTAAAAACATGCCTGAAAAGGAATTTTTTTATGAGTTCAAAACTTTACTCATATAAACAGAGCCACTATTTTGAAAGTGGTTCATATGTAACATGCTGCACATTTTATGATTGTTGCAGTCAGTATGTGTGGTATTCCAGAGTACGTGATATTGCTCTCCTCCTCTTCCTCTGCTTTATATGCTCACATCTACTTTTATGACCTTTTCTCCTTCGGTTTAGATATATCCTGCTGATGTTGTTGAATATATCATAGTGCAAAACAATGGTGGCCAAAATTTCAGAATAAAGATTTGCTTAACTAGGTTGTGTTGTAAAACTATGAAACAAACAAACCCCAAACCCATTTTTACTGCTTTTGATTTTACTTCTGTAAGTAAATCCAGAAAAAATTACTAATGAAGAGAAAAGATCAGGGTAAGGAGTTAATTGTATTGTATTATTCTTTTGCATGGAAAAATAGTACTAGTCAAAATATACTATGGATAAATCCTGCCACAACTAAGCACTAAGACATTACAGGAAGCAGAGTTTTCAAGAACTATATCACTAAACCCTTAGAAAGCATGAGTATTTTTGTCATTGCATGCCATTATTTCACATTAACCATGATGAATTTTCCTTTCGTTCATGAAGGATAAGAGAAGACAATTGTTTTAACACCTTTTTTTAAATAGTTTTAAAAACTACATTAAACTTGCATGAAATACCATTTTACAATACTTGAATTGATTCCACTCACACAGAGATCCATTCTAGTCACAACTGACCTATTTTTATGATTTTTTTTTAATATATGTATTAGCTACTTGTTGGTTTTTGTTTGTTTGTGGGGGTTTTTGTTTGTTCGTGGGGGTTTTAATAGGGATTCCTTAATTGTAACATGCAGAGCTGAAAGAACAAGTGCTTAAATAGCCTGGTATGTGACCTGGTACTGTCCCTTTCCTGCTTTTCATCAGAAACAGCTTTCAGTAGAAACTTGGAAGAAGACAATAACAGAAAGTTTGAAAGCTTATAAAAGCTTATGAAAGTAGTAGATAAGACAGCAGATACAAGTAAAGAAACACAGCAAAACCTGGGACGTCCCAGAATACATCAGAGAGCCTTCAGGACAGGAGAAAGGTAGAGAATTAGAAGTGATTAATGCAGAGTGCACTGAAGGGATCTAAAACTGTGTCTGCTCAGATAGTTTAACCTGCTCTTGAATTCTAAAATATTCCTTGACATACCTTCAGTTTGCTCATGGAAGTATCTTGTGTAATTAAGGCCTGGGTTCCGGAGCCTGAGCTTTGGTTTCCTGGGGATATTGGGTAAATGCCTAAGACCAGAGGCTCCGTGCTCCCCACAGAGCTTTTTATAAATGACAGTAATTCAAGCTCCGAGCAGAAGTATCTGCTAATCACAATGTATCAGCATGAAACTCCATTCCAGAAACCAAACTCACGTTAAAAAAAATCAAAACAAAACACAAACCCACCCCCCACCAGCTACTAATTACCCATTCCCTTAACAATTCTGATCCACCTGTTATTAATTTTTAAGACTAGATGCATTTCCATACTATAAAAATTCTCTTATTTCTTTATTTTGATGGCGTTTTCTCCTTATCTACCTCTTCGAACTTAAAAATGTGAAGACTTTGTTTCCTCTAAAAAAAAATGGTCTTACTCCGGTTACTCTCAGTAACTTGCAAGCCATTTCCCTAAACCTGGCATATAAATTTCCAGAGAGTTATTAGAGGAACTGGGAGCCACTCTCACAGTCCTCTCCATCTTGGTGACATTCTTTTCTCTGACAGGACATAGCAAGTGACAGTCAAGAATGCCTTATAAAAACAAAGCATGTAGCAAGGCTCAGGAGCAATAGTGCATTTTTATAGGTATAGTGTAAATGTAAAATAATCATCGGACTCATTGCTTGAAGGGATTAGAAAGCTGATGGTGTGTAATTATAAAGAAGATATTCTACTCAGCAGCACTTAATTGTCTGGTCTTAATGCTGCCTGATGCATGTGGTACAACACTTCTGATCCAGGGAGCTGTCTGCTCTGCAAAAACCTAAAAGTAAGACAAAACTGCAAGGACAAATTGAAAATTTCACAAGTTTATAAATAGAAATCAAGTTTTGGAGGTATGTGGCATGTACATATAGAAAGCCAAGCCACTCAAAAGTGAGGTTTTGGAACTTCACACCTTGACGAATTTCTCAGTAATAACAACAAAAAAAAAAAACATTAGAAGAGAAAATATTTGGTATCTGGAAAACTAAGATTAGAAGATAAGAGTATTAACAAGGATAATTTTGTTTGCATGACATCATAGTATTTTAAAAGCTCCAGAACAATTCATTCCAAAAAGCATCAAAAATGCATTTCAGAGCTAAGTTGTCACAATTAATGACAGCATACTTTCTGTGTGGTTGCCAGTGCTTATTTAGGTTGCCTCTGATCTGAAAGCTCCCAAGAAATAGCCCTGGTTACCCTTGGAACTTTGAGAGTTTGGCAATGAGAGCTTGAACAAACGGGAAAGGTAAATCTGTTAAGTTAAAAAAACCAAGAAAAATGTTTTCTTTTAGTGTTTGTCACTCAGCAGCAACTTAGAAATTGATGGCTAGTTCTATTATAAGTCACCAAATCTTGATTTTTACCATTAAGCTTCCAAAATGGTCTTTAGAGGAATCCAGGAGACCCTGTAACTCAGAAAGAAGTAACAATAATTGGCAGTAATTTGGAAAATGGCACATTTTCTCTACTGTTTGATTTATCTCATTGTACTAATCACCACCCTTCTGTGCAACTGGGAGATAGACAGCCAAAGAAACTGCTTCATTTGGAAATAGATTTGTTATAATTAAAAAAAAAATCACTGAGCAATTGACTTGCTCTTTTTGCATGTAAACATCTCTGCAGATTAATTTCGGTTTCTACTTAATGAAGCAGGTTATTAAACTTGCTTATCAATTTTTTAAACACTTGTCATCTTTGATAATCTTAGAGGTGTTTCTCTTTCAAGCTATAATGTGTATGTCATTGATAAACCAATTACAGATTTCAGAAGTCAAATGATCATGAAAAATGAATAATGAGTAGTGATATTTTAAAAATTCATACATTTTTTTATGGTGCTAGAGATCAGGACAAACTTATATACATTTTAAAATAAAAATGCTAATTACACGTCACCTTACAGCCATAATCTTTCCGTATAGGTTTGGATTGGATGCTAGGAAAAAATTCTTTACTGTGAGGGAGGTGAAGCACTGGCACAGGTTTCCCAGGGAAGTTGTGGATGTCCCATCCCTGGGAGTGTTCAAGGCTGGGCTGGGTGGGGATCTGGGCAACCTAGTTCAGGGAAAGGTGCCCCTTCCCACAGGGCATTTCCCACAGGTGAACAAGATGATCTTCAAGATCCTTTCCAACACAAACCATTCTATGATTCTATGACAAAGGAACAGCCAGAGTGGCACTGAAGGCACTGAAGACTGTAAAAATAAAGCACACAGCAAATTAGCTCACCAAAGAAGTTTTTCATGGACAATGAGCACAACAGAGATTTGTAATCAGCCTTAGTAGTATTTGCTGGCAGAAGGTCTGTCTCTATGCAGGTGAAAAGCATCTATGCAAAAAGATCAAAAAGAACTTGTGTTTAAAGCTGGATGAGGGAGAAAGGATACTAACTGTGATTATTGGCAAGAGTTTCCTACAAAAAGCTAATCACTGAAAAGCGACTGTGTTTAGGCAGGCTGATCACAGCATTTAAGGGGAGTGCAGAAGAGATTCAGCCAGAGAAAAGGCAGCATGTATCAAACAAGTAAGGATGGTATTAAGGACTAGAACAGAAAACTCATTACCTTCTGACCTAGATGTTCATTCTTTGTTTAATTTCCCCACGTCTGCTTTAAGTTTTTCCTTTCCAAGTGGTTTCCATGTTCAGCTATCTGACCAATCATCTTCCAGATGTGTCATAAATACTTGGGGTTTTTTTACTGTAAACTGGCCTGAATGCTTTGGAGCTGGCATTATTTCAAATCTATATCTTTATCTATATCTATCAGATGAGTTTGCACCAACTGATGTATAGGAGTAAGAGGCATGGATTTGCAGCTTACTGGGCACACAATACCTAGGAAAGGGATGCTGTTCCTCCTTTCATATGGGCTGCACCACTTACCCTGGGTACCACTCACAGGGAAGTAAAACCTCTTGGTTTGCTAGTAGGAAACACTAAGTAGGAAGAACATTATTTTTTTCTAGTAGGAGCTTTTGGTAGAGAAACAACTGAAGACAACTGACTTTGGTAAGTTTGGTCTGATGTAAAGTGACTGAAAACTGGTCTTGATCAGGCTCCTACTACATTTTCCTTTCTACAAAAGGATCTAGGCTACTGCCATAGTTTTCGAACTCAGTCCAGGGACTTCTCTGAACCCTTCCAAGATGCTTAAAGTATGAATAAATTTAAGGTAATGCTAATTCTGAATGTTTTCAATGCCAATGTAATGTTTTCTCCACTGAGGTAAACAATACTCTTGAACAAGGTCAAAAACACATTTAGAAGTAATGGCTGCTTAAATCATTTAATGTGACATAACTTTGCCACAGCTTAAGACCTTTTAAATTCTGAGATAATCACATTTTACTTAAGCATCGAGAATAGATTTCAATCTAGCATATTACATGAAAAACACATCTTCTCTGCCACAAAACAAAAAGGTGCTATTTACAGATAAATAGCTAATAGAGGTTGTTTCCTTGTGAAAATTGGTGAAGAAAAAGATAAAACTGTCTCTTCTCTTGTCTTATAAAAGGCTTTCCACTGAGGTATCTTCAGCCAGAAGTCTCCATGTTAAAGACATAATGGTTTCTAATAATGAAGACACAATGTAAGGCTGCATTTGCAGAAAGACTACCCTGCATTTGTTAAAGCATATGGTAGCATATGGCAAACTAACATATGGTGAAGGATGACTGTGTACATGAAAGCTGCAGTTTTCACTCACGTTATCTGTCCATGGTAGAAAAGAAAAAAAAAAAAGCCTCCTTCTCCCTTGCCTCTTAGATATTTCTATAAAATCTTCTTGCAGCAACTCTAACATTCTTTTTCTTTAATCTGTTGGGGTTTTTTCACAATTGTAAATAAAGATCAAAGTTTGCTTCTGTAAAAACTGAAAAAAATCCAGCTTGGCAGATTAAGCCATATGAGATTGAGCTAAGGGTATCCAACATCAGATATGGAACTTAGGCTTTACTGAAGCATATGACAGTGAGAATAGGTGGGAAAATATGAGGGGAGAGAAAACCATGAGCAGACATCCCTAAGCAAGCGCACTGAAACTGGCAGACTTGGTCGGATATAGCTGGAGATGAGAATTTGGCTCAAAGCATCTTTGATATTTATTTTAAAATAAAGAACATCTGTGAAAACTGAGAGAAGGAAAACATTTTCGACATTTTATATTTAAACATTTTGAGTAATAAAGTCCCACTCTAAGAACACAAGAAATGTCAAATGTGCCCTATAAATACACATATCTCAAAAGCAAGAACTGATGCAACTATAGCTATTATTTCCCTATTTTCTCTTCAATGTACATTATCTATATCACTGTAAGACAGCAGAGAACTTAAATTTCCAATTTCCTCAAAAAGGCAGTTGAAAAGTTTGAGGTGCATTTGCTCTTAAAAGCTTCAGACTGCAATCTAATCTCAAAATTGCACCATATACAATTATTTTCGTATGGGATTAAGAGTCTTATTTCCTCATTATGCATGCTATTCATAACCAGCATTTTATCTCTTCACTGTGGACTACAAAGGAAAATAAACTGACTAAATTAATGACATTAATTGGCAACCATCCCACATGGACTATGGTATGCAAAGGTCTGTATACAACCAACACTCATAGTTTCTATTTTTCTAGGCATAGCTGCAGTTAATACCCAGTCGACCACTGTTATTGTACACAGAGTGTCTCTAATATTCTTCAGATCCAGGGGTTTTTATTTTGCTGCATCTAAATGGGCCTCTTGCATTGGCTAAGGTTTACCTCATTACTTCCAACTGACATAAAGCTGTTCATGAATCTTACATTACTTGGAGTCTCCTTTTAAATGCAGCCTTTCTCACTTATTTGGACAGCATGAGATATTTTAATTTCTGCCTACACCAACGCTCTCTGGCCATTGTGCTTGGGATATTATTATCTCAGCACCAAGCAAGCATGACACTCTCGCTGTTTTCCACGGCGATTGCATATCCCGTAATGACAGTTAACTACACACTGTGCACAGGTTCTAACATGAAGCCACTCAAGTATTCCATCTTCCAGTGGGAGCAGAAAATAATTATTGTACTCCCTCATCTTGTCAGTGCACACACTTTATTTAGAAGATGGTTTTATTAATAAGAGAGGAAATGTTGTCCAGTGTCTATTCACTCCTCTGCACCTGACAGCGGAGTGATTAGGTGAGAGACCTCTTTCAGATCCCTCTTACAGCTGATCTGCTCTGAGATCCTGAACCACATTTTTCCACATCCCAAAGGAGGGCCCTATACACCAATCTGAGAGGTGTTTTGTAGTGGAACTGCTGAAGCTGTTTCACCACATGCAAGCCATTCAATATTCATAAGGTAAGGGACAAAGGACTTGAATTTGGATGTCCTGTATGAATGAATGCCTTAATTACCAAACTATAGTAATTCCTCTTTTATTTCTCCTTGTGTGTATGGAATTACTTGGACAATGTGGTGTAATTTCAGCAGGGAGTTTTACCAAGACTATCCAGTTCTGGCACATGGGGGAGCATCATTAAGTCCTGCTTCAAACGATTCTGGGTCTAATGGATTCAATACCGTGAGGTATATCTGCTTTCCCACACAAACTTCTAACTCCCAGCTACCTTTCATCAGGTCCTGCACATGAGAGAAGCAGAGAACACTCAGTTTGGGAATTTGGCCAGGGCATAAGCTGCACATCTTAAAAGCTCTGCAGTGAAGAAAGAGTTACACAGCAATCACTGTTTCAACAGACACAAGCTCGCTGCCAAAGCTAACAGATACTTTACACATATGGCTGGGGGAAAGAATAACCTAAAGGAACAGATGGAAATCCTACCTGAAGAGCATATCAAAACACAGGCAAGCCAAGAGAGTCAAACACAGTCTTTTGTCCTGGACTTGTGAAGGCTCACACAACTTAAGAGCGCAGAAAGTAAGAATAATCTCCATGTTCTGAGTCTGTGGGTCCCTCTGCAAGATCCAGGTGCATGGCTGTATTTCCACAGAGGAATAATACCTTTAAGCTAAAGACCAGATACTCTATGAACTATTAAGTTGCAGGCTCACAAGGAACCCCGTCACTGATTTCCCATATCAACAACAGCATTAGTTAAACATTTGAAACCTAGAAATTCTAGCAGTCAAATTTTATCTGCTGCATACATGCTATAAAAGTACATTCAAAAGTGTTCTTTATTCTACCCAGGAATCCCAGAAATCTTCAAAATCTAGAGGCTTATGAGTGTCTTGTGGAAGTCACATCTGTCCAAGGCAAGGAGCATGATGAATGCTCAGCGGTTTGAGGTGGGAACTGCTTTCTAAGCAAAAATCACAGGACAGAAACAGCACCCTTTTCTTCTGGTACAGTTTGGGAAATTAATATACTAGATTTGCTGTAGTTAAGACTTCTTTAACTCCTTTCATCTGTTCTCTTTCATGACAATGGAATTAGGTCTACACAATCGAATAAAGAAATGAAGTTATCCCAGGAGGAAGCTACTGAATGACAGTAGTTAATTGAGCTAAACTCTTTTTTTTTCCCCACTCACTTTTCCAATTTCCCAGCTGTTAAGCTTTTTTTTTAAAGGAAAAATTACTTTTCACCCCATGGGTTTTACTTTTATGATGTTAAAATAAAAAACAGTTAGATGCATACAAGTTTCTACTTTGTTTGATTGGAGAAGTTTTGTATGGGAAGCAGTAAAGCAGAAAAACACAAGAGATCAAACCTGAATCTTGGCCTTATCAGCGCCATGCCCAATACTGCACACAACACAACTTCCTGTGCATTTATGGATGCTTATCCACACTCAGGAGTAAGGCTGGACTTTGTCTTGAACTCTGGAAATTTCTCTCCCCATGTTTTCAACAAATTTCTTGAAGTCTTTCAAGGTGGACAACACATCATTAAACAATGGAGGATCTCAAGCAGCAAGGCTAAGATGCTAAAGCCACAGGGAAGGTGTCAGAGAGCAGCAGTCTCCACAGGAACTACAGCATCAGAAAGCCTCAAAGTCATGTCAGATTTTAGCTCTTCAGAAAAAGCTTGCCTAGTTTGCCTTTTCTTCCTCCCCCACTATTTAAGAAAGAAAATACCAAAGGGAAAAGCAGACATATGGAACAGTCCCTCATATTCTGTGAAGCTTTAGTTATCTGCTGTGCCCTGCTTTGACTATAATTTAGTACAATAATGATGAAAAGAAGTCAGTAGTCTTGCATGAGGCCAGAAACTATTGGTGTTTTGTAGTGTACTCATTATGGCATTTACATTATTGTTATATCAAACTTCTATATTGGTACCAAATAATAAATAAATATTTACACGTGCATACATATATGAGTCAATGTATCTAACATTTTGTCTTATATTGTAGAAAATAAATGCTATAAACCTTTTTTTTTAATGAGGAGTAGTTTTTTTCAAATCTCAGGGAAAAAAAAGTCACCCAACACTAATCTTTGTAGAGAAGTTTTAAATCCTCCTGCAAAGTATTAAACCTAAACTGTGGTATGAAAAGCTGGAAATCTGGTGGCCTACAATATCCCTTTTTGACTAATTAAACCTTTAAATGCAGTCAGAGTCAGTAACATGCCACTGCTAGAAAGGTGGGGGCATTAGATGGTAAAAATACACTATTAGCCAGAACTAAGGAAGGAAACTGCTAACAGTAGAACAGAAGTTTAATATTTTTGTATTTCTGTGCAAATTTAAATTAATATTATTGAAATCACAGATATAATGAAATAGAGTCAGACAGGTGTTCAGAGTTGCAAAGTTCATCGAAACATTCTGATAAATCTCACAGATACTGAAATTAAATACTTCTATTAATCAAGATGGAACAGTGCAGCAAGATTTAGAGCCAGTTTCCTGTCTCTCTCATGTTCTCATTAGTGACTTATATTAAAAACCTACCACATTAAATTCACCTTCACTATTGTGGGAAAAACTGGGCATTAATTTACACTCAGACAAATGTCCCACTGAAATGAAACATTCCAGGTATTCCAGGTTTGTGCCGGGCAGTTATTCTGCTGTTTTCCTCCTATGACCATTACCAATCTCTGCAAACCTACACTTGTTGACAAAGTCAATTCCATATTATATTAACTTCCATGCAGACTTTGTATCAAAAATAACAGGAACTCAGTTTTAGGTCCAAAGATTTAGGGAATGATAGGCTGCACACTGATGTCTGAAAGACCAACTAAAATTGAACTTGGAAAATATTAAAAATGATACTGTTACAGATGTAAATACATAATTCAAGCACTCTTACCCAAAAACTGGCTTTGACTTCAGTGCACAATTTTCTCCACAAAAACCTTAGGAAAGAATCATAACCAAATTCAATTTTTATTGCCTATTTTGTTTTCAGTGCCTTTATCAAAGGGCAGGGAGAGAGCAAGCTTCTACCTGAAATAAATACATAAAAATACTGATTGCTGTCTGCATCGAGTTGTGTTACATTCAAAGCATTGAGCTAACCCTTTGCAGGCTTCCCATCACAGTTTCCCTCCTATGATCAGGCTTCATCCATTCCCAGTACTGAAAAAGCCCTCAACAAATAGCTTTGGTTGATTATCATAATATCATCTGCCAGTGCTATTATGTTGTATCAGCAGACACATTATGAACTTCTATTTTAGGTGCTAAATTTCCAAACTGTGAAAAAAGGCTCTGAACAGAAAGTTGATATTCAATAATGAGTAATTTCTGCATACATTTAAAAAGAGCAGTGCATTCATATTTTGATACAAAGCGGGGGGAAATGGTATTTAATTCCTATTTCAAGACACATTGCTGCATAAAAGTATCTTTACAAGGAATTTTTTTCCTTACTTTTTTTTCCTTTAAGAAGAAGAATTGGGGTGATGCAAGTGAGCCTCTGCATAGTGCACTGTGTATGTTGGACTTTTTTCTCATATCCAGGGCGACTTTTTAAGTAAATCTCTTGACTGCTTGCACAGGAATAGTCTTGTACATAGTGCCAGTAAAGTTCTTTGTTCCAATGACACAATACAATGACTAGAGAGTTTTGATGAAAGAGTTAAGCCCTACAATATAAATCTGGGTTTTTTTCTATAATTCTTTAATATTTCTGAGAGTTTGAAAATGAAATGACTGAATTTGCTATATTTGACTTTTAAAAAAATTACTTTCTGATAGCTATTTTTATTTTTCAAATCCTTCAACAATGGGTGAAATCCTGGCTAATTAGTCAGCTGAGTTTTGCCATTGACTTCAGTGTAACCAAGATTTCACTTACCAAGTTTTATATATAAAAACCCCTTAAATGTAATAAAGAGCTCTGACTAAGAGCAAGTGCAAATCTGTTTGATAGATGACGTATCCCATGCACCAATATACACTACAGCTCATAACAGCACAACGAGAACAGCCTTAAGCTACTGAGTAAGAAGTGATGCATATGTTTTTAAGAACAGATTAAATGCAAAATATTGACATTTGTGTTGGTCTATCAAATGCATAAGGTACATTTTGGGAAAAAAAAAAACACCAATAAATTGACTAGTCCTGTATAATCAAGTTTTAAAATCTAGGTTTACTAAGATAAAATTTAATATTTCTTAAATGTGCATTAGGAAGATAAATCCCAAATTGAGCTGGCTGAGTGCTTCATGACTGTTCTCTTTATCCATTTAGCCATCATTGAAAATGGACTATATTGGCAAAAATAGTTGTCTGTTTTCCTCTTAATCCCATTGTGTACTCTTGTTTCTGCCAAAGCTTTCAGCAGAAATTTATTTTTAGGTATTGCTAGATGTCTTAGCAATAGTTTTTTCTACAACAGATATAAGACTATATATCATAAAAAATATTTTTCTTTAAAAAATACTCTTTAGAGTTGAAATTAATATCAAATAAGAGTAATTGTCTCTTGTAATGAATTAGACTAACTAGTTTTTAAATGTTTATTTTACCAGAGTACATCCTCCAAACCTTTACAGAGTGTTCCTCTGACAAGAATTTTGCAAGACCAAGGAAATAATGCCACAATTATGCTGTGAATTGTGCAATACTATGGTAAACTGTAGCTAATTATTGCTAATGATGAAATAGTTTTTATTTATAAATCACAGCATATATGACTGGAGTAAAAAAAAGCAAACCTTGACGATTATTGTACCAAAGTAGTTCTACTTTGCTGGTTAATTTACTTGAATTTGGTATACATCGATTGCAATAATAAAAAATGTTAAACCTTTACCTTTCAATTTATATCATTGTTGTGGAAGCAAAATACTCCCTACATTCAAATACAATATTCTCTATATTAAATGTTTGATAATTTGCAGTGGTGATTGGAGGAAAAACTTGACAAGGCAGTACATATCAAACTGGCCTATCTTTTAACAACAGTGAAGTCTGGTTTGGTTTTTTTTTTCAACCTATTCTTCAATAGCACTGTGTTTTATGTCGTTACCATTATTACATAAGATTAAGATGAATCTGTTATGCTGACCACTGCTAAACTAATCTAAATAGTCAGGAGTATCTAAAAAGTCATTGGACATTTTGATTAGAGGTGTAATAGGCAGATGGTGGTCATTTAACTGTTACAATACACTTTAAATCAAGCTAAGATTAATAGAAAAAGATTAATCTAATCCTGTCCAGTCAGGTAGGTCAGGTCCAGGCAGGACCAAAATTCCCTGCTCAGTAGAGGGAAAGGAAGGTTTTGTTTAGGAAACACCTAACAAGAGCTCCAGGATTGAAACCTCAGAATGAGCCTTTCTGTTTAAGTCAACCATGGTTATTAACATTATATGGCAGATTTGTGGTGTGGTTATCTTTATTCAAAACAATCATTTTGCAAAAGATTCCACAATGTGGTAATTCTTGAAGATTTGTATTTTCTCTCACCCTCTGTTTGCTTTCTTGAAACAAAAAGTAAATATAATGATAAGCACTCATTAGTTTGCGTTTTTTCCCTCTTTTTTATGCATTAAATCCATTTGCAACCTTTGAAATTTGTTGGCTCCTGAAAGCCAAAGTGGAATTTATACATGTATAAAAAATTATTCCAATTTAGCTCTGAAAATTTCTAGCAAAAAGTCATCGAGGGATAACTTTCCTGTCCCACACCCATACTACCTGGAATTTGATATTAAAATCTACTTCAGTCCAAAATCATAAACCAGTTTTAGTAACTACAGTCTTCATGTTGTAATAAAACTCTGTCTAGATCAATATATTCACTAAGGAACTGCTCAGTTGTGTGATAAGCACTTCTGAATGATTTTTAAGCTGCTGGTAAAAGGGTCTACCATGGCCTGAGGAGATACAGGATCACCACTTAAAAAGGTAAGGTTTGCATCAAACTCTAATCTAATGCAACTGAGAACAGCAAGATTTCAGAAGTGGTTGCTTGAGATAGAGGTTCTTGTTATTCCTTTGCACCTAAACACAACTGATGAAGAATAGCAGAATATCTTTTTCGGAGATCATAAAAAAATGTAACTGATTGAAGTCTGGTGGCTTTGTGGCTGAGCCAAGACAATACTCAGGTTGCAAACAAAGCACTAAAAGCTGCTGCTAAAAATACTTTGGAAAACATGTAAGAAATGATTTTTTTGCAACTCAAATTAGCTTTGTTCCTCTGGTAGATGACTGAGCAGGAGGTATTATCAAAGTGGAGTAAGGCTCAATACAACAAAATTTTCCTTTCTCTTTCCAGATTTGATTTTTTTTCTTGGCAAATTAAAAATTAATCAATTGATAAAATTTTTCATATTAATGCATCCCACAACCTGATTCATTGAATGGAATAACTAAAAAGCATAATGAATTGATTGGTCCATGCTGCATATTTTGTCACACGGATCTCACATAGTAAGTAGGTATAATTTCCCACAATAGGTGGAGTTTCAAAACCAGCCACAAATATTGCAGCAAAATTTGAGGACATAAGCATTGTGCAGTGGAATCCCACGCCTGAGTTTCAAGTTGATTCTTCTGGACAAAAGCAACACAAAAACACTTATCTAAAACCATCCCCAGGTGGAATGGTGATACCATCATGTATCCAGTCAAATATTCAGATTTGGCAGAATAAACCCCAGTAAAGAGCCTTGCAATTAAAACAAAAAACATACATTAAGTGACTAATCAAAGGAACCACAATCCATAGATGTTCTGAAACTCAAGTTTTTGTCCCTGTGTTTCATTTCAGAAAACAATACAGATGGAGCTAACCAAGGAACAGGCAGTTCCTTGCCTGCTTTCCATCAGATGATTGCAGGGGAATTGCTGTGTCCTTTGAAATACAAGTGGCATCTTCCCACCTGCTGAGTTTAATTTCAGAGTCCAGCACTATCATTAACAGTTTTTTTTTTAAACTGTGTACTATCTTACATTCATTCTCAACAGAAACAGAAAGCTTTTCTCAACAGGCATATGCCTTTAGCTTCCCCTAGAGAAAGCAAATCATTCATCCAAAGGATACATGAATGGTAGGTATAAGGTTCAAACTCTTTTTGGAGCATTTTAAATGCTGCTTCTTTCCTCATGAATGGGAAACATGAACATAGTCTAAATATCAGCGTCTGAAGCTATGCTCAGAAGTTTCTGAGGTATCCAAGCCCTCATTTAACTTCACATGCATCCCCTTCTTTAGTGCCACTGTTGCTTGTGAGCAAGTCAGATCACTAAGGTAGCTAAAAGCATGTCCAGGAAACATGTTCTACCTGATCATTTATATGTGCAGGAGATAACACTTTTCAAATTCATTCCTGCATAAACAGGATTTAGATTCAATTTATTTTTAGATTTACCAAAACATAAGCGTGAAAAGGAGAACAGGATTAGAACTGAGCCATGTCAGCCTTGTAGTATAGTGAGTCCAGATCACCCCCAAAGTTTAGGTCAGTTCATATGAGAATAAAAAATAAATTATTCAGCTCTTACTAGCTAGTCAGTAGAAATAAAAACCTTTCCTAATGTCATCTTACTCTTTATTGATTCTTCTCCTCTTGTCCCCTTTTCAGTCCCAGCTCTCCCTTACATAAGCATAATCAAATTACAAGAGCACTATCTGATCAAATTCTACTTTGCCCATTCTCGGCTTCATCCCTATTATTAGAGTCTCCCCAGTGCCTTTAATTTAATGAAAAGCCCTGCAGCCTAAATGTCATTGCTATTCCAGATTCCTATTTTAAATCTTCAGGCCCTGCAAGGCCTCACAGAAGGCACTACATGAGCTGGGTGGAGCTTGCACAGCTGAATGCAGGTCTGAAGCACTTAGGAACAGACCCAATACCTGAGCAATAATTCCCTAAGGACAGGAAAGAAAAGCAGGAGGGTGTTTGTCTCAACAGGGCTGCGTGAGGGATGGAAGAAAGGTTAGATGGTTGCAAATGATACTGGGTCTTTCTTAAGCAAAACCAAAAAGATTAAATCTCTCGTGTATTTTTTTTTATTATCAAGTTTTAAATAGCTTTATGAAAGTGTGGGATTTTTTCTAACCTTTGGGAACAAATAATTCTGATGTTATAGATTAGTATTTTTTCAATTTCCTACCCATAAGTCAGAGATACAGCTGTGGGCAAAAATTTACACCTGCAATGGAATAAAGGCTCAGACATTATGGTATGGTTCTCAAAATGCCTGTTTTCATTCATGTAGACATTCTTACAATCTTAAATTCACCAAAAAATACCTGCTAATGCCATCCTTACCTTTTGTACCTATTTGAACTGGAAAAAAACTTACTATTCAATGAAAGGTTTGTCAAAGATGAGCTAAATATGTATCCTCCTGCCTTTTCCTCTGGCAATTTGGACAATCATGTCAAAGTTATGTAAGGGCCAGAGACAAGAAAATCCACATATGGTAATTCATACACCCAGTTTACTACAACATATGGCACAGTATAACATGAACATGTGTTCACTGCCCTCCCCCCTTCCTTTTTTTCTTTTTTCTTTTTTTTTAAATTGAGAGCCTTTTAAGTCATTTCTGAATGTATGGGAAGTTTTATATGTAGGGAAAGCACAGCAGCTAGTAAAGAACTTGTTAAAATTGACAAGTAGATTAAATTCACCCAGGAATAAGGGAGGGAGGTAGCTAGGCTGACTATTCACAGAATGCTAGTACAAAGGAAAACGGAATTTTTGTTGAGTTCTATCAGTGAGCACAGGCTTCATGGTAGCACCAGCCTTTAGTTCCACTTACTTGGGTGATTATTTCATGAAGCTTTCTCGTGAGAATTGAGAAACTTTCTGCAAAGCACTTTCTAGGGCAGAAATCTGTTGAATAGATGGAATTTTAAAGTTCTACACACAAATATATTACATATGCATCATTTTACATGCACCACTACATGGATGATATATAAGTATCACATATATATATATGCCTTGCACGGGTACCAGAAATTTGCACATTTTTCCTAATATTTGAGGTGTTTGAATGGTATAGAAAAAAACCAGCATCCAAACATAGAAGGAAGCTCATCAGCTGACTCGTTACATGACAGACCTAGAGGCAACTCCAAAGCATCAACACAACTGCCTGAGGAGACTGCCAAGGAGCCAGCTGCTGCTACTGGAAAATCTTCCAAAGCTTTGCATCTGTGTCCTGTTACTGCTGTCCAAAACAAATCCACCACAGTAAACAAAAACAATAACAATAAACAAAAAAATTTCAAAAATTCATTTTTTGTTGTGAAAAACCTCATAAAATGTTATATAACATGCTATATGCATCAGGGCAAGATGTATCTTTTCTCACAGATATTCCTGTACTCTACTCATGCAATGTGTTGCTCCTGACTTGCCTCTGGTGCCTTCCATGAACTCACAACATCCGAGCAGTCAAAATGTTAAGGAAGCAATTCAGGAAACTAATCATGGGGGTGTAGTGGACTTTTAGACACCTAGATCCCAGCTGCCTGAAGGAAACAGTTATCCAAAATGTGCAGATATTTAAAACTGCTCGAGACTGTTAATACAGTCCCCTCTCAAATAGCTGTCGTGCTTTAGCAACAGCAGGAAAGCTGAACTTCATGCAAGATAGTTTTACAGGATTTAGAAGTGAAAATAGCTCCCTTCTCAGTCTGCTCTTGAGTTTCTGGATCAGTATAGTTGCAAAATGTAATTAGACAGGATAAATACCTGGATGGGATTCACTTGTTCTAGCTATTAAGCAATAAAATCCCTTCTCTAAATATAGGAGTGGAAAGTCAAGCAGTTAGAATAAAGTCCTTTCAAAGAATGCTTTTGCAAATTACCTCACGTTGAGTTTGTTATTACTAAGACTGACAGATACCTGATAATTTTTTCACTGTCATACTTCAGAAATTATTGAAATATGATTTGAATGATGAATGATTGATCAATGAATGAATACCCAGAATGTTGCAATGGGATATGCTGAACAGGCTCTGGGTCTTTCTGGTACCTATGATCTACAGCCATACAAGACTCAGCAATGCAGTATTTAATCTACCTCCCTGTGGAATCCTTAAAAAAAAAAAGTAAAATCTATCAAACTAAGCAAATATGACCAAAAAATAAAAATCCACATGAACAGAAAATATACTTGTGTGGATATTTTTATTTTCCTCAAGTAAAGTAGGTTCTCTCTTTGTGAAGCATTGTCTTTTCTTTATATTGTGGGAAAGCCAGACAAGATTAAGGGACAAACAAAATCTGGAGTACATGAAAGAGAGTTAGCGATACAAACACGTCCCCACAGAAAGTTCAAGAAGTTTTTAGACTTTAAGAAGAGGATTTTTTCCTGCGGAACACAAAGCTAGAAAAATGCTCTTGACTTACAGGTTGCTCAAAGAGAACATTTGCTTATGCAAATGTGTCCAATTCTGTTTCATGAGGTTTAAAAGCTGAGTCATGAGTCTGCAGCACACGGAGATGAGGGATCTAGATGGAAACATGTCTGGCTTATTTTGGATCAGAAGTCTCCATGGGGAGCCTCAATAATGTGAGGCAGAGTGTCAAGCATCTGAAAAAGCCCACACTTGTAATGTTGATTAGGATGACAGTCTTTATATCAGGTGCTTTAGGAATAATTTAACCAATCCTTTAGAACCTATGGAAAAGCTGAAGGATATATTTTCTTGGGGCTGAGTTTCCAGTTTATTGCTTTCTCCTCCCATATGGAGACTACAGGCAACTTTCTTAAATGGCTGGATCTAAAATAATTCCAGAGTTAAGCTTTTTAAAAATTTGGAGGTTTTATGCAAACTGGATTAGTTTTAGCTTTTCAAATGCTAACTCATTGAATGATTTATTCTAAACAAGGATATCCCTTTTTTTCCCCCCCAAGATGTTTGTAGTATTTGAGAAAGCATTTTAAATGAGCCTTTTAAAATACTGCATTATGTTTCTTGAAGCTTCATTGTGAAGTCTGATGAGCGGAGGAACAGTGATTAATTGTAGTTTGCTGTCTTGCATTCCAAAATAGCAATTTTCCAATTTAAATCTCTTGTATATTTTTGTAAGAGTGTAATTTATATTCTCCCTCCTGTGACTTCCCAAGTTAAGACACGATTTAGATATAATTCCACAATATTAGAATTGGGGAAAATGAAGCTCTTTTGACTGAATATTCAAGCAAAGAATGTGTTTTGGGCTATACCATAAATCATGCTTGTCAGATCCTTCAAAGGAATTATTCTGTACCACTACCTTGTCTATTATTTAGAAAGCACAGACACTGAACAAGATAATTCAGCAGTACTGTATCTGATTTACATAGGGTTGTCTCCCTTTAATCTAAGGCTTTGAAAGCACTCTCTATTTTCAATTTAACTTCAAAATTGGTGAATTTTATTTTGATTGCCTCATAATTGCACTGCATGTGCATATTTAGAGCCTTTTGGGCTTCTACTCAAAGATGATCTGGGGGTTTGATGATAACTAATGAACCATGGCAACCAAGTGGTGCTGAACCCTTATATTCAAGACACATAACTCACCATGAAATTACTGACACTTTAGGTTAGGCTGCTCTCTTGTTCTAAACATTTTTCAGGAAATTTCCTAATGGAAATCTCCTATGGAACCAAGAGATTAATTCACAACAGACAATCAAGCATAAGGAAGCAATCTTCCAACTTGTTCCAGAATTTTACATTTCAAGTACATCTTTAATAATTAATTCCCAAACCTGCCACTGGACCCTCCATGTCAAAAAGTTACCTATGAACCACTTTGTCACAGAGATACTTTTCAACAGAAATGTTTGTTTTCAAGTCATTTATATTAAGAAACATCACATTTTTATATGGCAGATGGAAAGCTGAAATCATTTTTCATAAAAATAAACTAGTCAGTGAAATCCAGTTGAAAACCTAAGAATTTAAATACGCAACTATGGTGTAGAGTTCTCTGTTCCCAAAGTTTAGAAAATATTATTTTGATTTCTTAAACTACTGCTTATAAACTGAAATATCAATTTGCAAAACAAACAAACAAAAAAAAGCAAGAAAAGGAGAAAAAGATATGACAAAGTAGGAATTGTTCTACATAGGAGAAAGTAAATCATTGCAAAAACAGAAAGACTGAGATTTGAGCCAATTCTTACTGTAGAACTTTATTGAAGAGGAAAGATGAAAACAGTATTACTCACCAGCTGGAAAGCTTAAATTGGGAAAATACTTTGAAATATATGTTGAGGGTATGTTTATGACCTGCATAATAATAATTAGGGCAATTATCCCGGAACTGCCATTTAATTATTTACTTTACGTAAGAATTAAAGACATAAAATATTGTGTAGCTTTGAAACTTGTGCTATGCACTGCCCTCTAAAATTATAATTGTAGCAAGACAGAGACACTTAAGTGAAACTTTTGTGAAATCAATACAGGTGTGGTAGAGTATGCTTCACACTGGACTGCACAGATTATTTGTGTCCACACATAAATACAGGTTTGACTAAAGGACCTGGACACCTTCAGGGCTTAACAATAAGCTCATCAATTTGGTTAATGCCAGCTGGATTTATTGGTATAAATTGTAGTCACACCTCTGATTCAGACTCATAAATCCATTTATTAGCACTTCAGTCTCAGGTGATTTAAACACTAAAGCAAAACTCAGTGGGATGCAGGCACCTGAGACACATAAAACTTGAAAAAATTTATTCCACAAGTCAGTTTTGGTAGCCAAATAAAAGTTTAAAGGTGAATCAAGAAACACAAGTAGGATTTTGCAAATATTCAAGTGTTTATTATTAAACCCATTGGAGATTGGTTCTTTTAAAAATCTCAGTAGGTATCTATAAGCATGTTTAAGTCCATAACTGTACTTATTTTTCTCTCTCCCCACTTCTCTATTCAAAAATATAGGAAGGCCTGAAGTGGTTTCCCACTCAAAATTATTCACCTCTGAATGTAATGACAGTTATTTCCTAATAAGCATTAAGAAACGCCAAGAGGACTGTTTCAAAGGGTTTGTAAAAATAATACTAAAAAGCAAAGATTTTCCTTTGGAAAGCCCAGACTGCACCAAACAGCAAATGTTTCAAGTTTCATTCCAAGCTCACTATTTTAACTTCTGTTCTGTACAGTCAATGGCCTCACTGTACGTCTTCAGGACTAAATTTTTACATTTTTAAAATGCTGCTAAATACTACTTTTTTGGGGGTGGGTTGGCAGCGGAGGAGGGGGAAATTTTTTTAACTATTTTTAACACTTTTTGGTGCAGCCTCTTTCTTCTGTATAAAAGCCAAGCCCCCTTATTTAAACATGGGGGAAAAGCACAAGTCAATTCTTTCAGTCACTGAATACTCCTCTTTTTGAACACATGCTCCCTTGTGACACAGGCTGCATCACAAGCTCCCTTGTTAAAATCCCAGCACTCTGTTATTCACCATAAGCTATGGAATTGCCACTAAATACTCCACTGGTTTCCATTCTGTAAGTAAAATATCAATTCTCTGCACCTTCACATGTTTCTGATATGCAACAAAGTGGTGCTAGGAGCCTTAGCAAAGATATTGTTTGGTTTAGAAAAAATTAAATGAGGCAAAGACATCATCTGGAGAGTCTCCTTTGGCATTTTTAATTTTCTATGAAGTGGACGTGTATTTGCATCATGAATACATCTAACTTTGAGCAACCATTAGCCAAACAGGGATATCCCTCCAAAAAAAAGCAATTTCTTACTCTTTGCCCAGGTGTCATAGCACAATGTAGTGACATCTGAATGTCCCCACCCCTATTGTGGGCAACAGAAGCAAGAATTATGTTTTTCCTTTCACCTTACAAAAAACCCCAAATGTATATGCAGAATAAAAGCTAATTACACTGACAAATCAAAAAGAATAGGGAAACATGTATTTGTTGGTAGATGGAATCCTAAAATTAAGCAAAAAACCAGGAATGATTTCTTTCTTGAAAGCTGCAGAGTATACCTCCCACTAGCAGCTTTGGGAATCTACCCTGCACTGTTCTAAAATTGGTGAACAATGGATGTAACTTTGCAACATAATTTTCTACACTGGAAGTTTCCTGATTGCATTTGTCTTCATACAGTAGTATCCAGTTCAATCCTGCTTGGTGTTTTCAGGCGAAAGCACAATCCAAAAGAACTGGCCACCAAAATAAACAGAGCAGAAAAGCAAAATACCAAATGGCATATGCATCTAGCAATTATTCCTGTCGACCAAACCTCAAAGGCAATATGGGAATTTTTCCTAAAGAATGATCCCTACCTCTATATGCAAATAGACAACCTGCATTCGTTAACTGATAGCTGCAGGAATGTTTTTTTACTTGCACATGCTGTTTTTAATCTACACAAGAGATACATCTCTAGGCATGGGGTGTGAGCTCACAGCTCAAGCAGGTGAGTGTAACCAGACTGATCCTCCACGGCACTGAATATCTATATACCGTAATATAAACTTAAACTTATCTGTCACAGGATGCAAAACTTTCATGGTAGATACTGAAGGAAAAAGCAATTTTTCCTGTACTTGCTGCAGCTTTAAATCACCAATAAAAGAATACAAGGGAACAATCTTGCTATTGTATATCAAAAGACCTTACTGTCTGCTCCTTGAAGTGTTTGGATATTAATAAATTCTGAAGTCATAGGTAACTAGACAAGCACTGTACAGAACTTCAGTCAGTGTCTTCTGACGTCAAGGACTTTCTTGATAGTGATAATTAGCTTTAAAATATTCCTCTGAGATCACGAGATTCAACACTTAACTGTGATGGCTTCTGTACTGCACATGGCAGTTGTTCAGGGCAACTGGAAGTCTACTCCCTGAACAGCCACAACCTACTTTTTGTTTCAATTTGATCAACAGAGTGGTTGCCAGCAAAATCTAAGTTACGTATTAGCATAAATATATTGAGCTCTGAAAGGGCTGCTATATACAGCACATGTAAATTATTTACATCTAGTCAACCCAAGTGACTGCAGACATTGTAAGAAGCACAGCTGCTGCTGGTGCTAGAACCTTGAAGCTGTTTCTTAATATGAATATTCATCATTACACTCTTAGAAGACTGTAGGGGAAAACATAGTCAATAAAAGTATATTCTGTGTTTTGTAATCAGTAAACAACGTAAGCAAAATAGTATGTGGAGGATATAGAGCAGCTGCTCTTTCCAAATGAATGCCTAATTGTGAAATATTTAGACCTCAGCACTATGGTTTCCTTAACAATTCTTTTTCTTGTTAGGGTACATTGGATGTCCTTGTGCTTTATTTAGATTTTCTTGTTTTTCTCCTCCACTCACATGTTACCACAGGGTCTAAAGCAAACAATAATGGGACAAGGGACTCAAATAATGTAACTTCACAATAACAACCTACATTTTTACAATGCTTCTTATCCCAGGGCATCCCTAGACACCATAGTTACAGCATCTGTGGTGGGAATTTCCCACTGATAAGCAAAATATACTTAATAGCATAGGTAATCCACTTGCCACTGACACTTGGGATTGATGGAGAAACCCATAATGCGTGCACCACTGTTTGACTCCTGGCCCTCAGGCTTGAGCATGGAGTGCAACAAAGTGCACTTTGGAACCTCACCAATGAACTCCATAATATTATACAAGTTAACATTCCAGAACTTAGGGCTTGTAGTCAAGAACGTAAAGTACATACAGAAACAAGATTTCCTTGTAGCACAGAGGCTATTCAGTAATTGTGACTGCACAGGTAAATTCCTCAACCTGTGTGTAGTCCATATATAATCCAGAGTAACGCATCACAGGGAGGCCAACCAGAAACAGACATTTGCTTTTATGGCAGCACCTAAAAAATCTCCTCTATAATGAAAACTCTCATTCTTAGAACTCACTATGCCTTTGAACCGTCCAGTGTTGGCCTTCATAAATACAGTGACCACAGATCTAGCACTATTTAATAGCTTCATTCTTGTTCATTTCATATTGTTTTTCAAGAAAAGATTTAGTCTGTTTATATTATACTCTGTCCTAAGAAACAAATACATGCAGTTTTATCTGTACGACAATAAAAAAGATAAATTTTACTGATCCCAATACGTTCTAAAGCCTCTACAGGGATAAAGAGGTGCTATTATTTCCAAAAACACTTTTTATTTTCAGAAAATACATTATAGGGTTTAAACATTTTTTTATAGATCCGAGTGAGAGTGCCTAAACCTCCCAGCAACAAATTAGAAACATAATCTTTCAGCAAAAAAAAAATTAGGATGCTTATCTTCTTATCATTCCCCAAAAGAGAAATTTGCTTATATAACTTCAGGTATTGCAGTGATAAGGAATTCTTATTTATATTTGTAGAATGGAATGCAATTCCTTGACATTCTAAAATATGAAATTCAAAATGGATTATATGTATGGTGGTAACTACTGCATGAATCATCCCAGCAGAAAAGGCAAAATCTGTACAGCAAGCAAATATTAGTGCTCACCAGGAGAAAACTAGACTGAGGTGTTAAACATCTAAAAGTCAGCTGATCTCAAAGCACAATCACCATTTTTTGTACTGAATTAGATCACCAGCTTTTTTGTCACCAGAGACTACATCTTGAAAGACAAAGCTCTTGCATCGTTGTTATTATTACTGGGAGATTCTTTGATAATGCAAATATGCAGCAAATGGATATTTACTGGCATCACTTAGCACCACTGATTCACCTCTTGCCATTTTGTTCTCCTAAATCCTATCCACATATGAAGAACATGAAAAAAAAAAAAAAAATCAGTGTATTGAAAGGTTTCACAATACAGCTTTCCTGTACTTTCTACTCAAACAGTTTGCAAAGAAAAACAGAGGGACACAGATATAAAACAAGACAGAATGGGGTTGGGGAGAAGCTACAAACAAGTCAACTAATTGTTCTTGACCACAAAACTGTGGTCAAAAATTGTTCTTTGTTTTTCCTGTACTTACTAAACACTTCAGGTGAGCTTCCCTACTGTACAGATCCCAATTCACTTCCCCATTCAATGGAAACATTGACCATCACCTTCTGGATCTTCAAAAGTCAATCACACAACCCCACTGCTCTTCCCATCACACTGGGAGTGGCTTTCTGTCCTGGCATTACTCCTTCTGCCCTAGACAATGAGTTTCTGACCTGCACTAAGAATAAAGCCACATTCCCAGCCATCAAGAATGACAAGTTCCATGCACAGCAGGATTTCCATGCTACCGAGGTGCAGTGCCAGATGTTCCGATAGATATTTAATGACTATGACATTTCATTTTTATTTATTTAGTCATTGAAGGGAATTATTATTATTATAGATAATTTTCAAACTATTAGAGCACATCAAATGATGTTTTTATTCATTTTTTGCTACGAAATGGTAGCGGCATAGAACATTTAATACAGCTTTACATCCGCTGTATTTCAAAATGCAATCGAGGAATTAGAAATTAATAAATAATAGGGTTGTCTTGCATTGACAAACAAATATACTGTAGCCCTCTTTTTTCTTTGCACAGGTATCATAGGAAAACAGCTGGATGAAAACCAGAAAGACCACTCAGCCTGAATCTTCTGTAATGAGTTTTAGAGAAGGCTTTTCACATTTTACATTTTTACAGTTACTATGCCATTTGGGGGAGTGAGGGGTGGGAATTAAAATATTTCAAGCATGTTTTCCTGGGGGAATAAATTGAGAAAAGAAGAGATAATTCTTTATAATGTCAATCTTTACACACACAATCCATATCCTTTTGTTTGCTTTTTTTGTTTTAAACCCTGGTGATAATGGTTTTAGATTTAGTATTTACTTCAAGAGCTTGGAATGTTTGCATTTGGATAAGCAAAAAACACAGGTTTTTTCTACCTACAACCAAGTAAAGCCAAGTAAATACATTTGTTTCCCGAACATTTCTAAAAGAACATTAATGTATGTCTATGCATAACAAATATTGTCAATCACAATGAAGGATAATCTATTGAATGATATGATTTTAACTGTTTTAATCCCCTTTACTAACATAAAGCAAATATTTAATTATAACAAGTGACTAATCTGGTCACTCTACTTTGTCTTAAGCTTGTGTTCTTTGTTTTAGAATTTTCATTTTCTGAAAAATTTTTAGCTGCCTGTTCCTTATCAGCAACTATCCTTCTATTATCTGCTTTCTCTTTAAGCTCTTATGCTTGCTGTTCTTTTTCTCTCCCTTTATTTTCACTTTGCCCATCCCTGCTTTTCCTTCTCCACAGAAGCTTATTTTCTAATCTGTCCTAAAGAAACTTTCTCTGTAGTATTTACAAGCTCATTTTCAGACAGATGTTCTAAGCATATGCTGAGGTGCCTTATGATTCAGGGCTTTACAGATGTTACAGAATCAAAATTCTCTTAACACTCCTTTGGCATAGCTTATAGAGACACAGAGGCTGAGAAGTTCTGACCTCCAAAATTTGAAGGATCTCTACAAAGGCCGAGCTGGCATTTAACTAAGCCTTTGTTACTTTGCTTTCATAATTTAAATAAATAATAAATACAGAAAAGGAAAAATCTGATACAACAAAACTAATGAGAGAATCTGGGTTGAAAGCATATGAAATGCAGAATGAAGATGCATTTAACTGTATGCAAGAAATCACTGGATCACAGAGTTGTTAGGGCTGGAAGGGACCTCAGGAGAGCATCCAGTCCAACCCCTCTGCCAGGGCAGGGTCACCTGGAGCAGGTGACACAGAAGCGTCTTCTCCAGACCGGACGGGTCTGAATCCTGGGCTGCTCAGAACTAAATTTTCACCAGTTAGAAGAACCTTGACAAAAAAAAAAATTCGAATCCAACGGTTTACAGTCCACTATGCAATGGAGTAAAAAAAAAAAAAAACCAAAAACTTTAGGCTTACTGGAGATGAAAACATTTATTTTTTTAACTAAATAGAGCCTCAAGTGCAACCAAAGTTGAATTTGAAAAAGAATAAGGTTTAGAAAAATATTTCTGAACAAAACATAAATGTGACCCCATTTTTTAATTTAAAAAAATCTATTTTCATAGCCAATTACAGCTGCCAATTTATTAGAGTCATTCAAGATGCAAGTTGTTTCATTAAAATGATAAAGAAAGGAAGACAATGATGTAAGATCATTTAAGATACAGGTTGGCTGATTCTCTCTGCAATTAATGAATGAATTAATTAAACTTGACAAAAACCAAAATACACTAGACAGCTCATCCAAGAAGCAGTCCCAATTTGGCAGATGACTGTAACCCAAAGAGCAGCTGAGGTTACCTGAAAACTAACTGGTCAAAAGAAAACATTTATGCCACTGGGGTTGGGACTTGCACATTTCTGCTTTGATTGCAGCCACAAACAAGCCCGTGTGAGTGAGTTAAGCACAATTTCACGTGGAAGAGTTAAGGAACCGAAGTGCCCTGGAAAAAAAACTCATCCAACCTGCAGTATCCATTACTTTTTCCTATGCAGATTTTTCTCACACACAAATATTGTCCCACGAAAAATATTCACCATGGAATTATTGAGTTTTTGCTGCTAGATGTTGCACATCTAAGATGAGAATGTTTGTGTATCAGCTGTGGTCTGAGATCTAAATTTTCTCCAAGTTTGCTGGCTCTGGGCTTGATGGTTTAGGTTAACTCTTTCTTTAAATTTCAATTTGGAAAAAAAAAAAGAATTTAGGTACTAATTTCTCAGCCCAGTCAGCAGCTAAATGACAACCAGAATGGAAACATGAGAAAACTGTACTACACAGTAAAAGGGAATGCCTCAAGATTTTCCAAATATAATCCTATTTGCAGGTTTGTCTTAGTTTTTGGTATTGCTTTTCGATATTGTTTTTCCGTGGCAAAGTTGTTTCAGAACAAACTTCATTAATTTTGCACTGAGAAATACCTCAAAGACATGTTTGTCTTTAATTACTGTAATTTCTTGCTCAGATTGATGCTTTCTTTAAATGGCAAATTCTTGCTTTGAGTGACAAGTGATTTTGAGTAATTTGAGTGTTTGCAGTAGTCTTCTCACATTCCCTACACAGGTTTGTTTTCCCATTTGTCTTATCTCATACCTATCTACTAAAGAAAACAGAAAGTAGATTAAGGATTTCAACTTAGATTTTTTTCATTTTCAGAACAATTATTGCTTATGAATATTGTGGATCTGGGGAGTTACACTTCAGAACTTCACATGAATGCTTTTAAGAAAGACACACCACATCCTCCTGTGAGATTCCAGACTATTATATCTATGATAGCAAGGTAAGTAAATAACATTCCTCCTAAAACTTGATAAATGTTACAAAAAAGAGGCGTGCACAGGGTTGAACAGTCGAATGGTGCACAACACTGACACTCTAATTAAGCCAATTTCAGAGTCAAAATGGCAGTATCATCCAAAAACCAGCAGGTTGATGGCAGGTATCATCTCACTGAGGAAAATGATGGCCATGGTTGTCGACATTATGTGAATCCCTGCTGTATGGGACAGGACACCCAGGAAGGATGCTCCACAGGAGGAACCCATCACAATCTTTCCTGATGGCCACTAGAGAATTTTCCTTTCTCTATCTGCCTGTTCTTCCCTAAGGCAATATGGACATAGCTGTAGGTCATCAGCTACATGTCCCTGGAATAAAAAAAGCTTAGTGCATGTCCAGCTGCCTCAGCTTTGTGTTCTCTAGTTTGTTACCAGTCATTAAAATACAGTATTTATTCTTCATCTGCTGCTTAGAAGCCATTGTCTGCTTCATGTTTTCTGCAGAATGGTCTGAATAAAAAATACTTAGCACTAATTTGTACTAAGAGGTCATACTCAGGTGGGTAAAATCGCATTTCCTCTAGTTCCAAACCCTAGCAGAAATGGCACATGGCTGCAATGAAGTCAGAAGACACAGTAGAAACACATGCTACCCTAGTGCTATTAGACTGCACAAGAACAAGCCACTTTATTTTAGCATTTGTGTGATCAGAATGATGATATGATATGATATGATATGATATGATATGATATGATATGATATGATATGATATGATATGATATGATATGATATGATATGATAGCAAGTTTATTGCTTTTTGTAGAATTTGCTCTCTTGGAGTCTTTTAAAATATGGAATTTAGCTCCTTTTTGTGACAATGACCTATTGGGATGAGTGTCTTGGTTGATGTTTCCTATGAACCCAAGAAGTTCATCATTGAAATGTTTTTTTTTTTTTCTTTTCCCCCTAGGTCACTCTCAAATGTGTCACCTCCAACTTTAACATTTAGGCCCAAACGATAATGGTAACAAAGACAACAGAGTGTGGGGGGTTTGCTCAGCTGTTTGTCTTGTTGCTCCTTTTTTTAAGCCAAGTGGAAGAAGGGTGAGATAAAAGGAAGAAAAATCAGTTATTCTTTCTCTCTTGTGAGTGCAGCCATAGGAAACTGTGCTCCACAGGTTGCGAGACTTAAATTACAAAGGCTAAAGGCTGGTTTCAGTCACCTCACATCAGAGCACATGTCTGCACTTTTTAATTTATATTTTCCCCTCAGTTTACAGAAGGCTGCCTGAGATAAGCATCATCCTTTGATCTCCCTGAAAGTCACTTGTCCCTAGGTAGGGACACTGCATATATAGAGTCATCTCTGTTCCTCTCCCAGCATCCTGCTGCTCTAGTCTTTCAGTTGTTTCCAATCCATCTTTTAGAGATACACACAAACATACTCTTCCTAGCCAGCTCAGCAAGCTGTCCTACCTGGAAAGCACAGAATGTGTCTCTGGAATGGCTTTTTAACAAGTTTCACAAGGATGCAAAATTACCTAAAACGACACTCTGGATGGTCAGATGGAGCTGTCCACAACAGGCACCTGGAACTAACATGCAACTGCCTCAAGCTAGGGAAAGCAAATTTGAGAATAAAGCATCTCTTGGAGAGCAATTGCCCATGCGTGTTCCCACTGTGAGAGATTCACATTTGTGAAAAGCAAAATCTTGGCAGGCAACCCCTTGATGTGCAGAAATTTGCAAATCATTTCAGTCTAAGCAATTTTCCCATCCTTACCAGAGAGCACTAAGGCTGCAATTGTACCCTGAGAATCACAGCTACTGAATTCTAAGCAAAATGAAATTTCAGCACAGAGTCAACACCGCTAAATACTAAAATGCTTAAGAGAAATGGCATTTAATTAAAATATCCAGACCTTTTGTAGCTAATGCATCAAACTTTGTACACTAGAAATCTAAACCCAGGATTAGTGGAAGTTTTAAAAAGGGATTAAACAACATGAAGATCTGGCATTATTCTGATAAGACTGCAAAACACAACAGCGCTCCTCCACCCAGTCCCTCAGCAAAATGTGAGACTGGAATTAGTGATACTCCATACCCTTCTCTTTCATATCTCTCTTTAGATATCTCACTGGTTAAGAAACAAAAGCTTGCCCAGGAATAAATGTAAAAAGAGGGTTTAAATGTCAATATTTCCTAAAGGTAAGATCAGTCATTCAGCACATTTCTAGCACTCACCAGAAACATCTGGTCTTGCAAATAGTGAAAAATGAATGAGTTGTATCATGGGTTTATCCCAGCATGGTAAAACCTCTGATCTAATCATGACACTAAGATCAAAATGAGAAAAATACCCAACAGTGCAAAATAACATAAAATAGAGGCATGTTGTGAGAGAGTCTGAAATGGTTTAGTGAACCAGGAGAATTGCTTATTTATTAGGTAAACTTTCCTGGCCTCAGACAGCACAGTTACTCTCAGCCTCTTTCTAGGATTTAGAAAGAAGTAGGGAAAGAGCAGGGTGTAAGTTACATAAACGGTTACTTTCATTGCACAGGACAGCACACCTTCTTGCAGTCTCAAACACCGGACCAAATCCTAGACACTAACATGAATTTGAGCAGTCAAGTCACCTGAAAATTCTGTTTGAACAAACTACTGCATGTGACTGATATAAACCCATCCCTGCACTGGCATGGCTAACTGAGGTGGAAATTTACCTATTTTCAAACTAATCCTAAAATATCAACAGAAAGCACAGCTCTCTGGAGTTGTTCACTTTCTCCAGAATGGCATTTAGAGTAGTTTTGGATTAATTTTGTAGTATTAAGATTGTCAGATGAGCAACACCACCACAGATTTCAAGTATGAAGGAGTCCAATGGAATGGAAACTGTTTACTCAAAATCTGAATGGAGATGCAGCTTATTGCATGAGATGATAAAGTTCCACAGACTTCTGTGTATCCCCCAAAAGGGGGAAGAAAGTTAATATAGTTAAATAATTCTTTTTTCATCTTAGATTTCTGGGGTCTTGAAACCTTTTATAAGAAGTCCTACCCACTCTCTATTTCTAATGGTTTTCCCACAAAGTGCTACCCACCGTCTCCTTCTTTTTTTTTTCTTATAATTTAACTGTTTTTCAAATTTTTAGTCAACAGTAACATTATGGAAGATAAGCAACTAATGATCAATTTTTAACAGATTACAGGTCTTAAGCCTTAGAGATAGGACACAATAGCATGCAGTATGTAATTTCATCTGTGAGACACTCATTTTCTATCATTAATCTACACTATATAAAAGGAAAAAAGTACACTGTAAGCACAGTTATTTCATCAAACAAAATACTCAAGGATTTTTAAGGTACCAAAAAAAAAAATTGCAAAATCATATGACATAAGGCTCTAACCATGCTAGAAAAATAAAACCAAAGTCTTGTAGAACATTGCTTTAGTTAAGGAGTGGTAGTTGTAGGATGTCTGAATGCGTACAGGCACCAGCTTCCTAATGATTAGCACAGTTTCATTGACAGGCTCGGCTGCAGAATCACAAAGCAAACATAAATTGCAGCAAATTAGCAGAAGATTTTTTTTCTTTCAAGAAAAAAGTTTAATGGATGTTTTGCCTGAGAGGCTGATTTCAATGGCTTCTCAGCAGATGAGGCCGTGCTGCCAGGAACCACAGGAGTGTACAGTAAATTTAATAATGGCCCTATGCCACAGCATGGTTTACACAGCTACGCAGCAGATCCCCAGTCAGTCACAGGCTCTGCACATTCAGCACAGGAAACTGAGCATTTCAGAGCCATGAAGGTCTGGGTCTCATTAGGCAGAGCTAGAACTTGTGGCTGTCTGCAGAGATAGCTGCCTCTTAAAAATCCATCCTGCTTCCAATGAATTTAACACAGCTTTATCAATAAATTCTGTCACAGCAGAATTAACCCATAAACAAAATCACTGAAAGATGCCAAAAGGGAAAGGAGGTTTGCAAATATTTGAGAAAAGATAAAAATGAAGAAAATGTAATATCAGGAGGACTTTTTACTACATCCAATTGATCACCAAATTCATCTCTCCCAATTTAAAGACACAAAATGAAACATCAACTTCATGTTGCAAATACATGAATAAAAAAAAAAAGCCATGCCAGGAATATTGATATCAGAGCATGCCATTTGAGTTACAATTGGCAATAATTGCCAGTCTCTGTTCCGGAACATTTTAATTTACTCATGGCAAACTGACATTCAAATAGGTAGAAAAAATTATTTCCTACTTTTAAAATCAGCAAAGAAATTCTTCCAGTCTGATCTTTACAATTGACTAACCCCAGCATAAACACAGGGCAAATATCGGCACTGAAAGGAAAGAGGTTTCAGAGGTGATGCTTAATCATGGTAGCCACAACATCATTGCTTGCTTATTTTGCTGTCTGCAGAATTGATACATATGTTCTCATGAATAAATTCATTGATCTCTCTCTCTCAAACATTAATATGAACAGGCATCATGCTACAGAAACATATCCATTTGGGATGCTCTAAAACCTCCTGGAAAAAAGTGCACATAAAAATCGACATTGAAGATGAATAAGTATTTTGTTATTATCACCATTTTCAAGCGTCTCTATCATCGATGAACTCAGACCTCAAACACCATTACATACTTGATGCTTTTCTCAAAGAGGTATGAATTATTGCTGCTAGTTTGGAGTAGACAAAAGTGTTCATTGCCACGTTAATGCTGACATATCCTCTACATGTCCGGCACCTTTTCCTTGAAAAGTTACACTCTTCAGTCTGCTGGATAGCAGAAATCACTCTCTGTATGCAACACCACAATAGATGAACAGTTTATTTATTTGAGTCCCACTCACACCCAATAGGAGCGAGTCCCAAACTCGTTCTTCCTACACGGGCAGAAGAGCCATTGTGGGTGGTGAGCAGGAGTGTACCTGCGAATCCCAGTGATGACCCAGGTCAACAAAGTCAGAGCCAAAAGAAAACTTTAAATCTCCTCTTTGAGTCCACACTGTCCTCAAATTGTTTTGCTGTCCTGGAGGCCGGGGGCAGAGAGGACATTTTCTGTTCTGACAGTGCTATTGCATTCTATCTTCTTAAGGTAATTACTCTGACTTTCTTGAGATATAGTGGATTTTGACTTAAGGCCTTTTTATGCCACTCCAAGAGGAAAAAATAATAAAGATTTTAAAGTGCTTGAAAACAGCCTCAAGTCCAGTCATAAATAACTACAGAATTACATCCTAAATGTTTACTAAGCTGAGGGAAGAGATAAATCACATTATATCTAAATGGAATAAATATACTAATAAATAGAAGTTTTGGAGCACAGATGGCAGTAGAAATAAATATCACTGCAAATCTTTTCCTTTTAAAAGCTGATTTAAAGTGAACATAAATGATGACACAATCATATTTAAAGGACAAGTGTAGGTTAAATAATTTACATATATTAAATAGCTAAGCCTTGGGAAAAAATAAAAAAGAGGCAGCATGGACAGGACCATTTATTCTTCATGACCATTAGACATTTTTGTTGCTCTCTGTGGCAGAGTGGTATAGGAAGCCTAATTATTTTATGTTACTTTCTTCAAAAGTTTAAACTTATATATACAAAACTTAAAGAATCTTATTACTACTGTGAGATTTACATAGGATTTTTTTACTAAAAGCACAGGCAATATGCAGTGATTTCTGCAACCACACTGGAGTGGATTACCACGGCTCTCCTTCGTGCCTTGGCAACACACTCCCAAAATACAATTACGGGATCGCTGCCACCTGCCAGCTGGAGGAACCAAACCACATCCTCCCACGGAATAATAAAGAATGTTAAGATTAAAAAGCAAATGAAGGTTAAATCCTAGAGGTCTTCAGGGACCGCTGGGCTGTGTGTTACTCCTTTAATCAATTTTACTTGTCCACAAAGATGAAGACTCTTCCCAGTCAAAAAAGTCCATCTTAATGAAATGCCTGAATTTTCACACAACTGAATGTGTGCAATGTGCAACTCGTGTTAAACCTCACCTCTGGATTTATAGCTTTTTCATCTTGAAGCAGGAAAAAGAAAATAGGCAAATTGTTCCCACTGTCAAAAACCCCACAAACTCTGCTAAGAATTTCACATTAAGAAGACATCTTAATGTGAAAAGAGGGTTACTGGCGTATATATCAGTCTGGGAAAAAAATTTCCAAAATGTTGTTATTGGACCATGATTAAATTCTCCCACTCCTTTTTTTTTTTTTTTCCAAAAAAAAAAAAAGGCAATTATATTCTAATAGAGTGATGAAAAAAGGATTTATTCAGAATCACTTAACAGTGATATGAAGGAATAATTTTAATTATCTCTGAGAGTATATTAATCTAGAAGTTTTTGTCTTCATATGAGACCACTTTTATAATTCTGTTCATGTCCACATTTTTACTCCCATAAACTTACATATTAGATTTAATTTCAGCATATTCACAAGGGAATAGTATTTGCCAGTGTACAGGTGCTTCTTGATAGTCCATATTTCAGTTTAAATAAACCTAAACATGAACAAGGGCTTGTGTATAGATATCCTATGGAGTTTCTTCCCCATAATTTCAATTATTCTTAAAAATTGGAAGGCTTTATGCCCTTAATACTTAAGATCACTTAGAACTTTGCTCCAAACTACCCAGTGTTGCCCAGAATTTATCACCTAAGGCTGTACAGCTACTAGCACCTGTAAACAAGGTTATGGTTCCCTACAGACTTCCACATTCTTACTCCTTCTTGCTTAAGCTTTCCAGTTTTCAAAGCTGTTTCATGCACAACTCCACCAACATTTACACATCAATAACTTAGTATGACACCGAGCAATATTAACCTCTGTTCCCAGCATCCCCTCCCCATACTAATTATTTCTGGCATATAAAGCTGAAGACATAGGTCCCCAAGATCTTGGCCTAGGATGCAGAGCTGGCCTAAGAAGTTTACAAGTCTGAAATTTGCTCCAAACTTTTCCCCCACTAACAGCCATCACACTTGTGCTGGTGATGCTGAATTACATCATGTGACTTAAAAATATCTTTGCCATCCCACTTCCACCAACACCCCCATTTTGGAGGGTACATGGGACCAACAGTTTATAGAAACTGAAAAATAAAAGGAATAGAATTCCCACTCTTAGAGAGCTTCTATGTAGGGTTACATTACAAGGGTGTTAGGGGAATTTAGTGTTTCTACTTAAGATTATGTTCCTGCTCTAAATGTAAAGACCCTTTCGTTTTGAGATTCAAAACTGACATTTTCCAAATTCAACAACCTAAATTCAACAATATTTTTTAACAACATGACATTAATCCGGACTTCATTATTCCTAGAAAACTGACTGAGAAGCAAGTTGAAGCAATTCCTTAGACAATTTATTTGTGTTCTGACCAACTAGTTAAAAAAAAAAAAAATTACACAGTGCAGAAATACTCAAATTAAAAGAAATATCTTTTCTACATATCTGAAACTACAATACACTGCATTGTTGTTACAGGTTTATGAAGCAGCTTTTCTCTGTTGTCTGGTGTACAATATCATACACAGGAAAAGGTTAATCTTCAGAGAAAATATCATCTCTTGGCCCTGTGCATTTGCTGGAGTCACACAAGCTTTCTTTGAAGTTGCCTGTCATCCCAGCAAAGCTGCTTTAAGTAGTTCAAATTAAATATCACTAGTATTACATGTTGGTAGCAAGTAGAGGCAAGAAAGAGAAAAGCTTTGGGGTAGAATTAAAAGGGGAAATAGGATTATGTTTGCTCTGTAACATGGCCCCCAAATTATCATTTTAAAAATTGTTTAGGCCTCAGCTGTACAGAAGCTAAATTTACTCAGTTCTGAAAGTATCTGAACTTGATCTGACATGCCACTATTGATCCAGCAAATTTAGAAACATTTTTCATTTATTCCTGGTAGTACTTTCAATTACAGAGATACTATCATTTTGAATATTTCCTCCTATGAAGACTTCCCCCCAGGTTTTACAAAAGGAAACCTATTAAAATGTTTCCCCATCCTTTTAGCAGGAAAAAAAGACAAGACTGAATAGAACAGGAAAGACTGGAGCTCAATACTAAAGCAAAACCTGGCTGAGGAGCCACACTTGCTACTGGATCAGAGGAAAAATTCCAGACCACAATCAAACTAAGGCCAAGCTAACATGCTTTGGTGATTCAGAAGGCGGGATAAAAAGGGGAGGAAAAAAAAAAAAGAGGAGAGTAGAAAAAATTTCAAGTAATTTAAAAATTTCTGGGTTTAGTTTCAAGAACTGGGTTTAATACTTCAAGAGAGGGAAAATGCTATGAACCTCTGGCATTGACTGGCAGAGTAATGAAATCCATGACTTTGGATTTCAACATACTAGAATCAAGTCATTCAAATAGTGCTTTGAGACTCAAATTGTAACTGAATTTCAGTTTGCTGGTAGAAAGCATTTATCCTGTCTAAATATCAGACCATTGACCTAAGTAGAAGTTTTCTTAAGATTCACACTCTTTAAAAGGGAGAGAATATTAAACCATCAAAACATACTGTAGTGAGGACTCCCTTATATGGTAAAGCAGACTCTGAGATGACTTGCAAATGGTATCTGTAAATATTAATGCACTTTGACATTGAATATTGCATATCATACATTTTAAGTGTTTTTTTAGTGTGCTGATGTTTACAGAGAAATGATGTGTTTCTGAATATGTCTGTTTTCAATTCAAAGTGTGGCTTCATTAAGGAGAGTGATAACATAAAACTTAGTGGCATGAGCATTCCTCAAGAATTGCCACAAAATTGACATGCATCCTTAATACAACCTTTTAATTGGGTTTGTGGGCACCAAACAGCTTCATGAGCTTTAGCTGTTCTTCACCCTCTTTTCTACAGTTCCAGCTTTCCAGTACCCAGCCTGGGTATTGACTGCTTTTTAATACAGAGTGGTTTTCTCCAGGCTGGGACTTCATTTTTCAGTTGCCTTCATTAAGAAAGCAGGCACTAAAACCTCGCAAGATTCCTTCAGTCCTAGGAGAATTGCTTCCATCAGGACTTTTTTCATACTCTTATTACTGACTCTGTTACCTTCTTTCATAATATCCTAGAATACTTAATTGGAAAATGGCTATGAAGAATTCCAAACACAACATCAGTACACAAGATTCACAAGCCTCAGTTAAAATAAAATATTGAAGGATCTTAAACATTGCAGGTGACATTGAAAGAATAAGCACTGTTATATATGTATGTGCTAAGAAAATATGGATATTTCATTTAGATTAACTGCTGGGCAAGTGGAGTGGCAGGCCCAAAGTGCCAAAACAGGTGCAATGTCCATTCTGCAGCACAGGAACGAAATCATGAAAGCTGCAAAAATGTCTGTGTAATGCATCCTTGTCTGTGCCTTTAATTTGGACTCTGAAACACCTCGATTTACCTATATCAGATTCGGGGCATTTCCTTTATTCTGCTTTTAACAGAAAGGTTTTCTTTGCCTTAATCTTCTGCAGGATCTGGCAAAAATGAACACACAGACGACTGTGTCAAGAGACAGACAGAATCTCGTGTTTCAATGAGCACAGGAATGCCTCATATGTGTGGAGCTACTTTGAATCTAACCCACCTATGCAGCTGTCAAGCCAGAGCACATGCTGAGGAAGAACAGGTTGCCTTAGCAACCCCAGTCCTGTTGTAGAGACTTCAGAAAAATTGAGTAATTTTATCTTTCTGCAACACCATTGTGCCATTGTGCTTAAATACCTCACACATAAAATAGACATACATTACCAAACTCTCCATACACACTTTGAGCTATTTGCATGCTATGGGTTATAGAAGACTCTGCTTGGGAAAGATTTTCTTCTTTCTTACCATTAGTGACCCTTGCAGCTGTCATCAATTAAAAAAGGTAGCACTTACTCATTGCCCTTTTTTGGATTTGTTGGAGATGAAGACTGACACCATTACGGAGTTAAAACTTCTCTTCCAGCTGTGCTGGCTATAATGATTAATCTAGCTCAGAAAACGACCAGCTACCTAAAATTGATTTTAATACATGATCTTGTTGGGATGTTCAGAGAAACCTGTGAGAAGGAATAATGACTGCACTAGGCCAGTATGCTTATTATTGTGAATAGCTTTTGGCTACACAAATTTCAGGTCTGAACTGTACATAATATGCCATTAAATTGTAATAATTGAAAGTTCTAGAGAAAGGAATCTAACGATACCCAACAGAACAATTTTAGCTCCATGAGAATATATTTAATTAACCCTTAATCATTTTCACCTTCATGACACTGGAAACACTTCTAGGATTTGATTTACAAAATTATTATGCCATTAATAAGAGAAAGATATTATTGACATACCAAAATCCAATTTAATTACTCCCTTGATTCCTCCAGAGGCAGAGAGAAGCTTGCAATTTTCTGACACTATGTTCCATTTTTAATATTGTGAAATAAAAAATATCTCTGAGTAGGCCAGAAATGTTGCATAATTGCTTCTGTCTGAGCTACAAGCACAACTATACCAATGTATTTTGGCTACCTTGAAAGTTCTTTTTTGGATTTTTCTGTATCAAGTATCCCACTTAATACTTTATTATTTGATAGAAATATTCTTGCATGAAAAAGCTTCTACAGTGACTGCCAAACAACTTGCTATTATTTGCATTTTTAAAAGGCATAGTTTGCAATGTATTTAAGAAAATGGAAATTCCTGAACTATTTTAGGAATGCATAGCTCATCTAACTGACCACTCCAGAATTTGGATGTAAACAAGACAAAAATTCTTAAACTTGTTTTCCAACTGTCAAGAAAACCATGCCTGTTCACTTACATAATTAATAGACTGATATATATTCGCAAAAAGCTAAAATTTACATGCTTCCGAATTTACATACAGCAAAATCCACATAAAAGAGAGGAGGAAAAAGCCTAACAGAGCTGAGACCATAAAAGCTTGAGAAAATGCTGTCATGTGTGCATCAAGCTCCATAGTTCTTCCTGAGCACCCTGCGCTGCCATATAACATCACAGGGGCCTGCCAGCTCAAGGTGAAGTCTATCCTAAATAGGTTTCCAACAAAAACAACAAAAAATAAGTAATCTTTGTTGACAGCCACAGGCAACACTTTCCTTGCTCTTTTTACAGCTTTTGTAATTCTCCTAAACACCTCAACTTCTCTGCATTTTCAAGACGTGTGTAAAGTCCTACTCCACTTGAATTTTATACAAATTAGGCCACTGATATTTGTCATCAGAAATTCCAGATATTCATTGTAGAGAGATATCAGAAAAGATAAGCTGAACAAATTGAGATTTCTTCAATTAGTTCATTGCACCATCTTGCCCTGCACTGTAATTTTGTGTGCAGCTATCTTTATTTCTCATGTGTAAAGTGAAGTCTCGGTGGCAAAATAATCATATGCAGTATTTAGACTGGTGTGTTATCAGGGACAAATCTTTTTCATTCTCAGCTACTGGAGATGAAAATCAAATGTGTTTTAAAGTACACTTGAGGAATTTCCTATCCCTTTTCTTAATAGCAGGTTATATGTTTATTGGTAGCTAGCAACTCCAAAGTCTTAGCCAGAAATATGTAATATTATTTTGGAAAGTACTACTGAGAGTGGATATTATGGTTAGTTCAACTTTTGGCCATTGCATTAATTAGGCTTCTTTATCTTGTACATATCCTGCTCACAAAAGTAGCATTAAGACTGATCTTACATTCTGGGTGTCAAAAGGTCCAAAAGATGCACTATTCATAATAAATTGAAGGAAATCTATGCAGCAAAATTATTTAAATACATCCTTTGTGTACTAGTGGACTGATAATAAAAAGTGAGTTTGCAGTCCAGGAGAAGGAAGACATTATAAGAGGAGAATGACTACCAAATTCTCAACACCATACAAGAGTTCAGAGAACTGTAACAAGTCAGTGGCAAATATAAAAGAAAACAATAAATACTCCTATTTTTTATACACTATAAATATAATGTGTTATTTTTTCAAATGTGTATGTACACATGCAAAACATTAACCAGTGCAAGCCTCAGGATATCCATATCTGCACTTGTGTACGATATTGAATTACCTGCCTTGCATCTGGGCTATTACATACTCACTAATTACACATTCCCAAAGCATAAGACCTATTTATGTTAGAATAGACCTTTATTATGTCTCATTTAGCGTGAGACTGTGCCTGTTTTCATCTGAATTCTGCAGGGAAGGTGGCTGGTGTTTATAAAATCACTCATTTGATGCTGACTGCTAACCCAATATTGAGAAGTTCTTTAGTTCAAGTTATACAACAGTGCTACTTAATACACTCTCCAAACACTACAGTGAAGAGCGAATTCAGTTCCTTCTGAAATTTTTATCATGTCATATCATGATGACGTATTTTATCATGTCACTCTAATATCCAAATGTCTAATTAACTAATGCATTTTTACAGTGCCTTGTTTCTAATATCTTCAGCAACAGTCACAAATATCCACTGTTCAGTGTGTTCAATAAGAAATAATTGGGTTTTGTTTTTCTGGAAACATACATGTTTCAGCCCCCAGTGCATAAAGGGGATTATGAAAACCACGACCCACTTGGAATTTAACCTGGCAAGGACAGGTGAAGTCTTAGCTGAAAGGCAGTGTCTGTGTAATGCAAACAAATGCCAAAAAAATCAAACATGTTTTATGTCAAGACATGTTTGTAATGCTGACACAGTTCTCCATTTAAATTAGGACTTTTGATTTTTCTTGATAAAGAGTAAAAAGAAAATAGAAGAACCTTTTAAAAAGTGTTTTATACTCACAGTAGTTGAGAATGTTGAGCTCCTAGCCAGGAGAGACAGCATGGTGAAGCTCTAACCCTTCAGAACTGGATTTTAGTGGAAGTGTTGACACAGTGTTAGTTATACCACCATGAGTACAACGCCAATACATTATTCCTTTATGGTAACAGACAGTGCTGAAGCTGCCCTGTAATTTGGCACAGAACATTTCTATACTAATGCAATGTGACAATGTTATTATGCCTGCTATTTTCCATGCCATAATAGCAGTATTTGTTTCCACAAACATGCCATTACATTCACTAATATGGCTCTGCTTAGAGACTGCCCAAATAAAAACTGATGCAAACTTATAGAAAGCAGGTAATCTCTTATGGGTTTGTTTTGCTGTGCCAGAGTCATTTTCAACCCCATTCTTATTTTTTAAAAAAAAAAAAAGGAAAAAAAAAGATTAATTCCCTGGGAGGATAGCTTTCACTACATAACCTGCTGTTAGATATGGTTACTATGTTGATGATGTATTTTCTCAGAGGAGATGCATCCATTTGTAACAACAGCCATTAACTGTCCTTTTAGTACAGTATCTTTTTGTTGTAGGAAAACCACTACTGGTCTGCTTTACACCAATCAGTGTAACACTTCCGTCTATCACATCCAAAGAGCAGTGGTGCCCCGAATCTCTAAGTGTCCTATCACATCAAAATAAAAAAAATGATAAACCAGATAGGATCCTGGGGTCAAAATTTCTCCTGCCTTGTTTATCTTCCAGCAGACAGGACACTGCAGCACACTGAAAGTTCCCACCTCTGCCACCATGGAGGTTTTGGGTCTGCAGGCACTTCACACTCACTGGAGGGGACTACTGAGGTTTGCAGCCAAGAAAAAGCTGTGTGATGGGTGTTTCTGACTACAACTGTAAAAGTATAGCCTTACATGTAGTTGGCCCGGGTCTATTTCCATAGTAGTGAATTCCCTAAATTTCTCCTTCTTCCCTAGCAGACACACAGAGGACACTCTTGGGCTAGGAAAGAAAACAATCTGCCTCACATGGTGCTTATTTTGAGAGAACTTTAAAAAAAAAAATCTTCATTTTCATTTCCACCTCAAATAATACACTGGACAGCACAGGAGTAATAAGTTGCTGTTATCACAAAAATTAAAGAAACATCTTGCACAGTGTATTAGTGGAATACATTATAACAATTTCCAAGAAACTATTTCTTTCATTTTTGTCTTCACACTTTCTGTGATGGAAATTTAAGACAAAAATGATACAGGTGATACATTTTCATTGTAAAGCCCAGGAACGATGCATGTCAGATCTTCATGCTCTGGGGTTACTATGGGAAACACATTGAAAGTATCAGCTCAAATGCAGCAAGGTAATTTGTGCATATTTATGCAAATTGCAGATGATACAAAGCTGGGAGGAGTGGTTGATCAACCAGATGCGTGTGCTGCCATTCAGAGGGATGCTGACAAGCTGGAGAAGTGGACTGACAAGAACCTCCTAAAAAAATGCCAAATCCTGCACCTGGGGAGGAATAAACCCTCACATTGGGACAAGCTGGGGCCTGACCAGCTGGAAAGCAGCTTGGCAGAGAGAGATCTGGGCATCCTGATAGTCAACAAGTTGCACATGGGTCAGCAATGCGCTCTTGTGGCCAAAAAAGACCAACACTGGTTATTGGTGGTAAAATGTTGCAGAAAGGTTGAGAGATGTGATCCTTCCACTCTACTCAGCACTGCTGAGATGCACCTGGAGCACTGTCCCCACGTGCTGAGCCCCCAGTGCAAGAACAACATGACAACACAGGAATAAGCCCAGCAAAGGGCCACAAAGGCCTTCAAGGGTTCTCTCCTACGAAGACAGCCTGAGGAAGCAAGGATTCTTCAGCCAGGAGAAGAGAAGGCTCAGAGGCAATTCATCAGTGTTTTAAAATAAGGTAAAGAAGACAGATTTTTCTTAGTGGTGCCCAGTGACAGAACAAGAGGCAATAGGCACAAACTGAAATATATGAATAATCATTTAAACTTAAGGAAAGTATTTGTACGGCGATGGTGAATGAGCATTGTGACAGGTTGCACAGATTGGTTATGGAGATTTCATTTTTGGAGAGGATGACCCAGACAACTGATTGGTATCTGACTCTGCTCTGAAAAGATCCTCTCACCCTGGCACCTTTATCATTGAAATTTCTGCTCAGATATATCCCCTCTGCTCAGATATATCCCCTAAGAACTCGTGGAACAAAACAGAAGCAAGGTGTGATGGGTTAAATCCTGGCTGAGGGTGAAACACCCACGCAGCTTAACACCCACTCCGTCTTCTCTGACTATTCCCTCTGCTATTTCTCACATGTTTTCTTCCCTCCTCCTTCATCTCTCCAGAATTTTGGCAAGAATGGCACACTTTGTAACTGTGTTTTCATAGAGAAACCACCAGCTTGGCTGAAGGACTTAGTGGTGCCCTGTGATGGGCCTGATGGAGCTGGCCACACCCAGTAGGGGCAGTCCTGTCCTCCCCTCACCAAGGCTCTGTAAACCAAGTACTTTTAACCGTTTCTCTTATTATCACTGAATCTTATTTTTAAGTGGTCAATTTCTGTGTTTGAAACAAAAAATTCTGTCTATGAGATTTTGACCTCTTTAGTATTCCATTTTATATAAAACAGTATATTCACCAGTAAAGTGAGCCTGAGTAGCAATACTGGGTTAAATTTGAGCTTCTGTCACCCAGCGTCGCTCCACGCACAATCTGCAATGGAAACATGCTCAGGAACGTGCCTACATCCTTCCTGAATGGGATGCATTTTCTGCAACAAGCAGGTGCTATTCCAGACCTGTTGCTGAGGCAATCTTTCCTCACATGAAGGGAATTTGTCTTATTTCAGTGCTGTGAAGTTTAGTCTGTGGTGTGCAGCCTGTGCCACTTTTCAAAAGCTGTAGTAACATTTCATCATTTCCCACTATGCTCTTCACAATAACAGCAGAGAGCAGGCTCAGAGCATGAAAATGACATTGACAACATCATTTTTCCTCCTTTCCGGCATATTTACCATTATGAAAATTCTCTCTTGTTAGATGTGCTTTGCAGATTTTTTGGTATCTTAACTAATCTAAGGAGCCAAGATAAAGCAGAAACCAAATGTATTATATTTACTGCATTCTCTTATAAAACATCCATATCGAGGATAAATTTATATTTCATGCTTGTGATAAAAAAAAAAAAAATTGCAGAACAAATTTATCTAGGAATAAAGTCAGTATTTTTAGCACCCATCTACTGAAAGGACTCCTTTACCATCATCAGAAATAGCATATTTTGAAATATCTCAAATGTGTGCAATGTAGTCCATGATGTCACTATATAAATTAGAATTCAGAGAATGGTAAATATCTTTCCTAAGTAAGCTCATCAATTTGACAAATTTATGCATTAGCTGTCACTTGAAGAAATAATTCAAAGAATATTCCAGGTCCACACAACAATTACCACAAAAACTCTTACAGAGTTTTTCCTTTGTGAGATGTTATATCTACAACTTCCTGTTCATAGGTTTTAGTTACTTTTGAAACACCTCAACGAAACAGAAACAATAAAAGCAAAACAGAAACATTTTTCTCTTGTAGCAGGCAGGGGGATGAAACTTTTAAAAATATATATTTGGAAATATGACTAATCATGTACCTTGCTGAGAAGTGCAAACTCATATACATAAAGTAAACCCAAAGCTTTGTTCAAATCATTGAAAGTTTTTTGATACCATATTTCATTTCTACCATGAGAGCAAGCACAGAGAAGCAGAATGAGTCCTTTCATCCATCCCTAGTTTTCAAACGATGGAACTTTCATGGGAATAAATTATTAGCTTTTACATACAGTTAATTTCCTAGCCTTGTGATAAACACAAGTTGAGCCAAAAGATTTTCAGATTATAAATATTTTGCTGTTTCAGGGTTTCTCCAAGATGGCACACTTTGCTGTAGAGTGGAGAACCAGGACAAGACAGAAAAATCCAAAATGCTTGACTTGAAAGTTATGCAACACTTTCTATCATCAATCATTCTTTCAGATAAATGTATAAAAATAGAAATAAAAATACTTAACCTTAAGGAAATTCCATCTTCATATGGGTAGAAAAATATGCAACATTTGGATATTACAAATGTGATGAATTAAAACCAAAACTCAGTAGATCACTTATCATTTACTGTGGAATATTATGGCTCTTCCATTATTATTCCACCATCACTTCTGCATAATTCTATTTAGATCAATAAGGTTAGATTGGAATAAAACTGCATTGTGAGGCTGGTGAATCAGGACCCTTTTTTTTGACACATTTAAGCTTTTCCTGAAAGACCAGATGGTTGCTGTGTGTTATTCAGATGAAATCTAAAAGAACTAAAATACTCAGCATGCTTTTATTATTGGCATGTTTAGTGTGTCACCTAAAGAAACCCACAAAGGGAGATAATAAGCCTTCTCAACTGTTTCACAGTAATTATAGCCCTTGTGATAGTGCTACATTAAGATAACAAAATGTAAAACGTGTTTTCAATCAGGAAAGGAAAAAATCTATTTGTAATATTTATGCAGGAAAGGGACTACATCAAACAGGTAACCATCAGTACATTAGACTTGGAATCAAGTGTAACAAGACCAGGTTCTGCTCATGTGTGATACTGCATGTTGTCCAAAATTTATAAAGTATATTCTTTCTTCTTACCACAAGCCTTACAGATTTTCACAGGGTTTACCAGTCCAGTTAAATATCTAATATTAAAACAACATAAAGCTTCAGGCACTTGCTTCAAGTGTCGCCTTGAAGTTCTCAGGTGTTCAGAAGGACATTTTTTTATGTACTTACGGTCATTGCATAGTGGTCCACTAAAGGAGGTCATGCTACAGTCACAACTGAATCCATCCCACTGCTGTAAGCACACGCCCTGGTTTGCACAGGAATCCTCTTGGCACGTTGTACTGGGGCCTAATGAGAACACACAAAAAAGGACTTGCACTTCGTCTTCCAAAGAAAGGTACTTCTCAGCGGGTCACATCGAGTAGTTGCCAACATCTCAAATCAAATGAGCAAAGAGTTACCAAGTCAAACGCACATAAACTTGCTGGTTTTGGAGCAGCACGTAACATTAAAAGGGAGGGTTTGGCTTTAGTTGTAAGATTGCTATTTCAAACACATGAGAATGCACAAAATGGAAGCAGAATTATTCCAGGTACAGTGGGAATGTTAACTTTGTTGTCAGTTATTTGTTAATCTCGTGTCAGACCATTAACTGGCTAACTGTTGTCTAAAAACTTCATTATTTCTTCCTGTAAGTACATTTCAAACAGCAAAGCCAGATGCCACAGGAATCAAAACTCTGGGATATGAAAGATTGGATAATGAAATAGAAAAATGAAACAAATTTTAAAGAACTAATAAAATGAAGCTACACTGTTACAATTATTTAAATCCCACAAATTGTTTTAAATGATTTAGGTCTGAAATTCAGGGCAGTTTGGGATTCTTTGGCAGGAATGTTGACAAGAACTGATTCACATGCTTTAGGGATCCCATGCAGGTTCCTTTTTAAAGGGGAAATGCAGAAAATCAGACTACTAATGAACTGGCATGCCAAAATGTGACATACACATGAAAAACAAAGCTACTCTATTTCTAGAGAATCATAACTAGACTACTGAAATATAAAGAAATTTCAAAAAGGAATGATCAAAGCACTAAAGCAATCACTATACAAACATATTCAAGACTGAAAGCCTTTATGCAAGCAATGCTGGAAAATGAAGGTTCATTTAGCCCATTGTTTTCGAGGTGTGAAAGACAAAATCAGCAACAAAATATCACACTTTAGTTCTGAAATGTACAGAGCATTTATTGCAGAAATCCAACTATGCATTGGGGGTTTCAGTCTTGTTTAATACACACAGGGCTATCTACCTTGCAAATCAGCTTTCATCAATGCAACTTTGTCAGCAAAATAAAAAAGCAAAATATAGTAAATGTTAGTAAGCAATATTGAAATGGCAGCAAACACAGAAAAAAACCAGTCAGAATAAAGTGCATGCTGCTGTTAAAGAGAGAAAGAAATGCCATATAATGCAAACAAATTAATGCTAATAGCCATAAATCTTCAGGCAAGCCAAAATAAGAAAGCAGTCATTTGCCAGTATTTTACTAGAAATATAATGGTTAATTGAGCTGATGACATGTAATGGAGGAAAATTAAAAGTGGGGTTTCTTTTCTTTCTCGGATAGCTATGAATGCATTAAGAGAGTAAATGCATGGCTGAATCCTGACTAGCCCTTTGTCACGTTCAGATACACTGAATTCAAGAATAATTAGCACCGTCATCCTCTGTGGTCTGTCTTTTTTCTAGGCCTTTCTCTGTGACTGGTGAATGAAGACTGAAATGCGGACCGTGAACCACAGTTTACTATGAGCTCACACACACATTTCACACTAAACTCTTGACACTACAAGGGAAAATTTGGTTCCGGGATTGTAAAATTGTCCCAGATTGGTTTGGAGGAGACACATCAATATCCATTTGAAACTCCCACTGCCAGTCATTGATGACAGGGCAAAGCTGGTCCAAAGATTATATAAATAAGTTAAAAATCACGCCCTAGAGAGAAATCCTCGTTGCCCTTCTTTTCTGTTAGACATTCTTCAAATATCTCAGTGTGGGATTTTCTTTTGATTTGCCAGTACTTTAGAAAAATCCATATCAATATGATTTAAGTCAGCTCAATGGCCTCCTCCTTTAAATGAGGCACAGCTCAATCTCTGAACCAAGGCCTGGAACAGTCACCAAAGTGACTGAGAGGAAGGGCAGGGTACACTGCACCCCTGTCTTGGCAAAATTATTAACTCCTCTATTTTTTCTTTTAATACTACTACTACTACTACTACTACTACTAATAATAATAACAACAACAACAATTATAAGGCCACCACCACCTATAACTGACAGCAGCAGGCAGACAGTAGATAGTGATTTCCTTTTCTTTGGAGTTCTGAGCCCAGAAGTTTAAGCATTTGGGCATTACATCACCCTTTCTTGAGCAGAGGATTATAATGACAGAATCCCGTAGCTGACAAGACACATTTTTTCTCACCAGATTTTGCTACTCGGAAACTTTACAAAGCTGAAGTGAAAATATCTGTAGGTGTTTAAATGTTATATATTCATGGATTTATTTACACTTTAGTTATGCAATGTTGAGTTTCCTCATCTTTACAAAAGTAGAGCAAAAGTCACAAGGACTTGAAAGTACATATACTGCAGGACCCTGTAGGCACATTGGGAAGTGCATGTGGAAACATATTTAGAAAAAAATACATATAAAATCTTGCTAAAGTGAGGTATTTTTCTTCGTATCAAATTGATTCTTAGCACTTTTGGCTTATCTATATTAGTCATTATTCTAAAATTGCCATCAAGACTAGCTTGCATATGAGCATTTCTTTTAGCAAAAGTAGGACTTTTTTTCCCCAAAGAACAGAAGACTGATTTATGGTGGTAAATAATGTAATATTTACCATAATAAGTTCATCTTTTCCTATATATATATATTTATATATTGTAGAACTAAGGTATTTAGTAAAAATATTGTAATACATCCTTCTCTAGCACTTTTTTCATATTCAATTTTTAAAATACTCTAATTTATTCAGTCTTCACTGCAGACTTTTTAATTGACTGGACTTGTGATCTCCTTTACATTTGTCCTATGTGAGGGTTTACATGCAATATGTAACACAAAAAACATTATAAACTGACCCATAGATGTTTTACAATATATTATAAACAAATTTCTTATCTTACCACAAAGAATCTTCATGTATGTTAATACTGTGAAATTTTTCATATAGTTCACTATAGTTCACACTCAAATTACATTTTATATGCACAAGTATACACAGTGCATTTTTTCTTCTAACTATATAAAAACTATGTTTGTATCATACTTTTTTTTAAGTGGGAAAAAGGAGTACAATTGATTTGACTAGAGGAAAGCAGTGTTGACACAACCTGGCTTTGGGGTTTGCCATTAACAATTCAAAGAGCTAATTAGCATATTTATCTTTCTAGCTGTTAGTTTCTATCTGTTCTAGTCATTGAAAATTTGTCAACAAGGTGGATTCAGCCGAGTGTAAATTATGTTTCATGTTCAATGATAGAGATATCTCTCTGCCTGTGGTTGAAGCTTCAAAATGCAAACCCTCCAATTTGCCACAGCAATCCCATGGGTGAGCTTCCCAAAAATGTTTCATGCACTTATGGCAGTCATATTATTGAGAAATATAAATATTTTAAGTGCGAAAGCTAACAGATAAAATTAATTAGCAGTATATTACAGCTTCAGAGTTTGACAGAAGAGAGAAAATAGCTTTTTTTTTTTTTTTTTCAATATACACCTGAAAGTTGGGGAATTCGATCCCATAAATCTGCAAAACAACAAATCCAAGAATCCAAGTGTCTCACTTCTCAGGACAGATTTTCCAGCAGCATGATGTCTTAACTCAGGACATATACCAGCTGTCTTTGGGATTGAGAGGTGACTAACACTTCTCAAATTACTTCTGCTGCTGTGTCCTGAGCTCTTTGGACCTGACATCTCAGCGGACTTCCAGGGCTCACACATCCCGTTGCAGGCTGAGATTGATGCAGAACTTTCAGCTCTCTAAGGATGGAGACAGTCCTGGCTGGACACAGCAGCAGAGGTAGGAGCAGCTTGAGGCATGCAAGGGTTTTCTAGGAGGCACCTAAATTCACAAGTGACCTAAATCATATTTTAGGGGGCAGAACACCTATTTGGACATCTGATTCACGGTCTGCAAACAAAAGACTGACAGATGGGTCAGACATGAGGACTGGAAGTAAATAAGTGAGATGGAAGAGATAACTCGCAAGGTTAAGCAGAAAGGTTGGAAGGGGATATTTCATCCTGTGCTGTTAGATTTCCTTCTGAGGGCAGATTTTTGAGGAGGGAGTTCCCTGGGAGCCAGGCAGCACATCTGGTTTGACCAGTTTGTTGTGTCAGGTGATTTTGGTGTTGGGAAAAACTCTCTTCCAAAAAAGACAATAGCTACCTGGCCTTTATTAAATTGTTGGTATCTTTATTAAATTCACCAATACCTGAGTTGTGCCAGTGGTTTAAAAGGTGAATTCACACACCAGGCCTGTGGCAATATTTCTTTGAAGTACATAAAATTCATTTAGGAAATCACATAATTTCAAAAGAAGCTATGAAATGCATAATGGAATTAAGGCATACTTTGAGTCTCTGATGGGATGGTGCAGGGATGGAATTGCTAAAACCATTCAAGAAGCAGAATCTAATTTTCAAAACTCAGTGGCAAACTAATTTATACATATTTTTGCACTCCTGAAAGCAATATGCAAAATTCCCATCTTATATTTTTCTGTAGTTTTAGTGCCTGTTTCTATGTAGAACCATAGAACATACATTGCTAACTAAAAGTAGCAGGTAAAGAACAAAAAACTCCACCTGTCCAAATGGCACAAAAAAAGAGGAGACAGAATTTGTCCTCCAGGAAGCTTTATCTCATGAAACTTGAGGAACCCCCCAGCTCTCCTTGGATTTTTACAATGTCAATTTGCATACTTAACAAACTTGATATCAAAATCATTAAGATTCCAACTTGGAATTGATTTTATAATGTCATTTACACCTTTTTCTGTCCAGAGAAGAATGGCACTTGAGAGAAGGGAGAACACATAAAATTGAACATAAACACAAAATCCAGAATTATGTGAATAAATTAGATATACAGGGACAGAAAATGTATTCAAATTATTCCATAAACCATAGTAAAAATAACGTGGGATCAAATGACAGCTGGAAAAATAGCTAGAGATCGACACCCCTGAATTAGAAATACACCTCTTCTAATTCTGCCCTCACTTAAATTTCATGGTATTCCAGACGAGTCAATAAAGACATAAAATTGTGAGATAAAACATATTTCTCTGTTACTGATTTCAGATAGAAAGGCTCATGTCAATACTAATCTCAGGGGCGAGCAAAAATATAGAATATTGGTATTAAAAAGTATCATAAATTAGCCTTGAATTAAGCAACTCAAAATTTCTGCTTTAAGATTGGAATTACTTAGATAATGTCTCAGCATTAATTAATGCCTAAGTGCTATGAAGATATAAAGAACTTCATTGAAGCTAATTGTAACTGTTGTTATCATTAATTGAAATACATCAGAAATAAACAAAACACATGCAAAAAAATCTTGCCACTGGAGAAGTAAGGAACCTACATTGAACATTCTGAAGTTAAGTCATGTTCTCAGATCAATCTCTGTGCTTTAAGGCAGGCACATGCTTATCTCCATAATACTAAAAAATGCAGCCTTTATGTAAGAAAGGGTCGAGCAAGATCAATTAGAAGCAGGTAAAATATAGTCTCTTGATGTATGGAGTGTAAATATCAACAAAACGCTGCGGGATTTGCACAGTACTTTCAATATGATATATATGTATATAAAATCAGCATATTTAATACCTTCACATCCTCTTTCTATTTGCCCATTGCAGAAGAGAGCATCTGAGATGAGGTCGGGGAGCCGTCCGTTCAAGTCAACCGATGCAAGGCAGCCTTGGAATCCCTCCTTTGCGTGCACCAGTTTGGGCAAGGATTTAAACATTTCTTTGGCCACTCCTCCGATATACAAATCACCTGTTGAGGAGAAATAAATATTAGATACCAAAAAGGACCAAAAAGAACTTTTGAACCGCTTGATCTTCTGGCCTTCTTGTGCTGAATGACAGATATGTCCTAAAAAAACAGTCTTCAAAATAAACATAGATGAAAACAAACACTGATCATGTGTTTGGCATTGCAGGACTGTATTTTTTCAACTGCAAATGTACACTTCAAATTTGTATGACTGATTACTCAGAAGCACCTGGGCATGTTTTTCACGTGCCACCTTGTGTTCAGGAAGCATGCATCTGTTTCAGAGAGGAGGATTAAATCACAGAATCCCCGTCTAGAAACCCACCTACACTAATGCAATTGTTCACATACTCAGGGAGCCTGACCACAGGCCATACCAGTGATGGACCCAGCACAGTGAGATAAAAGGCAATAAGTGAAGCAACACGATCCACCCGAAGCTCACGAATCCAGAATCATCCATTCAGAAGTACATCAAAAAAATAAAAGATTTAGGGACACATGAAAGGAGAAACTTAGGGATACCATTGTTAAACAGCAAAATGACCATCCCCACCAAACTCACACTCTGTGCCAGTCATGTAGGAACAAGGGGACTTAGATGCCTTTAAAATGGCAGCATGAACACTGGTCAAACAGAATTTTATTGCCAAAAGTAATTCTAGTAATTCAGCTTTCTCTGAAGGACCTCAGGTAACTAACTCAGGACTGAAAACCAGTGCTTTTCTCCCTTCAAGTAGTTCTTAGCTCTGAGACTTGTTTTGAAAGGACATAATTATAACTTTCCCCTTCAAGACCAAGGGGGGATGCTTTTCTTGTTTTAAAACAATTCAGGCTCTACCTTTCTTTCATGCGTTGGGTGTGTCTGGTGGACAGAACAGTCATCTTTTCAAACCAACATAACCATAACAACTTCCCTAAGTGTGCCTTAAGTGTCAGGCTGCAAGTTTAACCAGCTGCTTTCCATACCTGCTGCTGAGGACATGCTGCAGAAAAGAACCTGACTGCTGCTTGCCCAGAGAAGGGAAGCAGGCACAGCACGGTTTCTACCTAGGCATTAAATCCTCATTGATGACATAATTTTTTGCTAGCACAAATTTTCAGCAGGTTATCTGAATATACATTCTAATCTACACTGTGATTTCCAGTACAAAAGTACAGTCTGGCTGATTTTGGAGCCTAGGCCACAGGACCAGGTGATCTAGTACCAAAAGAGTGTTTCTGCATTACCTCAAATGCAAAGATTGTCAATTCCCTAAGTGTTTGCTGAGCTTTGCAGGAAGGTTTTACAGTGACAGAACTCAGAATGTGTTATTGCCACTACCCCATGTGGCTAATTTCAATCTCCCTCTTATTGATGCAAATCACAGATACACCTTGCTCTCCTGGCACACTTCTTGTTTGAAAGGGACTGAAATTTAGTGCTGTTTGTAATGGTTTACAGTTTGCCTGCAAGGAAATAGCCTGAAACAAATAAAAGTCTCCCAGACTGAGAAAAATCTTTAGTCACTACATACAAGCCCTAAAATTCAACTGCATTTGAATTAGTGAAATAGAGACAAAAATCTTAGTAACATATATATTATTAAATTTATAAGCAAACCAAGCAAGTCTTAGCAACCTTTGTAGCATCATAGATTAAGAAACCTCAAGCTTTATCCATTTTATGTAGATAATTTGGAAAATAAGATCTTGCTTTCCTCTAGAGCTCTGAGGTACAGTATAAATCTCAGAAGCATGAGATTAAACATAACAGATTAAAATATGGTGATCCATCTGTTTCCACAAATGGGATCTAATTCATTCACAGCAGAAAGATTCCTGCATTTTTCAATCTGCTGAACTGAAAACAATGTTAAAACACTTGTGTCATGATAAATGTTCTTCATCTTTTTCTCAGACGGAACATCTAGAAAGCAAAACCTTTCCAGGTTTCCTGGAGTTCTGTGCCTTCAGTCACTGCCAGCTCAGAATAGAGAGATAATTCATCTCAACTGATCCCAACAGACTTAAAAGAGGGAAACCATTCCAGAGAATAGTATTAAGAAAATAATTTCTATGATAAAAAAGTTAAACTTGATCCATTGCACATGACATGTGCAATTTCTTTTTAAAAATATACTGTCCAAGTAACCCTTTTTATTTTGTGATTAGTGTAACCTTTAAAAGCACAACCTTTGAGATTGATCCCCTGCTAATTCCTGATATCCATCTCTCAAACCTTTTGAGATTGCTATGTACAGTCATACAGCAGGTGCCAGTTATGATGGATGGCTAGCAGAAGTCCAGGTCAGTGTGCCAACACAGAAGCTGGAACTCAGAACATTTGCTCCTGAAAATATACACTGGACTATTGCCATTTAGGTATCATATGCAGTGAAGTACGATATATTGAGTCTAAATAAGCTGTATCCCTACAGTTTACTTAGAGTACCTTTGTGTGTCTCTAATTATCAACAGAGTGTTGATAATTAGACTGATCATTTTATACTACTAAAGATAAAATTTTTACAAAAACATGTTCTGGGTAATAGTTTTATTGATGTTCAAAATAACTTTGAGTTCTGCTTTTGTACTAGCAAATACACCACACAAAAATGTACCTCAGATACTGAGCAGCCATACTGACTATTAGATTGCACCTTTTATAAAGTATATAAAAGTATTTTTATGGCTATGAGCTAAATCTTCCCAGATTTAATATCAAATGTTTAATACCATATGTGGCTCAAGTTTGCTGCTGCTGCTGGCATAAAAACACTTTCTCTCAGACACAAAATTTTGCTAGGGGATAAGCTCTGGAATTAAAATTCAGATTTTTATTTTTGTTTGAAAGTTAGTTAATTTTTTTCACTTGGTAATTTTTCTTATCTGCCATCACAAAATTTCTGCATTGCTACCTTTATTTTAATTAATCATATGCCATTTTCATGTTCATCTCAATGAAGAAGTAGTTTCCTACAAAACTCAATCCAATAGACTTTCAGAAAAGACAGGATTGCAGAAAATATTGTTAATTAGATATTTTATCTTGAACATGCAATGGCAGAGATTCAGAAACAAAAAAGGATTGTCCCTGCTCCTGCTAAATGAGACCAGGGGAATCAACATAGTACAATAAAAATTCCCAGGTTTTCTCTTTCTCACTTCTTATATAAGTACAGCTTCACTACTGGAAATTTTACTCCAGAACAAATCCCTTGTTGTGTATCTGGCTACTTACAGGTGTGAATTACATGCAAGTTATTTCATGAAGTAAGGTACCACAGTTCATCAGATCAATAGTACAAGATTAGGACACTGTGTAAACTGGCTGCAGCCTAAATGCAACACTTACGCTACACTGCTATCCACTGAAAATGTGTAACCACAGTTTCTGGAACTAAAGTTTAGCTATTGCCTTTCTTGCACATATTCTCTTCTAAAGTTCAGTTTGATTTTTAAATGTATTCCTGAAAAAGTCTCATTTTTCTCATAGTAATCCTGATTTTCTTTAATTTATAATGGAAAACAGCCAATTTATATAAAAGATATGTCAACTGTCATAGGAAAAGTTGCAGGTAGTAAAATGGGTGAGATAATGCAGTGATCCAAGATTTCCTTCTGATCACCAGCAAAGCTTCAAATAAAGCAGTTATTTGAGAGCAGATCTCACAACTCCCTTCTTTATTGTATTAGGAGTCAGTGCACAGATTTATCTCCTTTTTGTTGGAGTGGGAGGATTGTTTCCTCTCTTTGTTTTTCTGAGGCCGACAAAACAAATGTGCTGCAGGCATGTTCTCACTGGCACACTCATGGCAGGCCAGAGGAACCAGCTGGAAGGCAGCACTTCCAGAGCTAGACCTGCTCATGGCAGTGATGGTTCTGCTCGGTTATGCCATAAGCACTGAAAAAGAGAAGATTTTAGCGGGTTTAACTTGCATCTTTTACAGGTACTGCACATCCTTGTTTATTCCAAGAGGATCTTTCCTATTTACACCTATTTATCTCTTTTCTGACTTAGAGCTGATTTGTGCTTTAATAACAAGTAAATTTAACACAGAAACAAATTGCTAGCTAATAAATTAACCCCAGTTCTCAATGTATTCATTATTGGTATCACACTTATGCAAAAGCACCCAGAACACCACACAACAGTGAGTCACACACAACTGTTGGTAAAACAAATGCCAAGTTCTCCTGTAATAGCTCATCTTTTTTTATCCCAAGCCCCTGCATTTCTTCAAAATAAGAACTTTGCAAATGCTAAACCAAAGAAATGTAAAACAAAGATTGAAGTTGCTGTCCTATTTTCTGAATAACTAACAGAAGTTATTAAGAGCTATTATCTGGCACTAGTGACATTGCTGACAGGTCACTTCATAAACTTTTCTCCTTTCCTGAGAATTCTTACATGATACATGCTGGTGGGCAAAAACTATTAACTTCATTTAACAGCTACCATTGTCTTCAAACGTAAGGAGAGAGAGAATTGTTCTCCATGTGTTTATAATGGTAACAACATAAGAATACTGCTCAGGTGTGACTGTGCACCTGGACCCCTTAACCAGACCAGCAGAAGTTTGGTACAGGAGATTGGTGACATCAGGGAACAAGTAGTTCAGCCAGGATATAGTTAGACTTCTTTACTCTCCTAGATCTCTGTGCTTTGTGTACTTATCTTGTGTTCATTTATTGAACACCTTTGTTGACAAGAAATGAAAACCATTCATTCAAATATGGTTCCGTGTATGACTTAAAAAAAAAAAAAAACAAACCAAGGAGGAAATAAAACAGTGGAAGGAATTGTGGCTTGACTTTTTCATAACCCATAAAGACAATATCTCATTTTTATATAGCTGACCAAAAACATCTTCAAATCTATCCTTCTCTCCAAAAGCAGACATTCTCCTCCCCAATCTCTCGTTGAGCTGCTGGTTTTAAATATACTTTCAGCTATTCTCTTAATTTCTCTTTCATTTTGGAAGAAGTTGTTTTGTCATGCTGTTAATGTCACATTGCACTAAATCACCACCCTGGCTAGGAATGAGAGTGCTTCTGTGGTGTACAAGAGTGGTGTTACTCCCCAGGAAAGAGGTGGACAGCCCTGGAGTACCATGGTGGATTCTGTAAGCACAGCAGGCATCTCCACAATGCCTTTATATGGCATACGAAAACACAAAGGAACATCTGGCTGCAGTGAAGCCAAGGTGTCAGGCATACTTTTCCCTAAATATGCTATTTCAAGATGATCAAGCATACAACAGCTTCTTCCCTCAGGCAGGCAGAGAGGATGGAGGACTGCAAAGACTGAGAAATGCCATAGGGAAAGTCTAATCTCAAAAGAAAAAAGTGCTCACTTTATTCCAGTCCCTCCTAGAACAGAGGAGCTGCTGTTACCAGATCAATAGAAATTGCTTTGTAGTATATTAATAATTGCACTACAAAGTACATGGTGGAACTCATCCTAAGACAACCCACACAATCCCAACTCATGGTATTTTTGAGTCAACTGAATTGTGAAAATAAATTACTCTACACAAGCTGAATATGCATTGACTGAACGAACAGACACCATCCTGGTCTCGAATCAAGGGCTGTTGTCTCAAATGAAAATGTCAGGCAGGCATTCAGATGTCTTTGACATTCACTGAAATATGGGAGCCTACTTGGCCTTGATGACCTTCTCCCCTCCCCAGTGTACAAAGAGCACCCACCTTTTGCACATTTACTTTGTGCAATAGGCGGAGCACAGTGGAGACTTTTCTTTCAAATGGGGGATTTCAGCACACACTTTAGAAAAGGAATTGGGCCTGAACAGTTCATGAGTGGTCATTCTAGAGTCTCTCCTCACCTTCATCAGTGCTGAGTAAATATTTGCTCTTTGTTCCATACCAAAAAAATGTTTGGTCCTTAAAAAAAAGTTGATGAGACATTACTGCTCTTTTTTTCATAAACCAAGAAGCCCGCTGTGATCATAGCCCATTAATAAACTGAAGAACAGTTGACAAAGGCTTAAATGATGCATCCACACAGCTTCTGCAGCACATACGCTCCAGCATATGGCTTTTCAAACCCCCTTTGCAGCAGAGAATATGCACTTTGCTGTGCATTCACAGGCCTGCTTGATGCTAGGGCAAAGCATGACTGAATTTTGTCTACCATTTGCAAGGGCACTTGAGGAAAGACATGAAAATGTAAACTTGGTGTTTTATGTCCACTTACACACTTCAAAGAGTCCATTCTGTAGCTTCAGTATTGATTTGTGGTTGATGTCTTTTGGTTTTGATGTGATTTTTTTTTTTTTTTAAGAAAAATAGTCTTTTCAAATATTTGTCCTGTTGGAGTGATTAATTCTATCACTTTTAGACCCTCTCTCACTTAAGGGGGGAAAGGGTGGCTAGTTTACTTGTCCAGGCTCTGCTGAGTTATCTGTCCTTTCAAATACTTCAGGCAAGAGGCTGTTTTATGATGTGACAGGTGGTGGCTTTCATCTTTCACATTCCCTATGCTGATAACCAAGCAAGGCAAAATGTTTACAGGCAAATAAAAAGAAAAAAAAAAAAAAAAAAGGAAAGAAGAATTTCTAGGTTAGGAAGTCACTCTTTTGGGAAGGAATATAGAAACTGATCTTTTCACCCCAATTCTACACTGCTTTCACTATCTTGCTTGAATACACCATTAACTGTATTAGAAAAAAAAAAAAGAAATCACCAGCACAGAAATGCTGACATTGTGGGTTTTCTTCAGGCACCCTTATTGGCACATAGTACATATTGTAGTTATTTGTCAAGAGAATTGAACTTTGAAGATATTTCTTCCCTTGACTGATACTTGACTGTTCTTTTTAAAATTTCATTGTAGCACTGCCCCATAGTCCACACTGACAGAAAAAAAAGAAAAGCAAGGAGAATTAAGAGGTACCAGAAAGAATTTACAGATGATAGGTGGACCAGGAACAGCATTTTACAGTTTTCACTTGTCACCAATTTCCACAGCAGTCCACAGTGGAGATATAGCTGCTGCTCCACCTTTCCCCAACCTCCTGGTTCCATCACACTACTCAGAACTGCACTGAAGGCTTTTCCTACTCACACAAATATTCTTCTGCCTAGAAACCTTTTCTTATGCTCTGCTAGATGTGCTGTCCATGTCTGCATGCATTTCTTGGTGCTCAGATTTCATTCTTATTACAATTTTTGTCTCACTTTAGTACTCCTCAAGGATCACACAAATATGCCTATATATCATAAGCAAGTAAAGCTGTGTCACAGGAAGTTCTGCTGTTTAAGAGACAGTGACAACACAACAACATCCTTAGGAGATAAGTTTTGAATAGACAAAAGGAAATACTCAAAGAGTGCATGCTCACATCTGAAGATTCCTCCAGGTTAAAATCCACCACTTCCCCAACAATTCTGTTCTCAAAAAACCATTTTTTTTCCTCAAACAAGAAACAGTTATACAAAAGCACTTAGCATTTTCCTGGCAACAAAAATCCTCAGATTCCCAGATGCTTTATTCCTCTCTGCTTGTTTTTACCCCGACTAAAGACTACATGGAGAGCACTGGCATTGAAAAAGATTAAACAGATGTAAAACCAAAGCAGTCTGCTTGTGCAATGGACTGTGAGGAAAGTTGGTGATGCATGTTAAATGGTAAATAATAAAATCTAATTGCCATATAAATGTGCGTGGCAATCCATCTCCCACATAATCAATGCTAGGACAATTACTCTGTGTGAGGTGGATGGCTGTGGTGGAGAGGTGAGGCACTCAAGCACATCAAATGGCCTTCATTTCTTTCCTGTTCTGACCACTTTTGAAGATTGTATACACCTGAAAAATGGACAAAATCTAACGAAGCTGGCACTTGCATGGCATAGAATATTCAGATGTTCCTTCCTCCTGCTATATAATGTTTTCACTCTCTGCTTTTAACAGCCAACACATGCTCTTAGCAGAGCCTGATTTCAAAATAGTGAGGAATTCCTCTTTCCAACAGACATAGTAGACCTCAGAGATCATCATCTACAAAACTCTCCCTTTGGCAAATGGTTCAGTCACAATCCTCCACATAAAGCTACCAAACAGCTGAGATGTTAAACATTCTCATTTTGAATGTAGGATTGCAGAGAGTAACTTTTTTATATGATATTGCTTTTGATCAAGACAATCACGTTCAGACTCTGAGCATATTGCACGAAGCTGCCCTTTTGCAAAAAGGACTGCTCTGTTAAAATACCAAGGTTAATGAGGGTTCATGGCAGCACATTTTAAAACAAATTTAGGATGTGCTTCTTCAATCTGTGTATCTGTGAGGGGACTAGGATGCAGTGGAATGTATTTATACTGAATATGAAGAGGTTTTGGTAAGTTTTAAGACCATACATGTTTCCTGTATTATTCTTAACATAACTTTTACTTGGTGTTCCAGAAAGAGCATGAATGAAATTCCACAAGCACCAGGAGTATTATTCTGCATGTCAAACAGCTGTAGGAATGTAGGCAAATCTGTCCACTCATATATGTATGAAAGACTGAGAAGAATAGGGGAGAAGCAGTAGAAAACAAAAACCCTTCTCACCATGTGCTCTGACAGACTATTGCATTGTTGACTTCACAACACAAGCTCTGGCATATCTCTATTTAATCTAGAACTACTGGAATAGATTTTCAATTTTTTTCCCTATCTCATAATTCTGGAAATTTGGGCACAATTTCTGAAGCCTTAGCACTATCAAAATTATTTTCTCAGCCTGGAAGACAGCATTGCTGTTTAGAAGCAGAGTGTGAGAAGTGGCAAAGAAAGGAGGATAAAGGAATTCCCATTAGATCAGGTTGTCCAATGACATATTGTTATCTACTCCTAGAACTTTGTTACATGGGAAGTCTCAAAGAAGAGTTCTCAGTTTTCAGTCACCTGTTTTTCCTCTGTACAGAGTCTGCTTTCCTACACTATCGGGAAGACAGCAGCTGCATTTGCCACTGTCTACTCCAATAGGTCACACTGGGAAGATCTTTTTGCTGTTGACAGTATTTGGAACTCTGTATTTTGAACAGAACATTATTTCTGCATGAAGAATTCACCCCCCACTGGCAAGGTCATTACATTTAGCTCACACATGATTATTTGAGAAGTTTAAGCGTTAATACTTGCTCATTTGTACAATGTTTCTGTGCTTCTTAAAGCTTTGTTTTTCTGGTAATAAAAATAGAAAGGATCACTGCTGTTGATAGAGACCTTGCAATGTAGAGAAAAACACATAATGAAGCAACAGTAATAACTGCCTCAATATAAAACAACAGAGAGAAATATTACATGAAATTGAAACAATTTCAATTTCCATTCCTGAAACAGGAATTCCTCGTTATGATCACAACCAATTTAGCTCAGCATGAATAACCTACTTTGACAGGCAAATGAAATATCAATAGATTAAGGGACTATTACAAATCATCAATGAATATGCCAGGCTAGTAGACCTACTGATAATTTAGTTAATTGCATTCAAAGTTTACAAGGATGAATTAATTGCCAAGTGAATATTTATGAACATTGAAGAACTATAATTTGGTCCATTTGTAAAACCACTGAGGTGATACCAGAAATAAATATAACTATTTTTCTTTCAGGTGCTTCAGTCTAGTCTGTTTTCACAGTATGGGACAAAACAGCAAAGGGAAAAGCAAACGTAGATAGGAAGCAGCAGCCCAATCTCAAAAGAATAAAGGAAGCCAGGGGCCAGTGAGAACATACAGAAATAAAAGTGAAACAGACAACGAGAGATCTAGACAGGTTATTTTATTCCAGGGAGGCTGATTCTGATGTGTGCTCTAATATGAATAGCATTTTTTTTTATGATGCTGTGATATAACAGTGCAGGAATAACACATTACTTACAATGGGCTCTAAAACTTACATTTGGGAAGGCCACATGAAAGATGATGACAGGGAGACAAGTTGAAATTATGAATGTCAATTCAAAAAAGCAGGTCTTGACATATGAAATGATGTACAGGCAGCAAAAGTTAACCCATAAATGTTGATCTGTGTAGGATTTTTTTTTTTTTTTTAGAATGGTGATTTCCTACTAAAAAAATGTAGCTAGCCCAATATCAAGATTAGGATGACTGCAGATCATCTTAGAGGATACAGAATATTTGTGAATACATTTTGTGATCTGGAAAGTTTAAAATTGGAGTGGATACTGAAGTACTGAAACTACCAACTCATACAAAAGTTTGTAACTACTTATTGTTCAATCTAAAATCACTGAGGCATTCTTTACCTTCTCATTTGGTAAGAGTACAATATCTCAACTTCACATTTCAATTTATAAACAATTAAAACGCTAAAATATTTTAATTTTCTGATGGTTATTCCAAGAGAGTTCTGATTGGATTTTTGCAGGGATTTTTATGCCTGCTGTTGAAAAAAGTGTGTGAAAGCCTTGGGGATTAAAATGCTGCCTATGAGTAGGAGAGAAGCAAGAGGAAGATTAAACCCTAGTAGATAAGTGGATACAAAGTGTGCTTGAGGATGTCCTCCTCCTCGGAAGCAGATCATGCATCTTTAAGTACTTATAAAATAATTTCTGACAGAACTACAGTTTCCCATACCACAGGAAAAAAATAGTGGAGGGGGAAGAGACATTATAGATATTGTAAAAGTCATAATCTAAGCAAGGGAGACACCTTTTTTTTTTTGGCAACAGTGAAGAACAAGAGTCAGAATGGTTTGGTTTGGGTTCTGATGCAGCCCAAGACACAGTTGGCTCTCTGGGCTGCCAGCACACGTGGCTGGGTCATGTCCTGCCTCCCATCCACCACCACCCCCAAGTCCTTCTGGGCAGGGCTGCTCTCAATCTGTTCATCCCCCAGCTTGTGTTGATATTGGGGTTGCCCCATCCCAGGTGCAGCACCTGCTCTCATTCTTATTAATCCCCATGAGAGTACAATGGGTCCACTTCTCGAGCTTGTCCAGGTCCCTCTGGATGGCATCCCATCCTTCAGGTGTGTCAACCACACCACTCAGCTTGGTATCATCAACAAATATACTGAGGCTACCCTCAATCCCTCTGTCTAGGTCATTAATGAGGACATGCAATAACGCTGGTCCTAATGCCTTCTCCAGCCACCTAGAAACAGAGACTAGACAAGAGTAAGGGAATAAAGATAGGTGTTTATTTGAAGGGCCTTCAAGGTACACCCTGGGGAGCCAGAGGCTGCCTCCATAAAATGGACCCCAAGATGGACCACAGGTCACGAGTTCTTCACACCTTTATAGGTTTGGTTCATTTGCATACCACAGTTAATTCTCTAATTAAAGCCCCAGTTCAATGAAGTAATTCCCGTCAGCTTGCTCCCCCCTTAGAGTCTTTGGTTTACACATTTTGGGCCTAGAAGAGCCTCGCTGTCCTTGAAGGCAAAGCCTGGAGAGGCTTTGTTATGTCTGTCTTGCATGAGAGAGCAGAAATTACAGGCTACAAGGAACTTCAGAGTCACACTCTAAGCAGTACAGGATTTGAAAATATAAAAGTTAAAACCTAAGGCATCAGTCCCAATAAGGACCCCTGAGAGACACCACTTGGCACTGATGTCCATCAGGACTTTGAGTTGTGGAGCCACTGATGTCCATCAGGACTTTGAGTTGTGGAGCCACTGATGTCCATCAGGACTTTGAGTTGTGGACCACCCCTGGGTGTAACTGTCCAACCACTTTCTTACCCATCTAACAATCCACTCATGAAATCCACCTCTCTCCAATTTGGAAAGACAGATGTTGTGGCCATGTCAAAGGCTTTACAGAAGTCCAGATAAATGACATCTGTAATCTTTCCTAGTCCACTGATGCAGTCACTCCATCAAGAAGTCAACTTCCATTTTCACCTGTTTTTCTGTGCCCTTTGAGGCTACTCAGACCCCTCAGAACATCAGAGTGCTGCATCAAGTACAACAAGCAAGAATTCCCCTCCACCCAGCTCTTTCAGGCCTTGAATTGCAGCCATGCCAACCAACTGAGCTATCCTGAGAGCAGGACAGGGAATCTGCTCATGAAATATATGAAAGGAAATTTGCTGTGTAACTGTGTTGGCAGGCTTGAGCTGCACTGCTTTTGCTGTTCAGACTCATTTGTCTTTACGGGTTATCTGCTAGAACCGCACCTCAGCACACTTTGCTCATTTTCCCTGCGAGGAAAAATAACACTGTTCTTGGAATCCAAACACAGAATTATTTTCACTCATTTATTTGTCTCCAATTTATAATTTACCCATCTAATTACAGCAATAATTAGGCTGCAGGATGTAATATATGTGTTTCCACAGGTAGCAGCTGAAACTGTACCAGAGGTTATGCAGGGAACCAATGTTTGTGATAATGAACTTTCTGTGTCACATTGCCAAATCCTACACCCAAAAGGAAACATGTATTGGAAATTCTCTCCCATACTTTTATGGCAGCTGTCTGCTTTCCCAGACAACTTCCATGCTGTGCAGGCTCGACAACACAATCTGTGTCTTATCTTTGTGCTGAATTCACTGTGTAATTGCAAAAACCCACATACAGACTATTTCTTTTTCCAGGATCAGCTTGGATGTCAACATCAGAAATCTGGTAACTCTACAATCACTCAGAATGGCTGCAGGTTCCATACAATTTGCACACATTTATATTTTACCTAATGATAACTCTGGTTAAGCAGAATTATTGATACCAGTAGCAGGAAGTGTAATTTTGCATTTGCTTTGTTGCTAAGGCTAAAATAGTACAGGGCAATAAATTAATTGTAACTATTTATATCAGGAAAGTGTTGGAGTGTTATAGCACAACAGAAATATGTAATTGTAAGAAGCATTGATGTAAAATAGAAAAGAAGCAACTACAGGAGACCATTTCTACTAAATACAAAGGAAGGAAAAACAGTAATGAAATGCAATTGTTTTTTTCTCTTTTAGCCTGCTGGCTAAAAATTATTAGCTTGACCCTCCTCCCAAATCCAACCAAAATTCTCATTATATATATACTCTGCCTTATTTAAGGGAAGCTGACTGAGCAAAACTTATAATCCATTTAAAAAATTAAAATAAAATATTATGAGGAGACAGGGGTTGAGGATTTGTGTATGCTAGACCAGTTTTAGAGAGGTTCTTGCTATATATTTCTGAACTGAACACATCAGGCTTGTTATTCTTTTACCATCCACATTCCCTGGGTGGTGAATTACAGAAAATCATCTAACACAATTCACCTTCCTCGCTTCAAATCTCAGAATGTTTTTTCATACTCCTCATTCCTTTTTCCTTTTTTTTTTTTTTCCCCCCCAAAGGAATTCAAGGTTAGAAAACGCGACAGCTATGGATACAGTTTTTACTTCAAAAGCGTAAGGCGAAAGTAGCGTTTTCAAAGTGCAGGACACAAAGGGATGTTGGATTTTGCAGATTGTCCTCGCTGATGAGCCCTCCCTGGGCAGCGCGTTTGGTGAGATCACAGCGCTCTCTAGTGCCTTTAGCGAGCACATGGAGCGAGCTTGATCTGCTTTCCTTAAATAAAGCAGCACTCCAAAGACACACCACAATCGGTTTGCAAAATATGTCGAATAAAATGGCTGTGTTAATTATCAGCTCGCAGCAGGATTGGTTTTTTTTTTCCTACCCATGCCTAATTTATCTGCTAGGAAAAAAAGCCAAACATACTTTAGTATGTAGCCATACATATATGCATGAGTAGTACTTGCCATCTTAAAAACGTCGAGGAACAAGGTGGACGCTTTTTCTACAGCATCAAAACCCATGTTGAAATATTACACTGTTTCAATAAACATCGATGATGTTTAACAGAATGCAAACCCGAGAAAAACATGGCACAAATTTCAAATGCTGCTTTAGGAATGGAGTGTGAGCCATCCAGAAAGCTTTATCAGAAATTCTGGGTTTATAAATAAAAGAATCTCTTATTGAAGATTATGACATATCAGGATACTGTTTTCACAGTCTTTCTTACAATCTTAATAGCACTTTCAAGTGAGGCAAACATGTAAAATATCACAAAATCCAGCATAATTACCAAGGTCAGCTCATTATCTGTGACTCAGAGGCAGTTAAAAGAAAATCCAGCAAGGAAAAAGCTCTTGATGGAATATTAATATCTACTTTGAACATCCTGGCTTTTGAAATATCATATTTCTTTGACTGTTATGAAATTCCAGTTTTCCTGCCAAGAGCCTTCTTAAAGAATGTTAAAATACACAGTATTTTTCCACATGAGCAGAACATATATCCTTATGTCTGATTAGATAGTCATTATTTTAAAAGCATATTTACTTACACATCCTTCCAAAAAGATATTTTCCTCAGATGCAAATTAGCTTTTCAGAAACCCACCCATAGAACTCATTACTATCACTTACTTTAAAATATACATATATCTATAAAATACAGATCTTTAGAATCTAGCTGGATGTATAACACACAGGTTTAGTGCAATAAAACAAAGGTGATCCCGCCTGCAATCGAAATTACTATACATTATATATTTAGATAAGTATGTTATGCCACTTATATAACTTGTGCTCATGTAAAAGACATTGTAGGCTTCATTTAATCCCCCAACATCTTTTGGTTTATATGGGCCACTCTGTGTTATTATAATTTCCTACTTTTTTTTTTATTCCCATGGGATCTCCACGTTTAAAGTTGTACCTACCTGTGCAGAACTAATACTGAATTGGCATTGTCGGGTTACGATGATGTCATCTCTTATGATCATATTAATTATTATAAAATAAATGGTTTCATACAATATCAAAAATTATATCATACTTTACATCCATGGTTTCTTCTGTTTATCATTCTGTAATGGCCCTCACTGTAGATTACACAAGAATAATGGTACTTACTTTTGAGATCTAAATTTCTGGCTCCTGCTGTGCTCTGTGTTGTGATTTTAGTGTCAATCTTTACAGTGTGTAGGTTGTTGGTATCCCTTGATATCATTACATTATGCCACTGGTTGTCGTTCAGAGGTTTATTAGAACTTCCCTTGATGAGGTTGGCACCATTTCCCAAGTCAAACACATAGTGTAAATACCTGGGAAAAGAGAAAAAATTGGAAAAGTTTCCTTTTTCTTTACATGGCAAGGGGGCACTAATTAATATGTCTAATATTTTCTATTTGCTTGTACTCCTCAGCAGAGCTGGCAAAACCAGAAGACAACAATGAATGCCAGATGGGGAAGCAACTGTCATTCCGAGAAATTGCCACTCGTTTGGATGAGTTGAGGTGCAGTCCCAAGTTTCTGGAAAGCAACGAGCACTCCATGTACCAAGACATGCATACATACGTAGAGAGAGAACAAGAGGGAGGCTACAAACTAGCACTTCTTTGTGGTAAACACGAGAGAAGTTATACCTATTATTTACTTTCATACATTTCAGGCATCTAGCTTCATCTGAAAGAAAGAGTCACAACAGAGCACATGAAGTTCAACATGAAGAAACATTATCAATCACATCTATCCAGTCAGAAAAAAGACTTGCACCCTCAACTTTCCCATGTATTTCCTCCTGTACACACATTTTGAATGGACTGGTTTTGTCGTTACACTAATCCATACATACCCTTTTACTAATTCAACCACAATGAAATCATTTCCATCGCCACTGTTAAAAAGTATCAATCCATCCAGGGAGGTGGTTTTGAACTGGAAAAAAAGGTGCATAGATGTGTACGCTTGTAGCGTGGCCAGTGCAACATAACTTGCTTTTGTTTTAAAGGTTACGGGGTCTGCTATGATGTTCCTGAACCCGAATCTTGCATTTAGCTCACAATAATCGATGTCTCCATTTTTACATAAGTCAATGTATGCCATGCCATTAAATGTGAGACTCTGTAGATGCCCAATAAAATTAGAAGGCACAGAAGACAGGTAGCGCCGTTCTGTTATTATTCCTGTTTCTATGTTGTGGAATTCCAGTCGTGTGTGATCGCCAGCCATTTGACCTTTAAACAGCAACAAGAAAACACATGTTAGTGTCTGAAATGGGAGGTCAAAAAGCACATCATGTGATTAAGTATCTGCATCAATTTCACACTTTTCAGAATGTGCAAGGCCAATTCCAAAGGGAATTCTTCTAAATTCATCCTAATTACTGGTAAATGCAGGAGCCTTTCCAATGTGTTCAGTACATTTGCATAAGGCCAACAGCAAGGTTTCTAAACTGCAAGAGTTTGCCAGAGTATATTAAACTGCCAACAAAATCCCTCACTTTAGTTACACTTAACCTGATGTGGGGTTTTACTATAAGCAAGTGCGATTACTTAACATGAGGATGACAAAGGCCAATCTCAGAGCTAAACCAACAAAATCAGAGTTTCATGAAGGGGAAACAGAACAGCTTGAGTGATATTATTCCATGTGTTTTGCTTCAACGTGCATGATTTGACTAGAGGAAGGAAGGATTCCTGCTTCAGCTGTCTTAGGTGCATTAATGCTGTCCCTGCTGCAAAGCCCTGTGAGACAAGGGTGGACAGCTGCTTGAAAGCAACTAGCTTTGTACCATGGGGATAACCCATGGGAGAAAGGGCAGAGCCCAAGAGATGGGCTGAGCAAAGAGCCTTCAGGAAGGGTGTACACCAGTGTTTTGTAATCCTGGAAACAACAAGCGACTCGCTTTTGTCAGAAAGGGGGCCAAAAGCAAGCCCCACAGCTGCCTTTGAGTTCTTTCTGTCATGCAAGGACCACTGCAGAGCAAGAAGCCTGAAATCTGCTGACTGTAGAGCTAATCTGGAGGAAAGGATCAGCACTGCCAGAGTACACTGCATACAGGTCAGGTAAGTTTTTAAGCTAGTTATTAAACACCTTACCCAGCACATCAAAATTGTGTTCACTGAAGCATTCCTTTTTCTGACAGAACTTTCAATTTTTTTCCATGCTTATTTTAAAGAAGTAGGGCAGTATTTTCACAGGGCTGATTCATGGTCACATTGTGTGGAAAACCAGCTTTTATTACTAATGAATTTCGCCTCTTAATGTACCTTTTGCAAACCATGGCCTAGATTCCCCAATTCCTTAACTGTATCATGTCTCTCATGAAGTACAGAGAAGGTGAAGAGCAGACCTAGTCAATCTGAACTAAATACTGGCATAAAGCTGCTCTAATTCAAGTTCCCACAGTGGCAAAGCTGTTGATGAGACAAGTTCTCTCAGTCCATCCCCAAATATACTATTCCAAGAGAGAGTGTGAGCACTGCCCCGGGCTGGGCATGTCAGAAGTGGTGCACAAAGCCTGGAGGAGGCTGACACAGCCATACCTTTGTAGGTGTCATAAGGAAGTGTCTGTGGACATGTGTGTGACAGGGAAAAGACAAAGGAAAGAGAAATGTCGATATCTGGGATTTGCCCAGGGAGATGAATTCACAAGCAGGTTAAGTCACAGCACTGAGATACAGGTACAGGCATCAGTGAAATTACAGGGAAAATAGCTCTGTAAGTTTTAATACCATTCAGGCACAAAAATTGCTCTAATAATTACGATAAATATTTACAAGTAGCTTACTTGGCTTCAGGATGAGCTCTGTATGAGAATTTACTCTTACTGGTGTCACTGAACACCATCACCACCTGGGATCTGCACTCACAGGACTGAGCACTGCAAGAGGCACCTTAAACCCCAGGGACAGTCTTGATATTCTTGTTTCTAAACATCAGTTCTGAAGGCACCACTTGCCCAGAATATATTAAGCAAAAGTGGGTTCTTCCTTGCAATAATGAGTCAGGGAGCTCTCTTGGAAAATGCCAAATGTGTAATTTTACTGGGACAAGAGCTGTATATTGGATCACAGCCAAAGAGCTGAGGATCAAGTTTTAGAGAGGAACATCATGTATTCCAGTCTTGTATCCCTTCAGATGGCATCGCATTAATGTCACGGCAAAAATCCACTGAGTTTCGGCCTGTAGCACAGTATCCTCACTACATTAAATGCATTTCTTTCTTTGAGCTTAGTAATAAAAAAGTTCCAGAATCTGGGCTCACATCCCAAATCTCCCTCCAACGTTTCAGTTCTACAAACATGCAAACAGGACTTGAGACTTCACATAATGCTCCACAGGATTTGTAAATGCAGCAATGAAGGAAAAGAGAGAGTATACTTTGTACTCACAAGGTTGAGTGTTTGGGGGTTTAGTGGTGGGGATTTTTTATGTTATTTGTTATCTTTTTTTTTTTTAAGTTTATCAGTTTTGTGGAAAATCATCATACCAAAGGCCAATTGAATTTCTGTTCATAACCATAAGCTATTCTGTTATTCAACTTTAGTGACCTTCAATCCACTTTTGTTTTCTATACGTTTTTAGAAAATAAGGTGCATCAGGGCTTGAAGTATTTAAACTCTTCTATGATGAGTAATTTCTTCAAAACCACCTGCATGACCTCCAATGAAAACTTGTTACAACTCTGAATCATATTATTTATCGATGCACATATTATGCATTTGTCAAAGAGAACCAAGCACAACTCTCAAATGACTAAGTGGTATTTTATAATCTGTAAAAACTGGAAAGTCAGGCTGAATTATTTAATGGCTTTTCCTCCAGTTTAAGCTTTCTGGATCTGTTGGGGTTTCTTTCATATATGGCATAGGAAATGGAATCAAAAAAGGAAAACGCAATGTGTGGCAGGAGAAAGCTGGAATTTTTAGTAGGATGTCAGATTTCCTCCTTATGCTCCTTATAACACTGCAATGACCTTTCACAGGAAAAATGAATGGGCTACATTTTAACCAGTTTCTGATTGTTGGGACATCTGAAGCAAAGTTCTAAGCAGTTTAGAACAAGCACACTTTAATCTCATATGGCAACTCTTTCCCTACCCTTTCAAGAAATTCAAAGCTACAACAGATTAAATTCTACTACGTGCATTTGAAATTTAAACTTGTAAAGGTTTTTTAAAAACCCAGTGTTGAAAAAAACCCAAAACAACAAAAAAACCCCACCCCCCCAAAAAAAACCCAAAACAAAAAAATCTCATCAGCTACACAACAATAAAGATTTTCTTTGTTGGAAATGTGATATTCCTGGGACTAACAGCAGATTACCCATATTTAAAGTTCCCTCTGTTTCTTCTCTTACGCCAGTTCCCCCCTCACTGGCGGAGGAGGCGATGGATTGGCCATGCAGATTCCTACAGGGAGTTTAGGAAGCTTAGGAAGTCTTTTTTCCTCCAAAATATTGGGATGACATTTTCCCTTTGGATGAATAATATTAAGAATCTCTGGATTGTGCAAATGCAGACAACTTCCAGCTTGAAGATCTGAGAGAGAATTCAAGCCAACTGGCCAGTTCTTGATGTAGATACTGGGTTGTGGAGAGAATACAAGTGTTGCACAAGAAAGCTGGACCCAGGTTATGTAACCTGTAGTATTTGCAAATTAGAACTCTGCCATGAATTGTGCATTTGGATCTTGCACTGGATTTTGATTTAAACAATTTCCACTATATTAGAATCTGCCTTGAGTGGTAGTTGAAGCAGCAAGATTATAATATTTTTCAGTGTACTTCCACCCATACTATAAATTTATTATCAAAGAGAAAATAAATTATTTAGGCCGTCTACATTCTTGGGAGAATGACCCTGGGCATCATAACATACACAGACTTTAGCTCTGGAAGATCTATTGGTAATTTCTGACCCTACAAAATATGTTCTTGTAACTATATGGATTATTTTTCAACCAGTGACACGGCCCTTAGAGTTCTGCTGAGGTGAAAAGGGATTATTAAAAGCAGGTACATGCCTCTTTAAAAACAAAACAAAACAAAACAAAACCTTTTTACCATTTTACCATTTTAACACAGCTTAGAACAAAGTTGTTTAATGCTACACAAAACCAAAGGATAACTCTAAATAGCTAACACAAAATTAGGCACATTGTGCTGCGCAAGGAATCAGGGCCAGAAGCCAGATCAGTTGCTATTAACAACATGTATGTTGTTATCATACATGTCAGATGCTGTATAAGACATGTTGTCTTGAACGGGACAAAGTCAATGTGTTCTCCATTAACCTTTCTGATAATATAAATACAGAAATACATTTCTAACATCTGCTAGCATGCATGTCAGTTTTTTTCTCCCATCCCAACTGCTATTTTAGTATTTGAGAAAAACATGTTGCCTAATATGTAATTATTGAGGACAGTTGATGCAAGATTCAAACCACAGTAGAATATCCTTCAAATGTTTATTAAATTCTTTCTTCCAGCAGTAGCTTAGAGTTTAGTTTAACAGTGTGTTGCCAAAAGCATTTTCTTGCCTCCTCATTAGTGATGTATCAAATCACTCCTCTCCAATTACTGTATAAAAAAATCCATTTAAGTCAGCACGAAGGTTTTCATTAATTTCAATAGCAACCTTAAAGCAACATTAAGTGTACTAACACACTTGTTGTATCAGCATTCCAAGATGCATAAAATGGATTTTAAATCTTACCCAAGAAAAGAAAAAAACATCTGTTTCTTTCAGATAAAGCCATTTTACTTCTGTCATTTTTCTTTTTTTTTTGTTTTGAGTTTCCCCCCAGTAAACATGGAATCATGGAACCACAATGGCACACTACCTGTCACGGCCTGCTGGTCATCCACCATTAACTTTAAACCTTTTCCTCGCCGCACCACACGCACTGTGTGCCACTCATTATCATTGAGGTTATAGCCAGCAAAAAGGGTTTCTGGGCCTTTGCCTGTAGGATATGCCAAACAGTCATTATGCAATCTTTAAAGCAGTTTACATGTGAACCTCACAGAGAAAGAGAGAAACAGAGAGACTGGCTGCGCAAATGTTAAATCTCACCAAAAGTCACATCAAGCAAGAAAATTACCAAGTATAAGCAAAATATAGAGCTACTATATACTGTATACTATAAAACTACTACATTAAAACAATTCTAATGTCTATTAAATGATGCAAATACATTGTATATGCACCAGGTTTTCATAAATAGGCACAGTCAACATGGATTTAATTATTCACTTTTCAATCACATACAGGCCTTTAAGAAATGGGATTACTGAGCTAAAAGAACTTCAAGTATGGATTTACAAGACTGGATTTTTGCTCCTTTATTAAAAGTAATTTGGTGGAAAATAAAAAGTGGTAAATGTGTGTGCATGTGTTGTTATATTTTTCTTAATCTATGTCAACTTCACTGTTTATTTAGCCTCTGTTTATTCGGATTTCTCAGAATATCATCTATTACCTGATCTAGATGACTTGCTAATATTCCGACACAGTACCTTCTGACGTTAGTGGATCTTCATACTTTCTTTTTTCATTTAATGGATATGTTTTTTTTGGGATCTGCTATTTTTGTCAGCAGTACAGCAAACACTTTTAATGCAAATTCTGTGTATAGCACAATGTACTGGTGATAACTGAAGTATTCACAAACCTAGGAAACAGGATATCGTTAATGCCCAGGAAAAGATTTCTCATAAGAAAAGGATTATGGAAATTGTCCCCTGCACTGTGACCAAGAAGTGAAAGAGAGAAAGAAAAATCCCGACTTTATACAGTCACTGATACAAATAGATGATAGACCAAGTGCTGAACCAAGTGATCAAAACTTATGTGGTGACTGTTCAAAAGGCAAAGCTAATCCTCAATTAACAAATCACATTCTTGTAAAATAGAGACCTCCCTGGCCTGTTTTTCAGTTCCAGTGGCACAAAAAATGTTGCTGATAACTAAAAGCTGTCAATTAAATTCTGGGCTTCTCTATCCAAGAGAGGCATGGAGCTCCTGGATAGGGTCCAGTGGAAGGCTACAAAGATGATCAAGGGACTGGAGCATCTCTCTGATGAGGAAAGACTGAGGGAGCTGGGCCTGTTCAGCCTGGAGGAGAGACACTGGGAGGGAACCTCATCAGTGTCTGTCAGTGTCTGCAGGCAGGTGTCAGATGGACCAGGATTTGCTTGGCAGTGCCAGGCAATGGGACAGGAGGCAATGGGGCAGGAACAGAGGCACAGGAAGGACATGAGGAAGAAGTTCTTTACTGTGCAGGTGACAGAGCACTGGAACAGGTTGCCCAGATAGGCTGTGGATGTCTCCCCACTCCCTGTGAATATTCAAGAACCATCTGGACATTATCCTATACCACATGCTCTGGAATGAAACTGCTCGAGCAGGGAAGTTGGACCAGGTCCCCACTGTGGTTCTTTCCAACCTGACCCACCCAGGGATTCTGTAAAGGAGACACATTATGAGTAACAACTTTTGACACAGAAATATTACAGTTACCCTGAGTCAGACAATTACCTCCACTGTGTCCTTCCAGGTGACTATACCCCACGTGTCAGTCTTGTTTGAAAGGAATATGCCACTAACTCTGAAACTCTCCTGCAGTGATCTTGGGATTCTTTTCCATCCACCACAGGCTAACTGTGATGGGTGAGGTCTGTTAATAAAATCAAAGCCTAAAATCAAAGCCTCTCGGAATTCAGAACTGCACTGAGTGAAGAGGACGCTAAGAGCTTGATGTAGCTGTTCAGCATATTGGACAGTTTTCATCTCAAATGTTTTCCATCTTCTGTCAGCATTTTTTTAATTGCTGTTGGTTTATTGCCCTGTTTTTATATGCAGCCTTTGCTATTTTGGGCATGCCAAGGGATCTCCAGGAACAAAAATGCAAAGCAAAGGCAGTGAGATTCTCATAACACTGTTTCTCTGTGTCTCTGTAATGACACCAAGCTAGGAAAGGTATTTGAACCAAGAAGAAGCAGATAATTGGGGTCAATTACCTGAATCCTTCTGTTCCTTAAATGTTTGCTTTCTTTGACAAGAGAAAGACCCATTTTGCATAAAGCTTAAGTGAATAATATTCTTTTTGAATGTGCTGATATAGATGCAGTGAGTAAAACTTTAAGCAATTTCTTTTAGGCACTTCAACAGAAGCAATTTCTACCTAGAGTTGGAGACAACAGATGGATTTATATAAAATGCTGAAATGACATGAGCAAAATCTTAGTGAGAGTCAATTAGCCTGCCTAGGCATACATCATTTAATATTATTGTAAACATATTCATACTTATTTGTTAGTCCACCCCCCTCCTTTGTTTTTAATTTTTAAAGTAGTTGAACCACTTAGTCTCCATTATCTTGCTTCAGATCTTTAAAAGACCTAAAAGCATATGCAATTTTAATTTACTCTCACATTAACAACCCTCTGTAGTGTCCCTTTCGTGTAAAGGTGCCTCGGTGTGTATTAATATCAAATCCAACTTGGCTGCTCACATTTACAAGCAAATCTATCTATTCTCTTTTAATGGCTGGGGACTTGTAAACTCTTCCTGTTGTAAAATTAAATGTCTGTTTTCCTATGCATCAGTCTATTTTCCTTGCAAGAGTACTCCGAGTAAAAAAATCAGGCCAGCTGCCTGTGCCCACTGCATGCAATCCAAAAGAGGATTAAGGGGACCCCTGTGAAAGGGCTACAAAAAGGACAAACCTTGGTATGACACACCATGGGGGCAGTGCATTGAAGAGTCCTGGTCTTGGAGAAACTATCTAATTGCATGGAAAAGAGACCTTTCTTTCCTGGCACTGATCTCTAACAGAGAGGAAGGGCTTTTGCTTTGTCACAGAGAGTTCAAGAAACTACAAAATAGCAAGGTCCAGTGCAATCCAAGGGATTGTGTAGCCACCTGTCCCATCATGCTGCATCTCTGCTGAGTGGAATAGTTTTTCATGGCAGCTGTAGAGGGAGATAAGGAAGGATGGGTGCTCACCATTCCCGTGCTAATGCAGTGCTTGGACTGCTTCCTGACAAGAAGATGCTTTCACATAGAAAAGCAGCAAATACATTTGTGAGCAGAGCATTTAGGAGAAAATTGTCTAAATGCTTCAACAGAAAAACATGTAGGAATCCCTTGATACCACAAGACTACCAGAACTGCAGAAGGAAACTCTTAACATACCTTGTTAAATGGCATTGGCCAACCAGAAGCAGGTCATATCAGTACTTTCCTCACTGACTTTCAAATATATTGACCTGAAATTAATTTAAACATCATATTGAGGTCATAAGAATAGAGAGTCTTCTTCTCCTCTGGTTATAGTTTTTATGGTGAATCTACTAGAATTTTATATCTCTTACATCATTGGCTCTCCAGTCATACTCTGACTTTACACTGATCTGACTCCACTTCATTTAAATCACACCAGCAGAAAGTGCTGCTAAATAAGTGTATTTAAATAAGAATTGGCATGCTGCCACTTTTTTTTTTTTTTGGCAAGGGGAGAGGGGTGTTCTGGGCTTTTTTAAAAAAATATTGTTCAATATCTCCCACAAGAAGAAAAGCAAGAGCCCCAAATAAAAGAAAAAATATCTATAATTTTGGGGGGTTTTTTTTGTTTTTCAAGGACTGATACTACTTTTCCAAACTTACGTCTCTCCAATCCTGTTTCCACACTGCCCTGCCCCTGGAACTCATCTGTCTCTTTCTATACAGGACACAGTTATTTTGCTTCACATACCCAGCCAGCACTGGCTCACTTTCTGAGCTACTCATTTGCTCAGATACTAAACCCTCAATCATAAATCTTTCCTTTCTAAGACCAGATACAAACTGGGGAAAAAAAAAAAATCCACTAAGTATTTCCTCTTGCTTAAGTATGAAATTTATTATCAATGTCTATGTTCAGCTCTTTCCCTATTTTAAAGGCTTACATAACTACTAGACTTTATGCATCCCTAGAGAAAATGGATAGTACCAAATAAAAGAAGTACTGGCACTTTTATGGCTACAACAATTTGCTCAGAGTCCATCATGCCAGTAAAATTTCCACGTCCATTTAAAAGCAGATAATTGCTTGTACAACCACCTTTGTACAAAGCAAAATGCAGACTGTGCAGTCAGTCGATACAGGTACAAATCTTGATGGTGCAATTCATTATGAACTAGGACATATAAAGCCCCAAACATTCCCAGTTATATGTTTACTTTGGCATTCAAAGATGAGCTTAGTTTGTTGTCAGCACCTCAGCTGGAACTTAACAGCCTTTTCAAAGTTAGAGCAAAAAAGTATGAACCTCACAAAAAAACCCCCCAAAAACCTAATTTCCAGCACACTGAATATTCTAAATGGTCTCTGGAGATTCCTATTCTCTTTACTACCTTTTGAGGAGCTTATTCAGCCTAATTCAAGTGCTGAAGATTTGCTGAATTCCAACAAGTCAGTCAATTAACTTTAATATGCATAATTTTTCCTCTTATAGATATCTGTCCTGTGGTACTCTACTTTTAACCAACTATTTGAACAGAAATGATGATTTTGAAAGAAGATACTAGCTTTTGGCATTGTACCAAAACATGGTCAAAATTAGTCTGCACCAAACACAGGAATTTGTTTCTCACAATTCCATCCACCTCTACCAAGAAATGTAACAAAATGCTTGGAGCATTCAATGCTGCTATTAAAAGCAGATATGAAACATGAAATATAGAAAGAGGCATAGTAAATAGTGACTAGCAAGGGAGACTGAGTGGTTCAGTGAGTGCTAAACTAACCTATGGAACCCAAGCCAGATACAGGCAAACCACTACTATTTCTTTATTGATCAGCATAAGAAGGATCAGTGGTTTTGGCCTGGTTTGCTAACAGAACTCTACGCATTCTACAGCTATCAGTATCAGGTGGCATTTAAACAAAAGCCATTTGGACAAGAAGACAAAACCCTGAGATCAACTCAGTTAATAGAGAAGCTTACTTTAAGTCAGGGTTGTCAAGATTTCAGCTAAAATAATAAATATTTTATGATTCAGCTTGCTATGTACAGACATCTGCGTGGCTCTGAGGGGCACCTAAGAGTGTCGTTGTAAATACCTGGTGCAGAACAAGAGAACTCTGCCACCTCGTTTATCCTGCCTTCCAGAGTAAATTTAGAATGCCTCTAATCTAGGCTTCTGTTCCAGCACTCAGCCAGACTCACAGCCACTGTGCAAACCTCACGAGGCATCTGCATTTCATACCAGGCTGCAGCACAAAAAGCTCAGGAGAGATTCCTCCAGAGCAAGGTGCAGAAACACAAGACATATAGGGTAAAGCATCTTAACCTTCACTATCCTTCCTATGGCTGGCTGCAGAAACATTACTGGTCTTCCAAAACACTCTTTAGCACAGCTGATCTTAAAAAGCCCATTAATATAGTGACTCAAATGTATTTTAAATGACTGTGCCTGTATCATCCCAAAATTCCTCCACTAAACATGTTTCTTGCCAACAGAAAAATTACATTGCCTTTTAAAGAAAGTGTATCAGGTTATCATTTACAGCTAATTGATAAGATAACTTGAAAAAAATCTAATTGTAAGTCAAAGAAATTTTGTCTACTGTATTTTCTCCCCAGCAGACTGATATGGAAAATTCCACAAGAATATCACATTCACTGGATTGTATCAAGAAAAACATATCAATCTTGCACTGCTTGAACCAAATGCTTCAGCCCACAATAGTTTTATTATAGGCAAAATTGCTTTTGGCAATTTGGGTAATGTATTGGCAGTTAAGGGTATTTTTATCCCTTTTTTTAAATAAAATCTGACATTTCAGAAATTAAAATGAAGGAGATTGGAGCTGCTGGTATCATTCATTAGCCTTCATTTCAGCTGTAGAATAGATTTGCTCATATTCTTTAGAATAACAGGAATATAATATTAAATATCTCCATCGAGGTATATCTATATTTCTCGTATAGAAATGCAAAAAGCTAAACAAGATACTTTTGAAAATTCTACTGGCTTCCCCTACATGAACAAACTACAAACAGACTGCATTCAATATTGATCCAGCTCACTAGCAAGGAGAAACAGCAAACACAGTGAATTCACCGGGGAAGAAAAATCCATGGAAAGATATAAAACCAACCAATCCAGGAATCAAGCACCATATCCAGTTCTGAGGACACAGAGTTTTCATTTGTCTGGTTCTTTTCTCTCTTTTCTCTAAATTTGCTTCCCCTGGCCATGGTGTGAGTTGCTGTGCGTTTCCCCCCTCCCAGGTTTGCCTTTCTCTTGGAAGCTGTTTAATTTAGGGTGTAATATCACACATACTCATCCTTTTATTTCTTTTAAGCTGTGAGATATTCACTGTGACACAGCTGATGTGTAAACACAGCCAGTGGATCCAGGTGGGAGGGTAGAATACAGATCTATTGGACTAAATTAAATCTAAGGATTCTGCCAAGAAAGGTGCTGCTGATGAAACACTGTCTTGTGAAAGCCTGTTCTCTACAAATAGGACCAGTACTCAATTTCAGCAAGATGGAGAAAGAAAGAAAAATACCAGAAAGCAATAAACTTTAGAGTTGCGAGTCTTGGCCTCTACACTTCCCTGCTAGGCCAAAGGATATGTAGAAGACAGACACATGCTCTCAAAATTGTGCCTTGCCAGTCAATTATTGGTCTATAATAATTGGAACTGTATTTCCTGGAAAAATAAAAAGGGTTTTGAAGTAGAAATTACAAATCTCTGTGAACTCAGAGGACATGAGAGGATAAAACTGGTTTTTTATTGCATTATGAAACGTCTGACCCATCTTAGAGATGTTCCTCAATGCATTACTCAAAACATTTATGGCTCAAAATCAGCTGCATTTTAATTTCGTTTTGGAAGTCATCTATGTAAGGAAGTGAAACACAAACAGCCCTAAGGGCATGTAATTTTTCTTCTTGGAAATAATGAAAGAAAAGTGTCTTTTAAAAGTAGCTAAAACCAGAAGGCAGCTAGATCCCTGTATTTTTAATGAGCGCAGTTTCTCTTTCATACCGTTCTCTGAGGATCACGACTATCACAAAATGTGCTAAAGATACTAAAGGTTGTACGAATCTGCCCCAAGGCTGTGAACTAAAGCAAAGTCAATGAGCTTGGAAAATACAGTTGTTGCTTTGTCAGCTTACTGCTGAAGGCTCCGAGACAAATTTTCAGAAACCATGGTGAACCCACCAATTGACTTTGCTGCAGGTGAGGTGAACGTGAACTTTGAACACATGGCAATTCTATGCTAATTTAAAGAAAACTTGAGTGCAAGATTATTTACTTTGTATTTACTGCAGGTAAAGAAACGTGTGCTTGCATGGATCATGCAGCTTTACCATCACACTGTAAGGTGATATCCTGCCTTGAATCAGGCTAAAGTTTTTAAAGTGCACTCAAGACTCAACAGTGTGGGTTGGCATTCAGCAGATTCACTTCCACAAACTACTTGTGTGGCTTTAGTAAATCTTAATTTGTTTTCACATTAGCTTGATGTGGCTGCTATGATGAAAAACTCAACAAATTTTAAGCTGAATACATTTGAGCATTTTAAGTCAAACTTAACACAAACACTTGCACCTCAATATCTTTGACTTCATTCTACCTAAGCTACTGCTGTATACTAGGATAGCAGCTACTTTCACAAGTCTTCTATCCCATTTGATAACTGAATTTATTTTTTCTTCAAATATTACCCACCAGAAGCTTGTGTATTACATGAAAAAGAAAATGGGAAATTTTAATCCCTATTAAAAACTGAAATTCTCCCATGCAGGATTTTTGCATTACACTGAGCTTTCTAATTCTGAAAGCTTGTTTTAATAGAAAATTCTTTTTAGCTCCTATTTAATGAAAACTTGGTAAAACTGGTAAAGAAAAGAATGGCTAATTCATTGGGAGTTATTAGTGTTTCCTTTTTCTGTTTCTATAAAATGAATACAATTGAAAAATCATGACAAATGATGTGGGAACTTGGGAACTCCTATGTAAAATAGTACTAAAACTTAACATTAGACCCCAATTTTAAGAAGTATTGAAATTCAATTTTTAAAAAAGTAAATATTCATTGTTCAGATATGTCTTTAATGGCAGCCAGAACCTCTAATATTCATTAATTCTTTGTAAATTCAGAGTTCTAGAATAATACTGATTTTTGAGATGCTGCTTAAAGTAAAGGAAAACAGCAATCCTAAGATAAATTCGAGCTAAGTTTCTCCTTTCCCAAGAAGAGTTTGATTGTTACCTCAGCAGACTCATTATTCTGGTCTTGACTACCAAAATAAAAGTCCCAAACCTTAAAAAACACAGAGGAGAAACATACATTTCCCTGTCTTGGATTTCTAGGAGCAGCTAGAACATTCCCCTAAGTTTACAAAGAAGTGGTAATACAGCTGACAATTTCCATTTCCTTAGACATCATCTCTACAAGTTACTGTTCAAATACATTGCCCTCAGCTTCCAGGAGAATTTTGCTGCCTCCTCTGAGCCCAAGAGATCTGGAGAAATTCTGACTTGGAAGAAGGATTTCACAATAAGATGGGTATCTAAATAACTTTTATAATCTGGACCTTGATCACTGTCATTCAGGAAATAAACAAACAAACAAAAAGGACTGAGAGACAAAGGTGCTGCAAGCAACAGATGCAGCTGATCTCCAGGTGTACCCTTGGGAGCCCAAAGGACTTGTGCTACTGCTTTCCACTTAAACCCAGTGAAGTAAAAATAACCTAACGTACAGCAATCTTCGTAGAAAAAGTAGGTACACATTTGATTATTTCATTTTTTTCCATGGAGAGAATTGTAATATTTGTTGTACATTGGCTAGATTATAAGTGACAACAGAGAAGAAAAGCAGAAACAGCTTTGACCACACATTAGCCTTTCTGACATTCATATTGACTGTGCCCATTTATATCAAAACCATGGCTGTCAAAACTCATTACATTTCAAAATATAAGTAAGCACAATTTAAGTATGCTTAGCCATAATTTACCTTTTTATAGAAAAAAGTTACCTTTATATTTAGTTAAATTAACAGAAAAAAACCCATTTAAATATTTCCTTTTACCCTTACATCTTGCACAGTGTTCTTAAGAATAAGCAGATTGGTAACTAGCTGGCATAGAAAGAAAGAGAATTTGGACTGTGACTTTATTTTAAGAATAAACTCCTCTTAATTTAAAGGTGTCTTCATCCCAAAAAACAGTTGTTATAAAATAGTTACAACTAAATCTCACACTCGTGTCCTTTTATTTTTTGTAATTTAAATGCTGAATTATAACATTTTGCCTAATTAAGAATAATGAGAATAATATTTAAAATTTTATTATTATTGATTATTTAAGTGTTTAAAAATATTTTTATAATCATCATGGATCAAAAAGCACAATTTCTTGACACTGCTTATTCTTGGATACTTCTAGGCAGACAGGAGTCAAGCAAGGTGGTCTAAAATAGACATTTCAGACTGTTTTCAGAAACTACAAGTGGATGAATACAAAGGTTGATCCCTGTTCTACGATCAGCCTCCACTGACTTGGATGTGTACAGTCTTGCATGCCTGAGTAGAAAAGCACAGCTTTTGAAATTTAGTACATGGAGTTGTTTTAAACATTGAGAAAATCTCTCCAATGCTCTTGTGCCATTTATCATCTCTTTAGGCTTGTGCTCAGTGTCAATGAGTGACAATTTTTTATTTAACAAAACAAGTAAGCTTCTTGGCAGAAGTGTGTACTTGCACTTTCTTAAGGTGTGATCTGTATCTTATCATTGATTCATGCAATTTTAAGGAATCAAGAATCCATGTTGCTGACTTTCAGACGTAGTGCTGCTCTTATTCACAGCCAATTAGCTCATCAGCTGAGTTCCTGAGTGTCTTGTATCATGTCAGTGATGGTGTCAGCTGTCTCGTGTTAGCTGGAGATGCAAGAATACTTTTTCCCCCCAGAGCAAATGGTGTGGTCGTTTCCTCCTAAGAAACAGCAGACTTGCTTTTGAGCTGCTGAAATGTTACACAGCAAAAACTGCAGAGACAGTTCAAAGTATACGAATAACCACAGCAAAAGTTCACCAGCTAATTTTCACAATGTTCAACAGTTATAGTGCTTAAATTTTGGTAAAACTATAATTCTGGAAATGGCAGTGACCATGATTGTTATTACTGTTATTTTTCACTTCTGATCCAGTTTTCATAAGTCACCTGTAAACAGTTCATGGCACGTAAGTGAAAGATGGAGTTGTTGACTTACCTATTTGAGCTTTCTTTTCCAGACAGATTTTACTACTAGTCAGAAAAGCCTTAATGTGCAGAGACAGAGAGGAATCTTTTAACTAATGAAATTTTATTTCTACATACATGTGCTTCACTCCCTGGAGGAAAATCTCACAGAATATAAAATGAATGAGAAATAATACCAAAGAATTAGCACAAGCTACAAGAACCACAGCTCCCTTTTTTCTTTAATTGCTTTTTCTCATTCCATGTCTTGGTCTTCATCTTGTGTCTTGTTGCTTCAAGACTGCCTAGACAAATAACTGCTGAAGAATTCCTTGCACACTTCCCAAAGGGGACTGCATCTCTGAAAGCCAACTTTATCTTGATGTCTCAGCTCAACAGAGCAATATCTCCTCGGAAGGGACTTGTCTGATGGATTGAGGCCTAGAAATCAGCTGGAAGGGAGCATAAGTTAACCTCTTGACATGTCATCCAAAAAAGTAATGTACTTGGATGGAAATTTCAACAGCTACCTGAATATAATTCATTAAAGTTATTGTCAAGAAGAGGTAATAAGGAAGCAGTTATGTGGTTCCAGTAATAAGCTACTGAGTGCTTAAAATGTTATGATAGATGTTTCATGCATTTTAATAGACATAAATGCAAAATGTGCTAGATACAGAGTAAGTGCTTTTAATATAAGTAACTGCTCATCAGTGACATGAACTGGGTAGATGTTTTTAATGTTATCAGCCCTTCAAAAAAAGCACATTGAAAAATGAATTACTGTTCTTATAACATTAATGAAGAATAATGTTGTAGCTGAGAGCCTGCTTGGCTCCTTCATCAAGACTGAACTTATGAAACAATGCCTCACTGCAGAGAAGTGAAGCAAGGATAAAAGAGCCACCTTTCTGAAACAGTCATGGAGCTAAAACTAATACATACTTACACGAAGGTTTTTGCAGATGCAATAAAGGCGGGGGGGGCACCAAAATGCCACAGATGACTCAAAAACCAGGTTCTGTGAACTTGTATTTGTACAAATAGGTGGACAACTCAACTTCTGTGCTACATATGGAAAGGACAAAAGCTCTATGCCCATGTAGAGTTGTAGTTCTCTACTGTCTAGAATCAGATTTCACTGGTCTTAGTGCTGAACGAGTAATATAATTCCTTACCAGGGATTCATTCCAGACTTCCAGCAGAACAAATATAGAAATGTATCAAAATAATTTTGATTTATGCAAAATTTTAGTTTGGCAGCCTTGTCATTTTTCCTTTCTTTCTTTGATTGAAGAAGAGGGAGCCAAACATTTCCTAAGCAGCTTGGCTCTCCTCATCACACAAAACTGAGAAATAGGATCAGATCTGGCTCTCACAGAAACTAGATGCACTTTTTTTGATCATTTAGAAGTAGTATCTATTAATATGAGAGGGGCAGACAGAAACTTGGCAATTCCCCTCAACATGTGCCAGACCTACTGCAATGCTCACTGGTTGTGCTAGTGAGAGCCAGATATCCCATTCCAATTTCACTCTCTTTGATTGTTTCCCCTTTCCCTTATTTCCTACCAAATGCATGTCCATTGTACTATAAAAAAAAATCTCAAACATTTATTCTATGAGTTCCTTACAAGTGTCTATTAGGACAGAATTATGTCTGTGAGTATGTGATGTGCTGATCAGAAAAGCAGTATCTACCTGCAGAGAGATGGCAATTTGGTTGGTTTTCCTTGAAAAGTTCTCGAGATAAGCACCGCACCACTGAATTAGTGAGGCTTCGTTTTTAGAAAAAGTCCCATTCACTTAATAGATTTAAATGCTTTCTGAACTGAACTATTAATGATTTTAGTATCTTATACAGAGTTTTTGGGAAAAAAAATATAATTTTCTATTCCCTGAAAATAACTCTTCAAACTGCAGTATTACAATAGAAACAGTGGAGTATTTCTCCATAGACTTTTCATTTTTAAGCACTTCTAAATGTTTTCTGCAGACATATTAATAAATGTTCCTCTCAAGTGCATTATATCCTAGAAACAGAGAGTCCTAAGAAACAAAGGCGTAAAGAGCAAAGAAAGGTGTTTTTCCATGAAGTCTGATAGTATTTTTAATCTGTGCTTAAATTTAGAAACATCATCAGCTCACCAATGCTGAGCTGCTGTAATTTTTTCTTAATACTGAATGCCAACAATTATTTTCTTTTTTAAAGGGTTACAAACCAAAATTTCTGGCCAGAAAGCTCTTATTACTAAGTAAAAAAATATTCACAATGCATAGTGAATACAAAAGTACTATTTTAATTAATGGCTTATCCTAATTTGACTGGATTTGTCAGTTAATCAAGAGGTTTTTTTGAGAATTTGTTGAACTATTGGCTTGTGTCATCTGCTGCCATCTGTGTGTTAACACTCTAATCTTCATGGAATCTGGTTACAAAGTTTAGAATGACTGTATACAACCCAGTTGATAGATTTATATTATTTTTTTCAGCCTAACTTGTCTGTGAGTCTGTGATTACTTTCGCTAGCAATTTCCTCTTGCTCTGAACACAGGGTATAAACTAGCGATGAAATAATTAGGGAAAGAAGTTGCAAATTAAACTGGGAAATGGCACATAAGACCAGCTAGTTCAGCACTGTGCTTTCAAGAGCAGCACAGAAAAGTAGGACTGCTCTGTAGTAATTACTACTCTATCACAGCCACAGCTTCCATTGATGGACATGTTTGGGACTTTTGGAGCTGCAGAAACAGCCTTATCACACAAAGTCCTTGATGTACTTCCATTTCATTTAAAAAATCAATTTATTAACCTCCTGCTGCTTCTTATGGTTGTATAATCATATATTTATAAAAATACATTCATATTCTCCCAGGTATTTTTTTTCCTAGCATGCCTAGCTGCCCCATGTAGGAAAGCTAATCCATACTTGTAATCCTCCCAGCTGCAGTGACCTGTATTTTCCCCATTTAAGTTAATCATGAGGAACAGGAACTGAACACACATGGAGCATTCAGGGAGCGGATAAACCATGACTGCATAATAGCATAATGCTGCTTTCTCTTCTGGTCTTACCTCCTCTCCCCACAGCTATTCCCATCCACTGGGATTTCTGGTCACTTCTGAGCACTGAACTGTTTTACGAGAGCTATTTACAACCACTGCACAATTTCTTCAGGTCAGTGCCACCACATTCCATCGCTGCACTTGCATAATTAAGGTTACTTTTTTCTAGCATGAATTACTTTGTGCATATTGCTATTTAATTCCACCTACCACTCCACTGTGCAGTCATTCAGCATTTTGGAGCCCCTCAGAAAATCCTCAAACACAGCATTTCATTTGATTTTCCTAAATAATCCCATTGCATTTGCAAATAATATCATCTCAGTGTTCATCTTCGTCTTTCAATCACTTATGAATATGTTAGCAGAGATTCCTGTGGGAGCAGCTGGGAGCAGAGTTTTACCCTGGAATGACTGCCATGGCAGCCCAGTTCGCTAATATGAATGACATTACATTAACTTTTATATATTCTTCTCCAGAAGAAAATATTATTCAGTTCCTTTGCTAGTACTGATTAGAACAGGATTCCTTGTTATCCCTGCAAGATTTGACTGTAACACCCACCTTCTGTCACAGAAAAAAAATGTGAGGATAATTTAAATCACCAGTCCTGAAATGTGATTAAGTCATCTTGCTGCTCAAAAGCTAAAGGAAGAAAATATAAAAGTAAAATAAGAGAAATTTAGGACCTGCTATACATGAAAAAGTTACTTTCAAGTGCTTCTTCCCATTAAAATATTTAAAAGCCTAGTCTACTTCTTCTGAAAAGTCCTTTTATGAAGGATTTGCTAGGACCAGTATGAGCTAGACACGCATAGCTCCCTTGCATATAAATCAGGATTTATTAATTCAGGACAGTCTATTCTGACACATCCAGCACATCCTGGAGGCTGCTTTGTCCCTGTTGGTAAAACGAGAGGCTACATGCTTGCAGCAATCTCTGCTTTCCTACCCTCCAAGAGTTCTCTTGTCATATTTAGTATTTTAGAGGATCTCCTGCTCCCTGCTCTCCTTTAAGAGTTCAGGCTGAAGGACCAGAGGGAACAACTTCAGTCCACTTCAGGCTGCTCCCTTGGGCTTTGCTTGTGAAATTTTGGCAGCATTCCAGCACTCAGAGCCCCTTGATATATAACCACACTGTGGCCCTGATTCAGACATAAATTCACTAAACTGTCAACTATCTATACCTGGCATGGCAAAAATTAAAGTATACACTGAAATGTCACAAATGGAAAGTCTATTATTTTCAGCTATCTTAAAGAAGTTTCTGAAAACATTTAAGTGGTAGTGTTAAAAGTATCTTTACCTGAACATTAAACTAATGATTTTTCACCACCACTTAGGGCAACTAATTTTCAAATTTACATAAACAGCCTTGTGTTTAAGCTTTTATTGTTGCCTTTTTTACTGTGGCTATTGCAGAGCACACCACTGTGCCTTGAGAAAGCCCCAAATGTATTATTATTGTACATTTGATTACTGAGGCTCCTGTTAAATCATCTATGTCTTTAAAGTACCATGAGCAGAATGTGTGACTTGAAAAGATAAAAATAAGATGGATAAAAAGAATGAAAAGACAGGAAAGAAGCATACACACAAAAAGGGAGAACATCTGTTTTCTAGTAAGAGAACTTGAAATAATATTTTACTGATAGCCTGCCAGGAGACTAATGGCAATTTTCCCCTCTGTTAGCTAAGGAAGAGCAAACAGATGAGGTTTTACAAGGAACAAGTATAATGCATGCACAGAAATAAACTTTATTGCTGTCCTTCATGCAGAAAGCACTGATAGAGCAAAGCCCTCAGTCCCCAGCAGCCAACCCTGAAGGCTCTGTCAGGGAGAAAGTAAATATTGTAGAGCCTTAAATGGCCATCCAGCATATCTAAAGCCTTTATTTTCACTTTGATGAAGGTTTGAGCTTTTGTTTGCTGTTAATATGATAATTGTCTCCCATGCCATAGCTAAGCAGGTTCAGGCCTGAGCTAGAGAGAAACTTGTGGGAGCTTTGCCACTGGCTTTGACAAATTATATGTGCAAGACTCTTCTCAAGATTTCTTCATAATAGCTAGGTGATTAAAGTTTTTTTATGCTCCTTAGTATTTCAAGTTGGTTTTCTTTTTTTCATCTTAACAGCTATAACTGGATAAGGAAAGGGTAAAAATGGAAGCTTTTTAGATAGCTTGAGCATTTCCCTGCAAAATTCCTGTGCTAAACAAAACATAGGCTTGAGATGAGAAATCAGTGTATCACAAGACTGATTTTCTCAATCACTCACTAAGTGAGAGAGCTCAAACTTGCAAGTCCAATATGCCTTCACTGTTACCTTCTCAGAGTCCTCTCTCAAGCCAAACTGTATCCATGTGAAATTTCCCAAAACCCACAACAAAAAACGTGTTGCAAACCTTTATCATCTTATGTGAATGGCCCAAAAGCACAACATCCCCTTAGCTGGCATCTCCTAATATGTATCCCCTTCATGATACTCAGTGGCTTTTCCTCATGCTTAGAACTCCCTAAAACTGGACATCAGATATTTCCTAGGTTCAACATCCAGCTTGTTTTATAAGCCAAATTCAGGAGAGAATAGCTGTGATGTACACAGCTGAAGGTGCACATCTTTACCCAGAAACCATTCCAACATTTCCCTCCAGCTGTCTGAAACATCACTTCCTTAATTGACATAGATTAATCATTCCACATCTCAAGAAGTGATGCTTATGCCTTTCTGTACACAACATGTACTTTTCCAGGATGTTGTTGCTTAGACGTAGGCCAGATGAATTCATTTTGGGACAGCATAAATGTGTGCTGCTGAAAAAAGCAATGCACTCTCTCTACTAAAGGTTGTTTTTCTAGAATTCCTGCCTTCCCCTCATCCTGTTTTATTCTACAACAGATGTCAGAAAACTGCAGCAAGTTAAAATTAAAAATTTTTTTAGTGGGTCACTTTAGTCAAATTCATCACATAGACCCTTGAATATTTTGGGCTGGCAGCAAAGCAATGGGCAATGTAAGAGCAGGATCAGCAGACAGCAAGAGAGTTAGAAGACCACAGTGTTTACAGTAAATGAAAATTTTTTTCAGAGATTTTTTTTTTTTTTTCCATGCTGTCTATTAGAAGCTGTGAGACTATAACCAGAATTTGATTGAAAGGGCCCAGGTACGTTTTCAGTTTTGTTGCATAGTGCAGATCCTGTTTTTCAGGAAATTATGTGAAAAAGGTGCCTTTAAACTGATATTGCTGAATGAGAAGGAATCCAATGACTTCCTGTTCTAAATCTGCTAAGTATAGGCAAAGTTTTAAAAGAATTATTTATAATTGTTCCAAACTTTATGCCACAGAGGGAAGTTCCTGACTGAACTTGCAGAGAAAGTACCCTGCTGATTTGTTGCATGTCCTCTATGGTAAAGCTCTTTTACATATTTTTGCCAGGCTGTCAGCTACACTTAATGAGGAAAAGATCAAAACTCATGTAATTCATAAGCAATGTGTAAGAAAACAGGCCAAGTACAAAATCTTATATTTTGGGTGGAGCTAAAAAATTAAATCATCATAATGATTTTTCTACTGCCAAAACCAGAAAAAAAATGGAGCAAATAATAGATTCTAATAATTATTTTAGGAAGTTAATACATGGAAATATATTAATGATTTACTTATCCCAGTAGACTTTGGAATATCCATAACAGCACAGCTGAAGATTCTGAATTTTGCAATAAAATGCAGTTTTACAAGCAGTAGCTTTCAAAAGGATGTATAGTCTTCATGTAAGATTTTCTGCTGCTAAAAATTCATGTGCACATTGAAAATATAATGTAATTCAACACCATTGCTTGCTCTTTAGAATATACAATTCTCCTCTTATTTACCAATAATCTGACAGAGCTCCTTGTCATGCCCTGGATTTGTAGGCTATTTTGACAAGAAATGCTTCAGTAACAGATGTTTCCAAACAGAATAACTTAATCATCTGTAATGTGCACATCTGCAGAATAGAAAAGTTTTAAAAGGATGAGCATAGAAAACAAGGAAAAAAGATTAAGGTCTGTAGAGGAGAACAGAGAATTGAAATTGCATGAGAAAAAAAAGTGAGAAGAACAATAAATAATACAGAGAATGGGTGAATAACTAGATAAGCACAAGAATGAGGGGTGCATGTAAACACAACCACTGAATGGGAACTTAGCTGGAAGAACAAATAGAAAACCCTCAAAGCCCAGGAATCTCTTCCTAATATGTAAAAGTGGACACCCACCTTGCACAGCTGGTTCACACATTCCCTGGGGAATTGTGTATGTGTTTACTACCACAGTACTCTCACTCCCTAACATCCTGCAATTCATAATCATTTCTTCTGACACTCCTACATTTGAGTATAACTGAATTCAGTGCCATTGCTCTATGAGTTATTGCCTACAGAAGCAAAGCTGTGTACAGGAAAACTAACCTGAATCTCTCCTGCACTGTGTGCCACAAGCTGAGCAATCTTTCACATCACCATTCAAAAACGTGTCCTGTCCCTTTTCATATTGAACAAAAGTATCAGACTGGGAAATAAGAGCCAGCTATTTAACATTATTAGTGGTATAATGTATCAATTAATAAAAAAACTACAGTCCTACTCTGCCGACTTATACAAAAAATTTAGAAATTTTATTTCCAGAAATTACAGGAATACAACAATAATAATAATAAAAACCCTCACAACCCAAAAGATGAAACAACTTGTAAAGCTGGATATGTCTGTGACAAAAGCATGTTGAATATTAAAACCAGCAGCCTTTTCAGGTACCTGGATTTTTTTCAGATATTAATGCTTTGGAATCATTAAAACTGGAAAAAAAAAAAAAGGAATTTAAATTAAGTCAAGATAGTAGCCTTTAAGGTTACAGCAGAGAAAAATATGAAAATATATGAAAATATAGCACAGCTGCTTTTGCTCCATAGTCATTTAGAAGCTGTTATTGAACTGCAATGTAAATTTTATTGGGATGAAGTTCTATCTCAGAAATACTACGGGAAAATACCATTTAGTTCAATAGGATTCACTGCTATTTATAATTTATGCTTTACAGTTTAAAATTAAAGGGTAAAAATTACTTCCTTCTTTGAAAAGGAGAAACGTTTTGGGGCTTTTATTTTTTTATTTTTTCATATGTTATTCTTAGGCAAGTTTTAAGGATTAGTGTATCAATTCTGTATATAATGTAGAAGAGCTCTACAGCTACCAAATTTTTTTTTACAGAATGATTAATGCAAAAAAAAGCTGTTACATTCATATTATTTAAAACAACAGAGTCCACTGAAGTCTTATTTTTAAATGAGTTCCTCACCCTATGAACGCTAATATGGAAACAACAGCAGCTATTTCTGCTCATATTTTCCCTTTCTCCTGGTGCAGGCCCAACACTGACCTACATGTACCTGCAATTTAAAAGGACCATTGAATTCACTGCCTGACAGACAATTTAATTTTGTAAACTTGTAGCTCTGAAGAACACAATGAAGTTATTTAAGGATGTACAAACCCAACATTTCAGCAATGGTATTTTCTGACTGACATGAGACAGATTTCTAGTGATGTGTGGCTTTATGGGCATATCAATCTTCTAACTTAGCACAAAATATTTAGCATTCCAGACAGTTCCATAAAATTAGCATGAACAGCCTCCACATTATTGTTAATGAGACACAAGCTCAGTAGTGACCTGATATCTGATTAACATTTTAAAAGTTTAAAAAAATTCTGTCCTTCAAACAAGGAAGACCCCAAAATGCCACCTCTTCTTCAAGACTAAAGGGGAAGGCATGACCATGAGTAGAAAAAGTTGCTACCAAAATCTTAGCTCTGTCAGCTGACACTTATTAATTTGATCTGCAGTGAGCAGAAGACGGGCTTTGGGAGAAAAGAAGAGGAAGGGGTGCAATATTTTATTCCCTAGGTTTGTAATTCACAGCAGGAGAAGGTGCTTACATTCACATTTTCCTTTTTCTTTGCTCAAGCTTGTTTATGTTTGGTTTAAGTCTTTGGATTTGTTTTAAAGCTGTCTGTCCAAGTTCAAACCAGATACCCTCATCCTGTCCTTAACTCTGTTACTAGGCTAGTTATAACTAATTACTGCCAGTCCCAACACTGAGGTTATATCAACAGGACTAATTTCTAAGTAACAGAAGTAGAAAATGGAAAAAAAAATTCAAACATGGGGACCAGATTTACTTCTATCAACATAAAATCAGGATTAAAACACATCCAGCTCTCAGAAGAAACAAAAAGAGAGGAACTCAACTATCAAAGTGTTTAGCAAATTAATACTCCAGTTCTGGATGCTGTTGCTTTGAAACAAATTGTGTCCCACTAAACCCCATTATGTTGTCTAATAAGCATTTTTAAGGACTGCTTAGGGCAATAAATCTCTGTAATCTAAATATTAAAATATAGAAACTGCTCATGAAACATCTGGCTGCTGAAAAACTCCAGTGCAGAGAAGAAAGCAGTGTAGTACTTACCGTACTGCAAGCTCACAAAACCCTGCTCAGTACACACAAGCACCACAGGGAAATGGAGCTCATCACCCAAGTTCATTTCTAACAACAAAACCACTATAAATAAACTGTAAAGAAAAATAGCTTATGAGTATTTTATACCAAGGATATTTTGTAGAGAGGTTATGTTGCTTCTGAATGACACCAATAACTTGTTACTGCTAATCCAATCCAGTAGATACATTTCTCCTTTTTGCAATCTTCTAATTGGAGGCTTATTACTTTGTGTTTGCACATTCTCTTTAGATCATCAAAACTTGCTTAAAAATGAAACCTAGAAACCATTTAAATTTATCTTTGACACATCATTTAGTCCAAAGGAGATGAAAAACTGAAAACACCTGTTATATTGTGGTTTTATTCCTGGGGGGTTTCCTTTTGTTAGTCACTGTGTTTTCAGAGGGATTTTCTGATTTTATTAATGAAGTTAAGAAAAAAACAATATTGCTTTTCCTAGGGAAAAAAGGAATTTACCAGCAGCAGGCAATCTCATTACAGTTCTGCTCAAAAAGCTGCTTGTTTTACACTTGGAAGTTCTTCTCTAATCGAGATTTCAGTAGTAGAAAAGAATAGCGTCCTGTGACAGACCAAGAAAATGCTTCTGAGAGTTTTCATAATTTTATATATTTTAACCAGTGGAAACAGAAAATATTTGTGCTTATAAGTGAGAATTTTTTACTTTTTTATTATTTTGTTTTTAATATGAGGAAAATGTCTTTATGTCTTGGTAATTACAAACATTTCCTTTATTGTATTGAAAAGTCTGTCTGAATTTAAGAACAGTTTAAATTAAACATTTGCCCCAATAAATTTTTCTGGTTTTTTAATACAAATGCTGTATTTTTGTCTTGTAAAGTTATTAACTGAAAAATCTATTAGCAAATGACACATTAAGAATAACTTCAGATCATTGTTTTTCTTTATGGGTTATAAAACTATTATGAAATGTTATGTTAATATCTTTTAACTCTTACCAGCTACAGATTAAACCTGTGCAGTTTGTTGTTTAGCTTTTTTTCTATTTGCATAAAGCCAGTCCTCTGGCCTGCAAAACCTGTTAGGGAAGGGAAACAAAATAAAACAACCCAAAACTCAAATCTACCATACTTACTATCAATAATTTTGTTGACACCATTCAGGAATTCCATAGACTCAAAATAAAATCACAGTCCTTTTTCTCCTTTCAGAATATAGCCTCTTAATCCAAATAATATCAGAGAAGTTAAAATTTAGTCCATTCATCTGGCAAATGTTTCCCTCTGTTTCATAAACATGCATATCACAGAGAAAAATTGTTCAATTCAAGGGGTTTTTTTACATAATTAGAGTGTAAAAAATCATCATAGAAATATCGTTATTCTCAGACTTAATAATGTCCTTATTGCAATGTATGACGTTTCCATAAATCAAAGATTTAGCAAAACCAAATTGTGCTATAACCAGCCAGTAAATACAGTTAATTGTCTAAGAGGATTGCAAAACAGAAATTTTTGTAGTGAAAACTATTATGTTGCAATAGTCTAACCCAAGTTGAAGGTAAAATGTCAGGAAAATTAGGAGGAGGACATGGGGAAAAAATATGTGACAGTTTATCAGAAATGCTGGTTCAAAAATGTTTTGGCTACTGTAAATAAAATAGCCTATCTGGAAGAATACAGTACTACAGGCACCATTTCCTCTAGGCTTGTTTACAACCTGTAGAATGCTTCCTTTTAAATGTTCTAGTTAATGCTATGTCCTATGGGAAGGACAAAAAAAAAAGTGCTAAAGGATATGATGACTTTTTACACAATGATAATTAATCATCACATTTCATTAATAAATAATCAAGTGCTTGCAAGCTGTCCACAATCTTTGCCATTCTAGTTTGCATATTTTACAATGGTGGAATAACATTTTAAAAAGTTTGAATAGGCACTTACTGGAATTACAGTTAATCCTGATACAGTCTAGATGGGGAAGAATAGATGAAAAATGAAAATTTATCCTTCAAGGTAATAGCTGCAGACATCCAATAAAATCACAGTCCACCCTTCCGGGGACAGACACATGCAAATATGGCCACTCCATATCATCAGTCTTTATGTACTGTTATAACCCAGATATACTGCGAGAAGTCTTTACCAATAGAAACGACAAATAGGGTAAAAAATGGCCAATTTCAAACAAAGCTACATGGTGACAAATCTAAGTGAAAAGTCAGGATTAAAAGTCAAAGATGCTTAACTGAGGCAGGCTGCAACTTTCTCCCCATCTGTGAAAGAACAGGTAATTTCTCTCAGTGCAATTAGAAAGTGCTCCGTCACAATGGGTCATAGAGCAGGCCAGGCCACAATCAGACACCTTGGACAACTTGTGGATAGTATAACCTCAAAGGCTTGTCTTCAAAAGCTAAGGATTGACATACAGAGCTCCTCACCCAGGCCCAGAAATAAGGGTTTGTGGGTTTACATATCCTTAACATCTAGATTTTTAGAAACAAATAGTGACTACTTTAAAGCTATAATAATACAGAGAAAAAAAAATCACATATTTATAAATACTCATTAGTGAATGAAGAGAATCCTTTCTATTTTAAGACTTCTTTTTTTGCCTGACTTAAAAAAAAAAAAAAAAAAGAGAGAGAAAATAAAAAAGGGGGTGTGGGAGGAAGGAACAATATTGCTAGGGCATGGATTTATTTAATTTTTATTGACTTTCATGAACTACAGAAGTAGGCAGAGGGTGGTGTTTTGTATGTAAAGTGGATAACCTGCTCTGTGCACTATCCTCTGCTGGGCTACCTGCATTTATTTATTACTGAAATAAAAAAATAACAAACCCCAAACCCTACACCACACTGCTCGGTTTGTACGGCTACTCCTGCTTTACACCTTTGAGGAACATATATACCATCAAACCTAGATTTTGTTTCCATATAGCTGAGTTTGTCATGTGTCGTCAACCGCATCAGAAAAGTGGTTGCAAACAGCCGAGGAGCAGCACCTGCACACCCCCTTTACAGAAAGCACTCGGAGCCTCCCACCGTGGCCTCCGCTCCGGAGGGGAACGGCAGGGAAGGGTCACCTGTGACACCCTTTGCTCCTCCTTCTCCCTCTTCATGGCTAAACACCAGGGCAGTGTTTCACTCTGATGAAGTGGAGGGTCAGGTGGTTATTTTCTTACCCCTCAACCCCCACCTGTGCTTTCTGGAAATCTGTGACTAAAGCAATAAAGTACTTCGTTCCCTTTAAAAATAGCATCCCCCTGAATGAGAATAACTGCACAGAGTGTGTATTTTCCTGAACTCCTGTTCTCTTTCAGGTCCTGACTTGGACTTATTCATCAGCATGGCAGAAGCGCTTTTATTTCTTTATTTACTTTTTTAAAAACTACAGAAAACCATAACCTGACATTTTGTCCATCATATTTTAAACAAGGAAACCAATTTTCTTTTTTTTTTTTTTCTGTAAAAGGGCTTGTGCCTCCTGTGTTCACAAGGCTGTTTGCTGAGGGCCGCAGTCTTTGGGCATTGAAGGGTTGTGTTATCGTTCGATACTACAAAAATACCACTACAGAATTGTTTAAAAAAGAGGAGATGGATTTAATATAGATTTGACACCTAAAAAAAGGAGACCAAGAAATCCATCAGTGGGAGTATCTAACTGCAACACTTTCAGTGTTAAAACCAGAAAGTCTTTGATATATTTGCGTGTCATAGATTAATTGGTGGAGGTAAAACTGAGCTGACCTAGATATGTGTTGTTTCTGCTTGCACATTGAAACTGTGGAATTGCTATTCTGAAGAAATTGTGGAGGGAGACCAATATTCCACAACCAAAAAAAAACAATTTAGCCAAAAAATGCCACTGATGAACTCGTCTTCTTTTTTTAGAATACACAACAGTACAAAAATATTGTGATGGGTAATGTTAAGACTAAATAAAGAATACAAAAATGCAAAAGAAAACAAAATAAATTGTAATAATGGCCGTGTATTTGTGTATGTACATATGCAAATGCCATATTGACGTGTGTTTATATATCATTTCAGTTTACTTTTAATGTTAAAACAGGCTGTTTCATAAATGTTTGCAAGCAAAAAGAAAAATGTAAATAAAATGTTAATTTCTTGGAGGAAGAGATTGTTACCTAGGTTGACCGTTAGCTTAACTCGTCCTGCATCCAGCTCTAACCGAAGGGTATCTGCAGATTCCCTGGAAGTTGTTGCCATTAAAATGCCATAAGCTCGCTGAGACCTGAACCTTAAAGAAACATCTTCGGCCTCTGTGTGCATCACAACAGGAAGCTGTATTTTCATAAACATACTTCCATCATAGCTTAAAATTGTTGCCTCTGGAAACAGGAAGGAGAAAGTTAGTTGTTAAAGAATTATACTCTGTCTACTGAAACTCCTTAAAGGTAAGATGGTAAATGAATATTCAGCATGACACAGAAAAATTACATACTACTTTTCATTATTATTACTGGGAAACACAAAGCAAGTTGGGTTTGGGTTTTTTGTTAGGGTTTGTTTTGATTTAAGTGGCATATCTTGGTGTGGTTTTTCTTCTAAGAAACTTTTTTTTTTAAAGAAACTAAATTTCTCTTTAATGACCCAGCCAGTCATGCATGCATCTTCAACAAGATCAGTAAAATCACATGTAAGGCAATTCTTGAAATACTAGGCCTGTACTACTCAAAATTGGTCAAATCAGCAGAAGATATTCAGGTAAACCTTACACACTAACAAATGCCTGTGTCTGATTGTCATTCCCCCTAGATAACCACCTTAGGATTCTTAATGTTTAAACCTATTGGCATTGGTACAACCATAAGTTACAATTATCATCTAGTGAGCAAAAATCCTCCTGAAATGGGTTAGTGTCCCCAGCACAGTTTGGATGGGGCATGGGTTGTTTCATGACTACAAAACCCATGATATGGACTCAAAAATGCTTAAATGAACACTATGACAGCCTCAGCAAGAGGATTGAGACTGGACATGGCATATTGAGGGTAACGTCTTAAAACCCCCAAGACGAGCAAAGAACTGTCACTTTCAGACATTCCAGGAAACCCTCCCGGCCAGAGACTCTGGCACAGAGCAGTCATAATCTGTTAGACCCCAGAGCAACCAGTCACAAGCCTTCTTCTCCCAGCCTCCAGGCTGGTAAAGAGAAAGGTAGCAAAGAGACTGCTCACAGAGAGGCACTGCAGTTCCTAGAAAGCCAAGGAAATATATTTCTGAAACATATTAGAAAGTCCTTTTTGGCAGGACAATGGAACACTGTGGGGGCAGAGAACAACCATGGGAAGCTTCTCTGTGCTTCAATTTGCTTCAGTGTACTGGAGACACTTATCTAAAACAAAGTTTGATGTCAACATGCAATAATATTTATGTGTAGTAAGTCTCACAACTACGTTTGCCAAAATTGTTCCCATGGCATATCTTGTATGCTGTTAAAGACAGATGAGCTCTTCAAGACTTCGGGCCTATGTGACCCACAAAAGGACAAAATGTTCTGTTAATTCCATGAGAGACAAAAGTGATAGAGTATATTTCCACTAGTACCGTGATAAAACGGCTTGGGTTAGAAGGAACTCTGAAGATCACTCACTTCTAACCCACCTGCCATGGGCAGGAGCACCTTCCACTAGACCTGGTTGCTCAAAGCCCTGCCAAACGTGGCCTTGAACACTTCCAGGGGTGAGGCATCCACAGCTTCTTTGGGCAAGCTACTACTGTGTAAAGAATTTTAAATTCCCCCAATACAAATTTGGAGAAAACAATCTGATGTTGGAAAAAAGTGGTTACTGAGACTGCTGTGAAAGCCCTCATATGTAAAATGTTATTAGAATGCATTTACAGGTTTGATGATTTCTAACTATGCAGGTAATAATGTTTTCAGCATATTTAAAGTCTAAAATTGTTCTGCGAAATAAATTAAATACTTAAATTGCAACAATCTGAAAAGTAATTCAAGCCAAAGAGTTTTCAGTGAAAAGTGGTTTGCTTTTTGATGGTTTGGGGGTTTTATTTGTTAGTTTGAGGGTTGGGTTTTTGTGGGTTTCCTTGTTTGTTTATTAGTTTTTGGGGAAGTAATGAACAGGGGCTTACAATTCCTTCCTATACCTAGCTGTCTAGTCTGTGCATAAAAATCTCCCAAGATCTTTATCAAGGTACACATGATTTAGGTAAAGAATTCCAGGAAAAACTCTAAAGTTACATGGTAATATAACAGAAAATATAAGGTATTTTCTATTGTCTATAAAAATCTACCACATTAATAGTACTCAGGGTTTTCAAATACAGAGAAAACCCAACATTCATCAATGCTAGAGTTCTGTTGTTAACAAATTATCTTAGGATAACATGAAAGTGAGCTGTCAGAATCAGCACTGATACCGTTTGCCAGCTTTCCTCTAATTATTCAAGTTTTTCTGAAAATTACAGAAAAAGGAGAGAAGGAACTTAACTGGAGACTTAATTTAATTGGAGATGGCCTATGAGTAACACCATGGTGAGCAGACCTGATGTGATTAGATACTTAATCCTCCTAAGCCATACTGTGCCAGTATTTTGGGAACAGATGTTCCAAGAACAGACCAAAGATACTGAACAGAAGATCAAATGACTTAAAAGCTCTAGGCAATGAGGAAGCTCCCTCATGTCAACTAGAGCCTTTTAATATGTCAATATGTCCTTTCCAAGTCACAGGCTTTCTAAGCACAAAGGTATCACAGAGGAAAGGGAAAAAAAAAAAAACCAAACCAACCAAAAAATCCCCCAAATTACCAACAAAACAACCCCAAACAAAACCAAAACACACAAAAACCCCAAAAGCCAATGCAAAACAGCAAACAAAAGAAAAGCAAACAAAAAAAAACCCAAAAAAAGACCACCAAAACCCCCCAATAAACAAAGCACAACCAAGCACAAAAGTGGCAGAAATGGATCGCTAAGTAACAAGGCCTGGTTAGTAAAATGGTGATCTGAATGACAAGAGGCAGCAGGTACAAAAACCTTGAAGGAACAATTTAGCTAAAAATATGCATTCATTTTTGCCTCTTTAATGTTTTTTTTTTTTGCTTTGGACCAACTAATTCCAAGTAGGTGTCTCATCTTTACATGAAATCTATACTGCTAAATGTTCTCACATAAGTGTTGGCAGAATGTCTTTTCTCTCTTGTTCAGCTTTCTCTTAATTATTAGATCAAATGATAATAGACTGTAAGTTTAGCTCAGGATGTGATATCCATTTAAAAAAAGAAGAAAAAGCTTAGGAATAGTTTTACTGCTACTTCAGGGTTGGAATCATAGCGCTGAAAAGAAAAACAGCAGAAATTCTTATAATGAAATCACTGACAAGTTTTTTTGCTGCAGCAAATAAATGCATGCAGTAAAGTTATTAAGAAGAAATAAATGGTCTTATATAATACAGAGATTTATATAAAAATGTTTTATACATTCATTCCTTGACAGTTTTATAAGCCTGACATTTAAAACTTTTACCGCTCCTGTGGTAAAAAACAGCCAGCCAAGACACACAAATGAACCAAACTCCAAAACAACCCTGCTGAAGGGTTCAGTTCCCCTCTCAATTTTTTTCTTATTAAAATCTTCATAGCTAGATAGTCTTCTTTCCTACATATATACACACACATACACATCACCCTAATTATCTCTGTGTCTAAACCCAAGGATGCACTGACCAGTACTGACAGGAGAGGAGATCCAGGACCTTAATTTCCACTTGAGCTGGAATTACCTAAATTGCTCAAGAGAAGGAAGCACCAATTCTGGAAACTTTCCTACATCTGCTTCTACCCTCAGAAATGATGACTGGATATTTTTTGGAATAAAGAGAATTTTCTGAATAGATGCTATTCTTCAATTCACAGCTTATTTAAATTAAAGTGAAAGAAGTATGGACTAGGCATTTGAATTTCAGTGGTCTTTCTCATAGGTTCTGCAGACAAGTTTGTGTTACTTTAAAAACATGATGCTTGGGGAGTACAAATGCTCATTGCACATATTTTAATAAATAAAACAGGATCTTGTTTCCTTTGGACCCCTTGTGGTGCCTGTGAAGTCCCAAAGACAGAATTCTTAATTTTTTCCTGCTTTTTTAGTTTCAAAGTGTCTGCAATAATATGAGGACTGTATTGCAACCCACAGAGCCATTTTTAAAGCATGAAATCACCCTCTGTGTCTGCTGTCACTAAAATCCCACACAAACTTTGCCCAGAAATGACAGACTATACAGTCCAGAGTCATGCCAGGATGTATAGGAGCAATCTGGATTGTCACTTATCAACTGTGCAGGTTTGCTCTCTGATCCTGCTTTATTTACCAGTACAAGTAGAGCAACAGTATCCTACCCTGAAAATGCTCCCTGATATATATGATTTTACTCCTAGAAATTGTGTGAGTATTCAAATATATTGGCTGTTACTGAGTCAAATTTGAACTTTTTGTTTTCTTCCCAGGCATATTGGGTTTCCTCTATGGCATCTGAGTCCACCTGGGCACAAAGCTGCAGCCTTGGAGATTTATAGGGAACATTTCCATCAATCTGATAGAAACATTTCTCTGTATGTGATTATTTACTAGATAATATGTGAATAGAAGTTGAAATAATTTCTCCCAATTCCTACACTGGTATTATTTCAGGACCTCAGTCCTAAGCCACACTGTAAAGTTTTTACAACTTTAACACACAGAACCAATCAGTTAATTTAAGACAGAGATGTCATTAATATAATATTTTGAACACCTGATTCTTCATGTCATCTATCCTCATACCACCTTTATTTTTCTTAATTTAAAATTGTAGAGCATCCAAATATAACACAAAGAATGAAAGTTACATTTCTTTAATGTGTATATGTGTATGTAGGGGTCTGTGCATGCACAATACAGACATCTACACACACTCTATTTTAAACATATTTTCTCCTCAGAAATGTCACCTTAATAAACCTTTGTTTGCATGCTTACTTTTGCTTATCACTCTTTGATGATTTTACTATTGTTCCTGGCCATCCTGTTGTCTTGGGGTGACTATATGATGTGTATCCCCTATCACGGCTCTATGCCAGAAAATTAGTTCTGTGCCTTTAAACTGAGCTTAAGAGGGGAGGAAAAAAATGAACATTTTAAAGCAAGTTCCCAAGGACACAGAGATAGAGACGGCTCTGCGTTCTCCGGTGCGGCGGTAGCACAGGAGGAGCACCCTGCCTGTCTCTTCAGCCAGTTTTTTTCTTGGTTTTTTTTTTTCCTCCTTCCCTTTTCCTCCAGCGTGTTTCCTAGGACTTTGGTGGGTTTTTTTCCTCCCTCTTCTGGACTGTTTCAACAACATCAGAACACATCAGGAGAACTTCTCTTCAGGCCCGGAGGGGGCCTAAGGCCACCCCCCACGGCAGGTCCGAGAAGGAGGGACCACACCTACAAGAGGACTCTAAGTTCTTCCCAGGTTTTCTCGTTATAGTGAGGGGTTTTGCTATTTAGTATTATTGTCCTTTTCCTGTGTGTTTGTTAATAAAATAGGGTTTATCTCCTTCACTTTCCTTCGAGGAATTTTTTTTCCCGAGCCTGGTGGGGGGAAGGGTGGTTGTGGCCTGCCTTTCTCCCAGAGGATATATTGCTGGATCTTGGCCAAAACTGGCACACCTGTGAAAAGAATACACCTGCAAAAGTCTTTGCCAAGAGGCAATCACTCACTGTGATCCACAAAGTACGAGAGGATGCCAAATTATATTGCTGTGACATCTGTCCATCCATCTGCTAGAGTTTTCATAATCTACTAAAGCCAATCTACAGATTATGCTGATGTTTAACCTTACTGAAAATCAAGAATAAAATCAAGAATAACTTGCAACACGATAAAATGGATGTGGATATAAATATATATGTATATATATAATTTAAGTATACACAAATTAAAATAGACCAGAGTTGGGTTCCAGGGGTTTTGTGCACTAGTGAGCTGAAATTATTTCAGGTTCTGTATTCAAGTATGGGTGTTAACACTCCTATTTCAGGAGAACTATTATGAAAAATAAAAAAATTAAATGGCAATAAAAAGTAGCTCCACACTTTTGTTTACTGAAGACACCTTACTTACTTAATGTTATTCCAGTATAATGTATATTCTACTTGTTTAATCTCAGGTATTTTATTCTAAAGCTTTCTTTTCTTTGTGGAACTGTATTGTTTGCTGAAATGAGCATGTTCCCCTTTTATTTAAATTAGTTTGAACAATTATAAACCTGCTGCTTATATCACCAAATACAAAAGTTTATCAGTTCCTACACACGGATAGTAGTTATAATAACTTTGTGTGCTAGGATGCCAACACGACGCTTTCAGAATCCCAAAAGCTATAATCTTATTAATGCATGACCACTTGGGATATGAATATTACGGAGAAGACATCTCCTTTCAGTGCAGTTCCCTCTGGAGAGGGAAACCCAAGAGCAGGAAATGATCTCATACTGCTGAAGTGCCACACGTATTTCTGCTGGACAAAAACCAAGTGTTGTAGAGGAGCCAGCATCACCACTCCAGTACCACCATTCCCATCACGTGAATGCCCTGGGAAAATGAAGCCTTAAGCTGGATGATGCTTGAAAATAAGGCACGGGAAATAAAAAAGACAAAGGTTTCTCTATAAAGCATCTCCACCTGTCCAATATATGTATGGAAAACTGCTGTGATGAAGCCTCCTCTCAGTTCTTTGCGGATCTGCATGTGTTTGTGTCTCTAAGGCACATGTTTCCTGGCTTTCCAGTGGAAATAAAAAAAAAAAAAAGGCAGCAAATCCGGTTTTTGCTTGATCCCCTCTGTAATAGGAGAGTTTGGCCACAGGGTGGTACACCAGCCATGTTTAACCGAGTGCTGCGGGGATGCATCAGGCAGCTCCGTTATCCCTCTGCCAGCTCCACTCCACCAGGAACAACAGTCTGGAGAGCTCAGAACAGCTGGCCATGAGCCAAAGGCATAAATAGTCAAAAAATAAGACAGAAAAACCCCGCAGAAGGATCTGAGAATCTACTTGCAGATGCTGATAATATGGAAGTACCTATACTACATAAATGCACATATCTACTGCCATGCAACTTAAAACACTCATTGGGTTTTTATTTCTAAAGAATGCATTTTCATTTCATCTGAATAACTGGAAAAATTAATAAAACTAGATGAAAACTTACATTTTCAGTCAATAAATTTTAGGTTTAGATTTCAGGTTGAAGACAATATGAAGAAAATACAGTGTCAAATGTGAGATGAAAATATACAACTCCTGGCATTGAAACACTTTCTAGTCCCATAAGACTAAAAATGAAAACCTAAAATATTAACTACATTTTTTAAAAAAATCATTTACCTCCTTACATTAAAAACTTTTTTTAGTACATTCTGCAATTTTAAATAAATTACCAGGTTTTCCATTTATTAACTAACCTCAGCATCTGCCTTCCTTGCCACTATCCACCTTTTCAATTAAATAAATGGAGTTTCTCTACTTCACTGTTACCTTTTCTAGGTAAGAGGAATACTCAGAGATTTTAGATAACTACAGACAGTCTCCTTGGGTACTAGGATCTTTTCAAAAAGAGACAAGTAAAAATATTAATTCCTATGACTCTTCTGCTTTGACTCATGGATGTTCTGGCCATGGATTTAAGTGACACTATGGGATTCAAAACTGAATTTAATCATATACTGATATTGACATAAATAGGCAAGAGAACAAGACCTCAGTTTGGAACTGGAATGTGACCATTTAGCAATGCAATAATTCAAATTGCATTCACAAAGCTTTTCAGAACTCAGCAATGTATGATGAGACACAAAAGGAGGCATTTTCTGGGAGATATTCAGCATTACTGACTCTCTGTCATAGCCACCTAATACTTCTTCATGCATTTTAGAGTCTCCCCTAAGATCTTCCCTCTAGAGTTACTTTAAGTCTACAGCAGGGCTCTACCTCACATCAAGGGCAACCAAGGATGCTTTTTTTGCCTCAGGACAGTTAATGATAGCTTACCATTTTTAATAATTGTACAGGATTTTATTTATTTTATGGTTGTGCTTTTTTTATTTTTAATACAAAAATAGAAGTGCAGTCATCCCATGGAACCTACCTCTTTCGCACGATCTGCCAAGGTACCCCGTGCCAGAGCAATCACACACATATCTGTTCCACCCATCCCTGCACACACCATTGTTTTTACAGGGGTTGCTAAGGCAAGGTTTTGCAGTTTCTCTTGAGCATGAGGGTTTTACTCCAGCTGTGCTTTGAATTTCAGCCATCTGTCGAATATCTTTGCTTTGACCATCAATAAATAAATCTCTAATGCAGCCGACGTATCCATAATTGAGGAGTGCTGTCCACACCTCTGTTGGGAAGACCAGGCCGGCTTTATTTTCTGGTAGGCCTCCAAGATACAAGTCATCATCCAAGTCAAGGATTTCACTTTCCCCTGGTGCAGTGTATGGAGTCCGTAACGTGTTCACTGATATCGTCCCTGTAAAGAGAATAAAATGCCTGATTTTCAAGAGATTTGATTTTGCTACTGCTTTTTTCCTCATTCATCGACGTGTCACATTAGCTCCTGGCAAACAACTATAAGTGAAGCAGAGATATTTTATTTGTACAGCTACAGAATCATAGATAAACTTCACTATCTTAATTGCAATGCAGTCAGGAAGTTAATGATGTAAAAACCTTTATGCATAACACTGCATGACCACAATATGAAAAACCTCAGTCAAAATCACCTTACCAATCCCATAAGTGCAGGAGAGATGCAGTTCAGAGTTATTTTCAGAAATATCCTCATTGTGCAACAACAACGACATCTTCACTCCCTTGTATGTGTTTCAAAGCATTACGGCCAGGGTTGCATTGGTGGGTTGCAACCTGGGAGGCAAATGTGAGTCTTTGGTTTGGGCCCAAAGACATAGTATTTCAAAAGACTCTCGCCACTTTCAGTGGGCTTTGGATAAGATTTTTTTCCTTTAAGTATAGAAGGAAAATGCTCTCATCAGCTGCCAGGCAGGCAATCTTTAAGAAGGAAGTGATATGCTCCTAGAGGGAAAATCAATGCCTCTGAAACTTATCTCAAAATGTGTGCATGTTGCAATGAGAAGGAGAGAAGATGTATATAGACCTTCAGGAAATCAGAAATATCTTTTCCATTTAAGTCTAAAAATTAAACAAACAAAATTGAAACTAAAATAGAGTTCTCGTTTTATGAAGTGTCTGAACAAAGAAACTGTAATCAACTGTAAAGATCCTTTTTTGGTGGTACTTTGTTTAAAATAATGAGGTATGCAACACCTAGAATTTGAATTAGCAGAAAAATAAAACAGTACATACAGTCACAGAGCATACTTATGTCAACCAATTTTAATTTTATTTCTAAGGAAAATCACTTGGAAAAAAAAATCTTCACGTAGATCTTCACAGAAGTGATTCCTTATCACTCTATGTGGGTACAAAAGCAAACAAAATATAAATCAAAATATTATATAGGTTTCCAAGTTATTATAATGTACCAGTCATCATCATACAACACTGTTATCTGCTGGACTTAACATTGAAAGTGTTTAGTGGTGACAAGACACTGAAGAATCCCATTTACCACAATGAATTTATCATACAGATATATACAAAGGGAACATGATTCACCATCTCCACTGCTGGTCTGGAACAGACTCCAGAAGATAACACTGATTAGCAAAAAGGCTTCCACCATGGTAGGAGTTGTGCATAAGAAGAAATTCACACTTTACACATCATACATACTAAAATGTGAGTTTTAAGCAAACAAAGGCAGGTCAGAAAGAGATCATCCTCTGACTTGAGTACAGCTTAAAATTTAGGCTTCTCTTTTAAAAATGGACCCTGTGGAAGCTATGTTTTTTCTGTTCTTTTATTGGTTCAATAGATTAACTTCAACAACATGGACGGAATGAATATCTAAAGAATCTGGATCTTTAGTAAAAGCTCTTTGGGATAAAAGTCTCAGGAGGTCCAGCTCCCATGGGAGACTTGAGACATATGGATTTTAGAAGGGTTGGATACCACAAACAGTCTCCCTACTATCAGAAGAGAACTAACAAGATAACACAAAGGTTTGCATAGCATTTTTGCATCTTTATAAGCATGTTTAAAGAATGAGGATGTGGTCAGTTTTCCCTTTTATGGATTATAAGAAATGTTTTCTCTCTCAGTTGAATAATCACATAGATGTAAAAGTGAACTTCCAAGAAAGTAAGAAATAGGCATGCTGAAACAAGATACTTTTTCTTCCAAACTCCCATCTGTTTAAAACTGATAAGATAATTATGTTTTGCTAATTCTAAAAATTCGTTGTTACTTCTCAGCTTCTAGAAGCAGAACTTGGCACTCATATGGAGTGTTTGCTATAGGTTTGACCGTAGGCATGCAAGCATAAACATTTTGAGGTTTGATTTGATTAATCAGCTGCATCAAACAAGGACACCTGTGAATGACCTGTCAAACCAAGAGAGACATTTCAGAGAGCATCCTAGGTATCAGGAAGGATGGCTAACAGGCAACAGATCTTTTCTTCTTTAAAAACATTCGAGATGTTGTAAATATAAATCGTACTTGTCCTTGCAATGTTTCTTACTGCTATTGTTGCCTTTTCCCATCTGTTGATGTACAGGCTAATTTAAGATCAAATGCTCTAAACCTACGTTCAGGCAGCACCCACTTGTGCACCCACACAAGTTAACTCAGCTGCAGCCTCCAACAGCAAGCTCCAACATGTGAACAGTGCTGCTTTCTGCTGGACAAAGACATTTATATTTTCAAGACATTAATGAAGAATCCTGGAACAGAAATCTTCTATTAAAAAATAAAAATCTACTACATCTTGATTATTTTCAGCTCACAGAAAAAGACAGATAAGCCTCTGCCAGTATAGCTGACACCCTGTGTTCCAAGTGGAAGCTTTGCAAGCACAGAAGGCTTAGGAAGGTGAATGATAGGGGAAACTGGTGACTGTGAATTATAGCAAAGTGACAGAGGGAAACAGGAATTTTTTCTTCTCTATGTCATCAAGGATTACCCTGAAGAGAGCTGAAGTATTATTTTGAATAGATGTAAACAGCTTCTTAAAGAAATGAACTTTTTACCTTCCCAAAAAATGAGACCCCATAAAATACGCTGTGTGAGAAGTTGTCTAAAACCTTAGTGCAATTATAGCATCTAATGACTATGGGTAGAAAAATATAACGGACAACCCCCTAGCCATCACTGTTGGTGATATCCATATTACCTTTTATGTATCTCTGGCACATAATGCAAACTTTACTCACTAATTGGTTTGTAAACACTGATGAAAAAAAATCCAAGCAAAATAAGGGAATATAAAAATATTCCAAAACACAGCAGAAATTACAGAGCCTTTCAAGTATCCTACTACAAAACGCAGAACTCAAGTTTATAGAACATAGACTTACAGAAAATAAACAACTGTTCCATTAACACCTTTGGATTCATGGTGCATCCAGAGATGACACAGAGGTAGCATGTGCTGTTTCATCTTGGTGAGGTTTTGTGGGGGGATTTTTTTGCTTGTTTATTGCAGGGGTTTGGGTTTGTTCATTTTTGTGTGGTTTGTTGGTGGGGTTTTGTTTGTTTGTTTGTTTTAAGGCCTATTTACTTTGTTGAGGGAAGCTTTCTGAGTTCAAGTGAAAATGTGTCAAGGTGGAACTCACGACAATGAGAGGCAGAAGCTACCACAGAAATTGGGGACTGTGGTGCATACCTCCTTTGATAGACTTCAATTCTACTTTCCCCTAGAATTATAGGCAGATTAAAAGGAATAGTTTTGTCAAATCACCAGTGTGCTCCAATCTATTCAGATGTTTCTGCTTATAAATGTGAAGAGACATCACTTTCCTTAGAGGAAGAAAGGGAAGCTAATGAAGCATGCAAATGTCTTATGTGGCCAGCACATAAAGGGTTAATAAATTTTCCTGTAAAGATGCTGTAATGTCAATCATTGTCAAGACAGAATTTTTAAATTTGACGAAATTAGACAAAAGAATTGGACATATCTTGTTTAACAAAATAACCTAGAAACTACAGATATGAGGAAGCAACAGATCCAGAAGGGCACTGAATGTTCAAGAGAGAGAGAAAACTACAACCTTAAATTGTAACATCTCTGGAGTAAGAACCATCTTAAATCTCCATCTTTCCATAACAGCACCCAGAACCAGATCAGTAGTGATACCATTTCTCCGAAAAGAGCTATAATACCTGTGAGGAAACAAGCAGCTTCCATGCAGAGATTTTTAAGACTCAAAGTTGGAAATATTATCTGTATTTCTATCAGAATAGGAAAGAAATAGAAGAATGCTGATAGCATGTGGTTTGCCTAGCCAGAAAGGAGAAAAATGGAATAACTGAAAGAAAAGAAGGGGTGGGGTGACTTATTTAGTCTGGGAATTCATGATCCAGCTTCAGATTCTAAAAACTACTGTTTCTTATCTCCAGAAATTAGACATAAATTTAAGGCTCCTGTAATGACCTACAGGTGCTTTGATTCCACAGCATTTCACCTGAGAACACAGTGCAATTTAACATTCAGAAACTTCTTTCTGTATTGGAAAAGCAGTTTGAGAAAAGCTAATGAAATTATGACTTTCAGCAGGAATTATTGACTTAAAGGATAACTGATTAGTGAGCAGTCCTTCAAAGGATGAGTCAACAACATAAGTCAACAATAAAACACATATGAGCACAATGGGAAATATATGGGGGATTACAGAGAATCCTATTGTACCACTTGGCTGAGTGTTGGTTAAGTTTCATCTTGGATTCAGAAAAAGATGCAGATCAGCCAAGGAGGCTGCAGATCATTGAAAGAATTTTCCTTAAACTGCAATACAAACCCATTCTCCCAAATATGAAAACTATTAACGTTTGTTGAAATAGGAACATGTAAATCTGGCTGCTCTTAAAAGGTTAAAAAGACTTGGGAAGAGATAAGAAGAAGGGTACATGTTAAAAAAAAAAAGATCCTGCAACAACAATACATGAAATGGATATCAACAAAGCACTACTTACAAGGAGATACTGATTATAGCTAAGGTCTAATTATATACTCAAAAATAATTTCTAGTGTTCAAGCTGAAACTCTAACTTTAGTTCAAAATTTCAGTGACTCAGCCCTTAAATGCTACCTACCTATGAATAAACTCTGATACATTCTGTTTTACACTGCCCTACACAATTGGAGGTTGACAAGAAGAGTAAGTTTCCTCCCTGATTTCACTATGTAATGGTAATTTCCAAAGGATGAATGGTGGTTCAGCAAAAAAACATTTGCATGGTTATCCCTGCATATGGAAAAATACTTAAAGAATACTTAAGTCTCAGAAAACAGTTATTAAACCCATCCCTACTGCGTTACAAGAAACACTCTGAGGAAAGACCTTTACAGCTGCTTCATGATTGTTTTTTATCTAGTTTGGGTTTGTGTTTCTTTTTTTTTCTAATTCTTTTTTTTTTCTGCAGGGTTGGCAGTACTAAGAGCAGAACAGAAAAACATTTCCCTTAGGTATCACTTAATGAGCTTCTCCAATCATATTCATTATCTCAGCAATTTACTTTTTCCTAAGACCATGTATAAGAAACTAAATCATATTTCTAAACCATATCTCTCTCCTGATCTGTTAAATATAAAGATTTTAAATGCAGATACTACAGCTATTCTGATCTTTCTGCTTACCTGACGTGGCCTATTTATTTGCTTTTTGCCCATGAAAAGCATTTGCTCATTAAAAAACGTTGAAAAATCAGAGCAAGGTATTAATTCTAAATACATCTTGTGTGCTAAAACACAATATAATAGCTGTGATGAGGACTGTGACCACAGCAGGCAGCCCATGGCAACACAGGACACCTATGAAACAGCTATGAAGCCCCAGTCCTGGAATCAGGAATCCCCCAGGAATTCAGGATGTATAATTCAGGAGTACTGGAAGAAACTCGGGACACAGCGGTTGGTAGCAGTGCTGCACACCTAGCAGGAAAGATGGACCAGAGGAGAACATCTTATCTTTCTTTACCTAACCCTTAAATGTTAACTTAACTAAATATGGTCTCAGAAGCTACATTCTATCAATGATCATCTTTTCAGGTAAGAAAGCACTCAGAGTAAGTCTTACAGGTAACAGAATGGGATTCTAGGGTAAAAACAAGAATAAAATGTCAAAAGGTCTTTTAGCAAAAGGGAAATAAAAGGCACCATATCTCTTCCCTCTTCCTTGCATCTCTCAAAATCTGAGTGGATTGGCAGAATTACTAGCTAATGGGGCCTGGATGATGACAATTTAAAAACGTGTTCTCTTTCCTTACATCTCCCTCCTGCCTCCACTGCAGTCCCAGACAAGCAAAGGCAAAGTCAGTAGTTTAGAGTGGATGCTCACTGTGACTGAGAGTCTGGAAGAGAGTAAAGAATGAGAAATAAATCTAGTACTTGCTGATCCAGCTAATATGAAAGTCAAGGAAATTAGCAAAGCTCCTTGAGAAATGTCACAGCATTCTACTATTGGAGGGAACCACTCTGCATTGGATTTGAAGGCTAGGAGCAAAGGTTGCAAGGCACCAAACGATTTGGAAAAAAAAAAAAAATCACAGTTTATTTGAGCCACTTATTAACAGAAGGATCTCTTCCTTTTTTTCTTCATATCTAGGGAAATATGCTGTCAATGGCAACAAGAAAGGCTGAGAAAAGCAATATTTTTTTTTTCCTATACAAGGTATATTCATTCAATTATATAAAAATTCTGAAAGTAAGCTAGAGAAAAGTAATAGTATTCACATGATTTCCAATATATTTGGTTTGGGCTATAGAAAAGAAACCAAAAAGCATCCTGAAAGAGGAAAGAAAATTTCATTCTTCATGGGTAAAACGCACCAACATTCATAAAATGACCACGAGGTGGAGGGGGTTGAGATCCTCAGGACAGCGAGGAGGGCGCACAGCAAACTCACTGCCCTGGAATTCAGCAGAGCAGACTTCAGCCTCTTCACGGTGCTACTCAGTAGAATCCAATGGGAAAGTGCCTTGGAGGGCAGAGGGGCCCAAGGATGCTGCCTGGTATTCAAGGATCACTTTTTCCAAGCTCAGATGCGATGCATCCCAACAAGGAGGAAATGGGGCAAAAATGCCAGCAGGCCTCCATGGATGGATAAGGAGCTGCTAAGCAAACTCAGAGTGAAAAAAGAAGCTTTCAGAAGAAAACGAGGGCAGGTGGCTTGGGAGGAATAGAGTAAAATTGTGCAGGGTGCTAGGGATAAGTTCAGGGAAGACAGGGCCCAGTTAGAATTGAGTGCCCCCTACCGCTCTTTACTTTCTCTCTATCGCTCTCCCTCACATTTACTGTTAGATAAAATCTGTACTATTGACTTTGGCACATGGTCTCATATGCACATTAATGCAGGCAGAGGCATCTCTCTAATAATTGTAATAACCGGCTCTTACCATCATTAAGACAAACAAAAGCATTGCCAGTGTTATTGGTACTTCTCCAACCACAAACTATTATTGTATGTACTAGAATAATAGAAAAACTTTGATTCTGTTTCAGATTGCAGCTAAAAAAATCAGTTTGCAAATCCATAACCCTGCATATTTTATTCAGTATTCCTGGTAATAGTTCAACACCTTAGAGTTAATAGGTATTATGATTAGTTTGCAACAGTGACCAGGGGGTTACATAAATTTCACCCATCTTGATCATAGGCAAGTCATCAGATGGATTAATTTGATTATTTATAATTCTACTTAAAAAAATATGTAATCCCGATCACCAGGCAGGTTTTGCTTCCTTAAATTACTCTATATTCTTGCTGCTGTTCATCAACAGTTTTTAAGGATTAAAGTATGCCCTAAACTCTCTTAGTGACACTTGTGAGTCACGTTTTTTGTGAAGCAATGAAAGGGCAGAACATAGCTTCAAATGTAAACAATTGCTATGCATTTATTTCGTTCCTTTATAGATCTGCTGGCTTTGGATGTAAGAATAAACTTTGCTTTCAGAAGTCCCACAGGCATGATTATTACAGGATTTACTGCCTCATATGAATCACTGAAACAGCACTTAAGAAGGAAGTCTGAAATAAAAATTGTAGTATAAATAATATAACTGCTGGATATTCAATGCCAATTGAGGATTTTGAGAAGTTGTGTTTTGTTGTTTGGTTAGGGGTTTTTTTCTTGTTTGCTTGTTTGGTTTTGTTTGGTTTGTGTCTTCTTGATTGGTAGGTTTATTTAACCTCAAGAAATGGAAATGAGCAACTGACATATAATAAGAAAATCAAAGTCATTATCATTAGAATTTGAAGCTGCACAGCCCAGGAATAAAAGAATAATTTTTCATTATCATAGTGCAGATCAATTGAATTTGGTCTGATTTTCAGCATGGATTTGATTGAAATCTTCAATTTAAACCTGCACCTAAGATTTGCTTGACCTGAAATCTGATTTGTGTGTAGAAAGAAGTTAAGTGATAAAATTATAACTTTTGGGGGGTTAAGTTTTATAAAGAAATTATAAATGCAAACTATGAAAAAGGAGTCACCCAAAGGAATAAAATAGGGGAAATGCCATAAAATCCAAAAGAAGTAGAGTTTATATTTTTCAATACCTAGTTTTAGGGTGTACATAAACTTCAAATTGAATACTAATATTAATCAGAAAATTCTTCAGGACTGAATTACAGACTCAGGACATTCCCTGTCCCCTTCCTCCCCAAAGCTTGGCATGAACTACAGAAAAGGCACCATAGGAGAGCTGTCCTTAAATTGATGTATATTGATTATTTGCTTAAGCCAAGATTTATACTCAAGATGAGACGTGCTGATACATTGGCAGTTTCACTGGATAAATCCACTTTAAGCCATAGTAGATTTCAGTAGCATTAGGAAGAGTTTATGAATTCTTTATTTTTACCACTTTTCGGTGAGATCATTTTTGAGTAAATTGCTCCAGAATATGAATCATACTGATAGAATGTGGCAAATCAATTATTTCCATTTCTGCGGACATGTGTTGTTAGCCGTTCATTAGCATATCATTTAAGTATGCTGAGATCTGCTGATATGATTGGAAGCTCTGTGTTGTTTCTGTGGGGCAGCTATTCCCCTTGTTGGAGATTATATTCAGTAATTCTTTTTTTGCTTTATTTTCATACTTGAAACATGCCACTTCAGCTATTTGGTGTAAGCAAGCACAGAGGGAGATTACTGTTGGCTTTTCAAGCACACAACACACTTACTTGCAAGATTAAGTACTTGATTATCCAATAATGTTAACATAAGATATTTTACTCAACAAATAATTGTATTCTGGTACCTGACAGTAATGACTTATATTTTCCTTATTTTTCAGATGATTCTCAACTCTAATTGTGGCAACATCAATATGCACCCAGTATTCTCTCAGACACAGCAGAAAAAAGGTTGTGAATGCTAGCAAAAGGAACTTACCTGACCGCCCATCCCGCTGAAAATCCACATGGTACCATTCACCATCATTCACCTTCTTCTGCAAGGCTTTTATTTTTATAGTACCTGATCCCATGTCTAACAGTAGGTAGAGGTGGCCATCAAGCATCTCAATGGCAAAAAAATCAACCTTTACCATCTGTGGATGTTTGGCATCTTTTTGGTGCCTTGGTTTCCCATGACTGAAAAGAATCAGGCCATTTGGCTCAGTTGTACGAAAGTCAAATGATATTGAGCCTGTTTTCTTGGCATTCCACTTTGGCAGAGAGATGAAAGACTCCGGTGTTTCAAATGTGATTGGATCTAAGGTTGCAACATTCTCACATTTAAATGCTACAACCCCATGAATCTTCATTTTAGCATCCCCTTGCTTGGCAAGTCGAGACAGCTCCAACCTGACATCGTTATTTTTATATACAACCTGCAAGCAAAGCAGAGAAGTTACTCAGAGAAACCTGAACATTTTAACCAAAGAGACATAATCCGGAACAGGCACATTATTTAAGGGATAATGGTGATGAAATATGAATATGACAATTTACATACAAACAAGATGAAATAACTATTTTCATTGACTAATGATTTAATAATTGTTTTCATTAAACCAAACAAAGTTGCTCTAAAAATATCCCTGGAGTTAATTCTAACAATCTGAAAGAATCTACACATAATTTATATCATGAGTTGCAAATTAGCTTGTGTGGCCTTGATTACTTAAAAGCCTTCTCTGCACAGCCATTCTGCTATTATAAAGAAGAATTAGATTTCTTCTTCCCCTAAATCCTTTGTCATTGTCTTAACTCTTCTGTTCATGTACAGAAAATATACCAAGGTCAGACACTTCATAATTTAACATCTTTTCAGTTTGTCCTTGGGGCTGAGGAGTAGTAGCATTCATGGAATTCATGAAGCTATATAAGAGAGGCAAAATAATATCATAACAGATCAAAACAGAAAAAAACCAGGAAAATCTTTGAGCCCATTCAATTGGATAGAAAGCCCTACAACTTACATATTTTCCCTGACTGAAAACTTTTCTGGTAAAAATGAAAGACAATATTAGTTTAAAATCCAATTGACCTCTGCAGCAAATATTCTTGCTTCAAATCACATTTTAACTTGGTCCAAGAAACCTGTCATGATGCAACCATTTCCCAGGGTTCTCATCTTTATTAGTATTTTCCCAAATTGCTGGTCTTTCCGAGTTATCTGTAGTACAAGTGCTGCTGAAATGAGCTCCCCAATACCACAGGCATGCACAAGTGTTTTGTCAATACTTTTAATTGTTCAATAAATGATGCACTCAAGATAAAATACCACTGAAGGGCTGAATACAAAACCATAGCGACAGATGCTAAAACTTTTTTCTGTGTTTCTAAGGTTAAGCCCTACATTAAAAAGCAATTTGGAGAAAAAGCAACAGCTCAGCAAAACCAAGCACTTTGTGCTGAAGCCTCTTCATCTACAGATCTGCACCATTCAGGACTAGATCATGTCTGGCCCTGATCCAGTGTTCCAACTATGCAACGTAGTTCGGAGCTACAGAGGACCCATCACTGGTTTAGACTTTACATCCCTATTGGGGGTTGGAAAGGGCTTACTGAATGCTTAGGGTAGAGCTGCTGGATTAATTTCCTCTGAGATTTAGTTTGAACACACGTGAAACCCACTCTGACACCCAGTGAGGGGAAAACACAGCAAATGAACTGCAGAGCTGTGCTACTGTTAGAAATCAAAGCACTAGCACTTACACAATCTGAGATGACATACCCCACAAATGATAGTTACTATTGAAAAATGATGTTTAAAGATAAAAGAAAAGGAAATGATTGATATAGAGTGACATTCTTTTTTCAGTAAGAATTGTTCATTCCAATTATATCATTATCCACAATTCAAATTTCATCATAAGACTTGTCAGAATTATTCTACTATATCAAAATCCTAAAAGTTAATAAATAAGCCTATTTCTTCATTTTATTTCTGAATTGAGTACAAGTAGTGCTGTTCCCATGAGAGCTGTGTCTCCAAAGACGACAGGTAAACCTCCCTGTGGATTGCTGACAGCAGAAATGGTACTCTGCCATAGAGACACAGATAATGTGTTGTGTTCTTCAACTGAAATCACCAGAAGGGAATAGAATTGGACTAAACTGCAATATTAGATAGTAAGGAAACACATTTCCATTTATCAAATGCATCCATAACACCTGAGATTTTACAGATTGTGCAAAGGAGTTTAGAACAGTACTGGAGAATAAACACATGCAAATGACCTCCCTTTGGGGTGTCTTTCTGTCTTTGGAGTGAAGAGGAATGCAGCAAGAAGCCAGGAACCTGGGAGGTTACTTAGAGATTTGGTCTCATGAAGCATTGACCACTTTCTACAGCAAGAGGGATTTTGGATAACTCCCACTTCGTTTGAAGAAGTTACAGGGAGCAACTTGTCTAGATTAGACTGAAAAGCATTAAACAGTGCCAGAGGATGCAATAAATAAAAAGGAACAAATGGACTCTTATTAGAACTAAATCATGCTTGGTGATAATGAAAGTAAATACATCAACAAAGAACATGAGAAGATCTTCTTAAATTTCCAGCTGAACAAGAGCAGGTTCCAGGGCAAGGCAAATAAATGTACAAAGAGAATTTATTGTTTATGGACAAATCCAACTGTCTGACCTTAATGAAAGATGGTTGACTGAATATTACAATGGGGAGTTAATAGCTATGTTAAAAACCCAGCAGACTAAATGAAAGCTAGGTTTTCCTTGATGTCTGAAACAGCTTTCTAGGATTTGAAGTCATTTGCCAACTCAGAAATAATAATTTCTAATAAATATGGTTTAAGAACATAATGGATAAAGTGAAATGGTTTTCTCAGTAACTTGTCACCAGCTCTTTCATTAACTTAATATATAATGTATGAGGGAAATATTGCTAGAAAACTTTAGTAACAGTGACTAATATTGTCAATTTTTTGCCACCAATATTAAAACATTCTGGAAATCCACAAATATTGCAAATGACAATTTCTTGCTTCCATATTCCATGACAGAAACTTCGTAGCTGCTGAGAAGAAAACGACTGCATCTTATTACATATATTGTGGGGAAACTGAATAAAACCTATATCTAAGTTTTAGAGTGCTTGTGTTCTAAGTTTTAGAAAGCGCTTATGATTGTTTACTTTTACTAAATGGAAAATTTGGAACTGAATTATCATGAATAGTTAGTAATAAAACAGCAATATATGAACTATAACTGAGAAGAACTGTACACTATTAACTGAACACATCTTGCATTTGGGAGCCTGTTTCCTGGTGTTATGCTGAGATTCTTACCCCTCTCCCTATCCATGAAAAATGTACTCAGCCATCAGTGAAGCACAGCAAGAAGGAGAAAATAAGTATGTTCACAGAAATTAGTTGTCATTAAATTTTGGGAAAACCACTGAACAGTAAGAAATAATTCTGAGACTAATACCTCATGAAGGTACATGCTTCAGAAACAACAGCCTCTAGGGTACAAATAACTTACTGATTTATCCACTGATTTTGCCTTTTAATTTTTTCTTTTGTTTCTGGATACATAAGGACAAACGTGCTTTTAATAGGGCTTATGTTATCTGCTATTTCCATCTGAAGCACACAGCATATAATGTTAACTTAGTACATTTTCCCTCCATTAGAGACACGGATCCACAATTAGTCAAATGAAGGTAATTTACAACAGAGAAATGTTGGAGTCACCTTTACTCCCATACAACCCACCAGTTGTGGTATCCTGGCATCCATCGGGTTGGCCCTGGTTTTTAGCTTGCTCTTGCACTCACTTTCATACCTGAGCAAAAATCTAAATTTCCTACACAGGAAACTTCCAGCCTTCAGGGAGTTGTATCATGAATTTGTCTTGTATTCACTCTGTTCTTTCCTGCTAATATCAAGTGAGTTTCAAGACCTCAGTCTTTAAAATACATAATTACCTCATTTTTGGAAACTTCAAAAGGTCACCTAAGCTCCCAAGAAAAATGGAGCAGTTAGCAAGTCCCCACATAATTTGCAACCCAGCTATCCAAAATGAGGAACAAATTTATTTTTTAAGAGACACAGGGCAGAACATTTTACACTCAAGATACAGGGCTTCCTTTGCTACCATCTAGGCCAACAACATTCCGGGTAACTTCAATATCACAGTGCTGTGTTTTAACAAATAAGTACAGCTTTGAGACAGCAATTATTACCCTAAGTTCAACACTTTCTTTAAAGTGGTCTGTGGTCATCTTGGAGCACAACCTAAATTAATTCATGATTCCCAAAGATGTATCATATATAGGTTTTTTTTTTTGCAAGCCAGGGCCCTACTATGCAATGAACTCCAGAAGTGCAAGGAAGTATAAATCTATAAATGACCCTGAGAAAAGCTGAAGGAAAAGAGAAGGAGTTTATACTAGGGATGTATCCTAAATCTATAACTGTTTAATTAGCAAATTTATAAGTCAAGAAAATTTAAAAATTTTAAAGAATAAGCAGAATGCTATCAGTTCTTTCTACTGACCCTATCCCACAAGATTTAGAACCATGAAAGGTGTGAAAGAATCCAGGTTATAACACTATTTTCAATTCAAAGTACAAGCCTTTCCACATCAAAACTTATGAATGAAGAAAGGGCATTACCCTTAAATATTTCAAAATACTAACCACCTCTGCCAGCAACAGCTTTTCAATCGCTATGATTAAAAATCCTGTAAATTATTATGAAACATTTATTTCAAATTACTTTACATTCTTAAAACCAAAGATGATCCTCAAGGAGCTGATCATATCACCTGATTTGCATCATCTAAGTTTCCTTGAGAATCAAAGAGAACCCAGAATTTCAGAGCACCTACCACAATGACCTTGCCTCAAAGAACTTGTCTATTTACTTAACTGGGAGAAGAGGTAAAATACTTTTCTAAATGCAATTTGAATAAATGGATGAACACAAAATCATAACCTGTTAAAAACTGGATGATATAAATCTTTATTACCATAAAACAGTACTTTCATATTTTCATATTTCCATGAAACCTGGATCACCTGGTGCATACAATGACAGTTAATTCTCCAAAATGGAGATTAATAGTACCCAAAATAGCTCAGGCAGGTGCTACCAACCTACAGGTTTTCCCTGCAAAGTGGCGTCAGCAGGAGGGAACTTGCTGATGCCAGAAACTGTAACAAGGGGACTCGCAGTAAGGGAAGCCTGAGGAGATTTTATCAGCTTGCTTTACAAGCCACTAGAACTTCCACACTCATTGAGAACTACCCGGTGCACACAGCAACACATTCCCCAGAAATTCAACTGCAAAACTGACCACTAAGAGTTTTCATGTATTGTTTTCGCACTTGCTGTATGGTTTTGAAATAATTTAGGAATGTCAGCTTCTCACAGGAGGCTTGCCATTTTCCTAATTTGCCTCCATGTGTTCTCAAGCTCCAAAATGAATGTATTAGGGAACACAATAAACTACAGACTATTTACACAAAACTTAAGGAGCCTAAGTTCAAATGTTTGCAGTGGGGTGCATTTTAGAACACAATGTGAAAGCACACAGCACGAATGACAACAGCTATTCAAGCCTCTAGGGTTACTCAACATCATAAACCAGCTTTTTTTTCTGAACATAGAGAAGAAATTAAGGGGTATTTTGAATGTTGCAAGGGAACAATTTATTCATCTTCCAAGTGAAATAGTTTTCATTCTCCTGAGATTGATATTTGTGCAAATGTGGTGGTGATGGTAGTGTGGGGTATTTAGAAAGCGGGGTCATTGAAAACCAAAATAAAACCCAGGTATCTCTAGACTCCCCCTAAGTGGGAGATAAACCTAAGGACACAGGATAGGGTTCCATGCTATGGATACATAAACACCTGGAGAAAACAATAACGTGCATTTTGTTGCATCATTTTAGACCAATTATTATGGTCTGAGAAACTGCTCTGCAAGTTTCAGCTCAAAAAAATCCTTGACTTAATTGATTTAGGGGAAAAAAAAGAAGCGCTACAGTGCAACAAATTCCTTGGATTATATATCTGGGAATATATCTCCTGCTTCTTCTTCCTGTGCTGATTGAGCATCCAAAACCATGGAGTGCAAACAAATCACACTTAAACTTTTGAAAAATATTAAATAGGTTTTCCCAGGCAAACATATTGTTCATACAGTATGATTATGTGCTCAGTTCTGCTGTTTGTTCTGCTGTTTATAGCTTTATATATAATGAGTATATTTTTTAAATCAGACATTCACTCCACAGACTATTTTGGCCTAAGGTAGAAAGAAGAAAACCATTATAATGACCCTTGTGTTAGGAAGTCAGGACCAGTAATCCAGGGATTTGGTTTAACCTGCATGTAAATGCCTCACAGAGATCTTAATTTCTCCTTCCTTCTCTGTAAATTGTATACACCATCTCCTCACAGAGCAGAAACTTGCCTGAAGATTGAAGTTTGCATTACCAGCACAAAATCTAGTGAAGCTTCATCCAAAATCAGACACATTTGCACACACATTTCCTATAGGGTGCCAATCCCCCTTTTTAAGGAAAACAAGTATGATATAATTCTGACTTTCTAGTCTGCAACTAGAGAGTACAGAGCACACCAATCATTCAGATAAAAAACCAAAATGCACCCAATCTGTTCAAAAGCTGCACACAATAGAAGCTGAACTTGAGCAATCTGTGTCTCAGGGTGAACACAAAAGCATAGCACCCTATGCCCCGATAATGCACTTGGCAAGTGCTTTAATGCCACACTACATGGCTAACTAAAGACCCCAAATTTGTGATGTTTGTTGTTTCTGTAACTAGGCAACATGGACATTTTCTGCACTCCCTTTCCTGAATATAACAGGATATATTGCACATCAGGCATTTGGAAAACTTCTGTTTACACAAAGCAGGCATACTTAATGCACATCAATTTCTGCTCTACTTAAACTGCTAATTATCATATCCTTGCAAATTCTAGGAAGGAAAATGGGTACAAAAAAAAAAGCTAAAATTACCATAACCATAGGGAATTTCACTATAATTTCAATAGCACACCTGAACTTCCACTGTAAATTGTCTGAAAATCATCACGCTCCTAACCCCAAATAATGATGTAAAAAGAATGGGGAAAAAAAAGAAATCAAACCAAATCAGAAAAACAGAATGCCAAAAGAACCCCCAGAATTAAAAATAACTCACAATTCAGTACAAAGCAGATACATTAATTACTCTAAGGCAATAAAAAGTATATTAAAAAAGTAAATAAACAGATGCATACAGCTGTAGGAGCAAAGCCAGTACTGACAGAAGTGAAATTATAGGTACATTGCGAGTGTGAATTTAGATTCCCTGAGCAGTACGGGGCAAGTCACCTCAGTTTAGTGCATGTCACCTATTTGCAGAATTAATACAGTCATGACAGCTCAGCTTCTAGGCCAACTAGTCTTTTCTGCTGGAGTTTTGAATGTGGATCCCAGAACTGTTTGTTTCTTTTCTCTCCTACTTTGACTGCCTGAATAGAGACAATTTAAGGGGGTGCCAGAAAATGCCTTTTTATGTTCTGAGTTACTGGAATATCGTTTAACATGATATGCTGGCAGAACTTAGGAAAAAAAGAAAATCAACATTTTCTTTCTAACAACATTGATAATGGGATTGTTATATTTTTCACCCTGCTGTGGACACAAGTCTTTTTGAAGATCTTTTTTTCCCCTCTTCAATAGACTATTTTGTTATTCTTTGTATGTCCCGCTGTCTGCTGCCAGACGGCTAAATGTTTCTAACTGTGGTTGCTATGCTTTCTGCTTTTAAGAAATGGGTTCAAGTTTCCTTTCCTTTTTTTTTGTTTTTTTTTTAACTTCCCATGGCAAGGACTCATAGAAATTTCTTGGCAACAGCTTAATTGCAGAGTTTAGGGACAAGTTGGTTCCACAAAAGCTCTATTGGCTCACTAGTAAAGATAAAGCCTTTACGAAGACATAAGTCACGAAACAAAAACAAGAGAAACAGGAACCACCAAAAGGAAAACAAAATGTATTATTTAAGGCAAAAGCCACTTTGCATTAATATATTGTATACAGTCTAAGGAAGAAAACAAATCATATGCTACCTCCAATGACTGTCTGGGAAAGGAAAGGGCTACAGGAGACTCAGTTGTCATGGGATTTCAGCTTTTTCCTCAGTTCCCAGCAGTTTCCTTCTGCAGTAAGAGTTACCAAAGACTAATTCTTCAGCAAAGTCAGAAATGTGCTGTTTTTCCTCTTTCTCCATTAACCATTCTTATCCAAGATCAAGGAAAAGAACTCTTTAAGGACTACAAGAAAGAGGGACTGTAAAGCAGAGCACAATCTTTACCATTGTACAGTTCCAGGCTTATTTCTTCAGCAAAATATTCATTATAAGCTACATTTTCCCTATCTTTAGTGCTTAAAGTTTTAAATTCAAGGTCAGAAAATACAGAAGCAAATCATTAAAGAAGGAAAAGATAATATATATGCAGAAATTAATGTTCTAAGGAACATCTCAACTCAAGTGCATTTGAAGGCAACATGACAGATGTACTTAAATTCTGAGTTACCTTTAATTAGGGTAGGAGTCATATGAGTTAAAATGGAAGTTGTCACAAAAAGAGAAAAATAATGAATCTCAAATTAAAAAGAAAAGCTAAAATAAGCTCAACACAATCCAAGTAGGGAAGGTCAGAGATCTGAAGACAAGCTAACATAAACTTGTTAAAAAAATTTAGTTACCAACACACCTAACCCTGAACACTTGAAATATTTGAACAAACAATTTTTCCATATTAAACATGATTGAAAACACAGGAAAAGAACCGTAGGCTTCAAATTAAATGCAGAATGTCAATTCTACACATCCTTTGGTGAAACGAGGGAGGTTTATTCCACCCCTCACTAGATTTCCCTCCTTCCTTCAGCCTCTCCAGTAAGTTTATTACTAGCTGCCAACTTATGACTCTCAACTTATTATTTCTCCAGAATAATAAACACCCAACTGGCTTTTTCTTCCTCTTCTCTCTCACCTGTATAGGTTACTCCAGCCTCTAGCTGAATAGGTGGCTCTTGGCTCTGGGTGTTTTTAGCTGCTCTCTTGTTTGGATTCATCTCCGTTTCCCAATTCTGGGTTTGAAAGAACCTTCTGTTCCACTGAGGGGAAAATGGCCCTCTTTTATGAGCTTTTGGCCAGCCTCCACATAGAAACCTCATTCTCTCTCAGCTCTTTTGGCTGACTATTGGCTCAGTGAAGTTGGCTACTTGTTGACAAACTGTGGAGACTTTGCTTCTCCCGTTCTGAGAGCCAGCACAGCTCCCCCTTAGCTTAACAGCCCTCTGATTTTCTGTGATATTAATATAGCAGCAATTGATGCAGTTGTTGCTCTACCAAGATAGGTAAATAGTTTAAAAGTAAAAATGAAAATCAAATTCCAATCCATTAACTATACTGGGCACATTCCTGGAAGACATCCAGGAAAATCCTTCCCTACCTTCACCTTCAATTTCTTTTGAATCCTCATGATCCTTTTAATGTATCCTTTTAGCTTTCCAGTACTGCAACATGAGCTACTCTTCACATCAGTGTTTTGAAACAATCTTTACCTTCTCAGACACCTGTGGCAATTGGAAGATAAGTTTTTCGTGGTACTTTGGCATTCAAGGTTATTACTACAATTGCAACACAAGGTATCAAACCACCACATGTTATTCAGAGGCAGCTTTTCCCTCACCATTGTTCAATGACAGAAAGGTGCAGCTCGAGGCTGCTGTCACTGCATTCCTTTGCACTCGGTTTTGTGCTCACATTCCTTTTCTAAACAGCCTATATTTTCTGAAATGACAAATGAAGAAACAGTACCCATGCAGAGAAGCAAGAGGAAAAGCAGGGCTCTTCCAATGTCAAAAAACTGCTCTGTATAGCTCACAACGTGCGTGGCTAAAAGCACATAAACTTTTCAAGAAAATGATTCATTAATTATTTTAATGAGTTATTTTCTAAGGCATCTCTTTTATACTTAAAGTCATCTCTAACCACAGACTACCTATGGGCCAGCTTTATGTTAATAAATTTAATTGAGGTTATAGCTGTCCTCCAAAATAGACTGGTTGAACTAATTAAAACTAATTACCACGATAACAATAAGGAAGAGGGATGTGTTATTTGGTTTTCAAGACAGGCCATGTCATTGCAGTGAGAGAATGCAACAGAGCACGCTTAAGTATGGTGTTTAAAGGGTCTGATTCTGCTTGGTGACCTCCAAGCCCAAGACTCTGGTGTCAACTTAATGTTAGAGGAATGTCAGATGATAAAATTTACCTTTGGTTTGGTACTGAGAGGTCCTCAGCCTCAAGCAAAATCAATTCTTCCGAGAAATGATGAGAAAAAACCACTACAAGAGTGTTCATCTAAAACCATTCCAGAAGAGCAGCTTGCCATACAAAATGAACTGCCAACAAGTACCTTTACACAAGTTATTGCAGCTTATTGCAATTTAACACATAGGCAAACCTTTAAATGTTATTTTGTTCTGCAAAATATTTTTGATTGTTAGTGTGCCTGTCACAATAAACACTCCTCAGAGTGTTTTGGAGTTTTTTAAGTAACTGTGAAGAGAAGCAATTCTGAGTAAAGTGTAGACAGTGCAATTAAGCATTTATCACTTCCCCATGTCTTTGGGTACATCAATTGGGAGTCTCAGCAATATTCTGACATTTGTTTTCACCGTTAGTTGTTTTTGGATTTTTTTTTTTTTCATTTCAAATAAACACTTCAACTTGAAGCTACTTTAAATATAAAACATATTTTGATATGTTCACAAATACCACATCAGAAAAGTGGAAGGAAAATAAGCTTTTCCTTGGACAAAAGTGTCAGGTAAAAATGATTTTCTATTTTCATTAGAATACTTTCTTGGGACTACACATGGCGTGTGCTGAATTATTCATATTTAAAAAAGTCATTAAGGGTATACATGAAACCTAAATAAAGAATTTAGGTGGCCACATCTATGCAAATAACTGTTGCTTGTGTTCATCTCAGTACAACTTCATTTCACAAAACAATACAATGTTACGTACAGAGTTGTAGCATTCATTTTCTTTGGAAGAGTCTGAAAAAGTTACTTTCAAGACTCTTCTCTCTGTAGTGGGGCCTTAGTCTTATGAAGGGACTTGTACTGGTTAAAGATCGTGAGAAATCCTCCTATATAAACGCTGATTCAGGATTATTTAGCAAGCAGTTGATGATGGCTAATAAAAAACTTTAATTCAGGAGTAGATAAGAAGGCAAAAATCAGCATGGTGTGGGCCTCATGATTATTATACCCACAAACAATAAAAGTACTTACCTTTCAACAGAAAATAAGTTAATAGTTTCATTCTGACTGAAAAAATAGATTTGAATACAATATTTAGTGAGCACAAAAAAAAAAAAACCTGTGAAAAAAACCCCCTATATAAGGTATTAATCCTAACATAAACCAATAAATAATACCAGGGCATGTGACTAAATCCTGCTATGTGTACCTATGTGATGTCAGCAGAAACCAGGGGGCCTCACTCTGTCTGCTTGGACTGGAGTCAGACCCATGGCATCATCCAGTCCATGGAAGTGTTTGGCTTTCAAACAGGTGTTTCACAAACTCCGAGAGGCTGACAGGAGGAATGTTGCTCTCCAGAATCATAATGTTAATAATTTGATCTTGTTAAACCTGGCCCCTAGCTCAGTATGGCAATACACTTGCAAAATACAAGCTTGGTAACTCAAATTCTTAGCACCCTTTGATATTAATAATCTGACTCAACAGACACAGTGGTCTCATGGCATGATTGTTGCTGTAATTCAAGTTATTTCTACATCTGTCTCACAGGAATGACGAACTTGACAAGCCTTATGCTTTCTAACAACTTCCTCTGAGCCTGTACAAAAAAGAAAGGTTGGCATACTGATTAATGTGATTTATTTTGACTTGGACTATCCACTCTTATTCATTACTTAGCTAAGTTTGGCATTTACTTCATAACTGAGTTGGAGACTGCAAAATACGACCATTTTCTTCTCTATCATTGGCACAATGAATTGCAAAATAGCTTATTACCACTAAATTGGGACTAATTCCCAAAACATTTTAATGTACCAAGCATTTTTCATTTATTTCTTTGGTCAGAGAAAAGAAAAAAAAAAAAAAGGGGAAAAAATGTGCTCCTGCTCATCTCTGCTATACATAATTAGCTAAAATAATAGGAGAGGTTTTTTTACCAGCTTGATTATATCAGCAGCATTTCAGTTCTTGAAACTGATAATAATGGAACCCCCAAACACAGATACAAAAGGAGGATTTCTGCAAAATTTTAAGGTGTCACAAGTGCTGGTCACTTTGTTTGCAGGTTCACAGTTGAGCCAAACTACTGAGACTTTTAACTACATAAGCCACATCACTGAACTTTCAATTCATTTTATAATTCTCTTCCTAGGCAAAACGTTATGATTTGCAAGTTTGAAGATATCTGAGCTGTACATATAACTAAAGAAATAACAAATTTGTACAAGCTACAATTCCCAGCTGATAAAATTTATATTTATTTGATAAAAAAAATAAGCACTTTTTTAGACTGGATACATATCTAGAGCTGCAAATACCTGAAAAACTGACTATGGACTTTTGAGTGAAAGAATATGTGTGTCTTTTGAGCATACTAGAAGACTGAAATATTTAGGTAATTGGCTTAGTAACTGGCTTAGATTTTTTTTAAAGACCATTTTGATTCTTATTGAAAGTATGCTAAATATGTTTAGTGAAAAACTGGGGGAAATATCAACCTAGCCTTCAGCTAAACATATTGAAACAATTGTGAAACAATTGTAAAAAAGATAAAAAATAACTGTATTTTTAGTTTGACAACTAAATGTCAATGATACTGGGATTGTCTTAATGAGCACAGATTTTTAATTAAATCAATAATACAGATTTTTATATTCCTACAAATCTTGTTCATTAAAATATTTTAAAGCATATATTTAATCTTTGCTGTCTGGAAGTAAAAAATAATTCTTGTCTCATTATTATTTTCTAGCTGTCCAGTTAAAACTTGGAAAATACACACCATCTAAATGGCAAAAAAGCATCTCAGTCCTCAGTAGCTTTTACATAATGAAATTCCTTGGAATAAGTCTTGGAAAGAGAACATTTGTTTCATGTGGTCTTTTTCTTCTACAATTCTTTTTATATTAAAAAAGCCCCAAACCTAACAGAACAAACAGAATCAAATGATTTAATTCCTATCTTATTAGGAATTATCACAGAATATGCTGAGTTGGAAGGGGCCCATCCTTGAGTCCAGCTCCTGGCCTTGCACGGAACACCCCAAGGGTCACACCCTGTGCCTGAGAGCATTGTCCAAACACTTCTTGAGCTCTGTCAGGCTTGGTGCAGTGACCACTGCCCTGGGGAGCCTGTTCAGTGCCCAGCCACCCTCTGGGTGAAGAAGCTTTTCCTGATATCCAACCTCAACATCCTCTGACTCACAGTTTCATACCATTTCCTCATACTCAGTTATGTTTGTGAGTGTTCCTAAAAGCAGAGTCTCAGCTGAAAAAGCACAGAACAAATCTGCCAGCTCCTGACAGATTTAACAGACATTTCTCCAACAGAAAGAAGTATCTTAACAGCAGTGGTAAATTAGTATATCTTATGAGCAGATTTTGGAAGGACCAGGAAGCTAACATCTAGGTGTTCATGCTTGTGCATTTTACTATTCAATTCTGGACTCTGATGATGCATTAAATTACAGAAATATGTTCTCACAGAACTTTATGATCTTATCTGTTAGTATAATACATCATCAAATGGTTGTTGCTAATATAATGTATCTAGTCAATGTGCAAGAAATCAACTCAAGGAACAGAGTCCACTTACTTTCTATGGTTTTGGATTAAATGGCCTTAAAAAGATTAGTCTTTCCGTTAAGGGAAGGAGACTCTTGACTAAGGAAGTGGAGAATATGGGCAACAAACATCTAAACATCACTCTCAAACCAGGTTTGCAGCCTTATGATGTCCAGGAAAATGACATTTTGAGATTTCTGTTCTATGATTCTGGAGGAACAAGACTCATCAAAATCTTCCTGCCAGGTTCCAGCCACTTTTGTCAGTTTATTGGCTGGCTCTTAAAATCTAATCTGCATTTTGCAATCTTTTTAATTTGCCTTATCTCACACAGAGCAAAATATTCTCTTTTTCCCCCCCCAAATATAGTGACAGATGAAATATAGAAAAGTATTTTCTTTTCAAACATTTTCTTGGAACAGCTTTTCCTGTATCTTGCATATTTCCATTTCAATCCTGATGTTGCTGAGTTGTGCTGAATATTTAATTTATGCTAACCTGTCACTTATTTTTCCACCCCCATCTATACAGGTATGAATATTTATGAACAAAGCAGTGGCTGACCTGCACCTTGTACTATCTGAAAAATGTATGCACATTGGGCAAATGGAACGAGAGGGGAGGAGGACTAAAATTTCTTTTTCCATCTTTGGAGCACAAAACAAGCACTCTCCATAAGAATGGCATTAAGGAAAAGGAACACGTTGTTCCTTATGGTAATTATTTTAAGCATCCCACCCAGAGGCTCAGTTATTTCCAAGTTTTGCATGGGCAGAGGTAAAAAGAGCAAGGAAAAAGGACATGGGCACAATTGACCAGGGATGTTCGAGTCCACATCAAGTGTCCAAAAGTACTCCATGAGTACTTTTAATTTCTTCCTCTTAGATATTTTTTAAAAGTGGAAAGGAATAATACAAAATTGATAATTCAATACACATCACTTCCAGCCTCCACAGCAGGACACCTACACTGAAAGTTTGTGAACACCAAGGGCTATTCAGTATCAATGAGTGTCCTTCCCACTGGTGTTTCAAAGGGTAAATATTCAGGACATTATATGCATTGAAGAGGAATTAAGAATTGAAATGCTTGAAAAACTCCCTGTGATGACCCAGTTCTCTGGGCCTCTGCACTCCCCAGTCTCCAATGATTTCATCCAGTTTGTGCCAATGCAAAGCCTCCACAAGTTCTTGAAGCAATATTGTTACATCTGGGAGACAAAGTGCTCTTTCTGAAGGTTATGTCTTTTAAGGAAGTATACTCCTAACACCTTCTGTGATCATTTCCTTTCTATCCTTCCAAGTTATATGCTTTTCAGACAATATTAGTACCCAGAACACTTACAGTTTTTAGAAATGTAGGAAGAAAAATACTAGAAATAAAGGATGAAACTCAGGTCACAGTGAAATCACATCACTGGGTCTGTAAGCTTCCAGAACTCCCTCCTCACACACTCCCTGTGCCAGAACACAAACATCCTACATCTTTCACACTTCCCAACTTCCTCCTCCTCTTTAAAATATTTTATTTCACAAAAGTATAATGAATAATGTATATAAAATACTGTTATGGGATATTGATTTACTAAGTCTGTGATGAACACAAACTCACTATGATCCACTGAGTAGGGTGAGTGGGAAATGCTACAAAACTACTTTCAATAAAAAAAAAAATCCGTAACACATCCCTAAATGATTCACATAAATGACTTGCAGCAAATCTATTAAGTCCTCCAGCTCAGCTCTCCAAGAACAGCATGTTTCCCAGCAGAATAGCTTTTGCTACTATGTACCATCTACTCTGAAGTAGCTCAGCAAAGACTGATACAGGGCTTTTACCAATACCTTTGGGAAAGTGCTCCACCACATAATATATTCTCACTGTCAATCATTTCTTCCTAATAGTCATCCAATCTAAATTTTCACTTTAGTAATCCCATCACATTACTCCCCTTGTGCTTCTGTGTTTTAGCATTTATACTCTTCAAATATTTATAGTTATTGTTCAGGAAGAAACAGACCTTTTCTCTCAGCATATCAATTTCTGTGCCTGAATGCTGTTGGTCTTCATTGGAGTGCTGTATTGCTGTACACATCCCAAATAATTGTCAGGGAAATTAATATTTGCTATTGCTGGAAAAAAGCAGCCAAGAAAACTCCTTTCCCCATCACACAGTTTTCTGTGAGCAAATGCTCACTTTGGTGTTACATCACCAAAAAATATTTATGAAATCAAATATTACAATTAAGGAAAGCAAGAAGTTAAATATTTCACAGGGGAAGAAAAAAAACCCAACCCTCATATATAATCATTTTGGATACTTGGTCCTAAGGACAAATGCTTATTAATAAACATATTATGAACAAAACACAATGGATAATCAAAATACCTTGGATGGTAATCATTCCATTCTCATTTCAAAAGCTTCAAAACAGTTGCTTTAGGAAAGGAAAATTGTCTTTGTTTCTCTCTCTGTCCTTTCTTCTCTAGTGCCTCTTAATTGCATTAGATGCCCAAACTCAGCCAAACGTTCTGCACCTTTCTCACACCAGAGACCATGGACTATAATGATACAGTTCTTGACAGATTTAAATGTCTTTGTGAGAATCAACATTTTCCCCTAGACTTTCTCCAATTTGCTTTTCATTAAAAGTCCAGGCTGGATGGGACCTCAGAAGATCAGCTGAGCTAATGATTTATGGGAAAGGGAGCCTGAGATTACCTAGCACCCTGTCCAACGGCATAGTGAAAACTTCCAGCAATGGGGACTACACCATGTTCCTAGGGAGCTTATTCCAGTGATTGGTCTCATTTTAGCAAGTTTATTCCTTATATCAATATAAAACCTCGTCTGGTACAATGTGCACCCGTTGCTCCTTGTCTTCTCCATGTTGATGTCTGTGAAGAAAGAGCCTCTGTCCTGTTTGTAGCTGCCCTTCAAGCACTGGAACACTGTGATGAGATTCCCCCAAGTCTTCTCTTCACCAGGGAGAAAAGACCCTACACTGCTTCAGACTTTCCTCATGGGGCAAATCATCCAAGTCTTCTGCTCATCTTTGCGGAACTTCTTGGGACCCTCTCCAGAGTCTTTCCATGTATTTTCTGAAATTTGCAGACCAGACCTGGGGAAATTACTCCAGGTTATCCCTATTCCCTTCATTCAGGTTATTATTTCTTTATACGAACTTCTGAAGCATCTGCTAATCCTCCCTGTAAAAGCTGTTCTGAAGACTACATATTTGCGTTCCTGCCCCATTCATAACCATCATGTCTGATTTCACGTTTCTAGTACTTATAACCACAGTGAGTTTTGGAGGCTTATAATTCTTGACACATGATCTAATTCTGAATTTCATCTTCCCCATTAAAGCTGCTTTAAATATTGGCCTTTCACATAACATCCCTTCAGCACAACTGTATTGTTGAATACTGAGGTACTCCAAAAGTTCATTTACTTCTAACTCAAACTCCTTTTTTAAACCTGAAGAAAAACACACTGTGTTCTTAACCATTCCAGCAAAATACACTGATGCTCCTTCTGGATTTTAACACTATGTTTTCACTGTTCCTTATTCACTGTGGTTATTTTCTGTTCCTCCTGAAATTACAGCCTTAAATTAATCAGTAAATTTCATTCCTTTCTGACATGAACTCGCTTTTTGGTTACTAAAGATATAGTCCTCCAATTTTTCCCATTTTCATTCACCTTCATGTCAGCAAGAAATGGACTCAGGATGTCTCTTTTGGGATCCCCTGCTTTCCATTCAGCAAGTCTGACTACTCTGTAATTTATGAATTTCCTTGCTAATTTGCTGAAAGTGCTACTCAACAGAGACGCAGGTAGTTAAAAATCTCCCATGAGTATCCTTTTACATGGAGTATCTTCAGAAGAGACAGAATTTCTTCAGCACCACTTGAAATATGCCTAATGTTTGTTTTGCTTTGTTTATATTTCTTCACAGGAAAATTATTCAGCAGTTTCCTAGCACTGTAAGTGTTTTTTAAATATTATGGCAAGCCATTTACTTGTTCCGTTTCCATTTCTCATATATAAATTATGTTACATTAATCTATACTGATGTCTATTAAAAAAATTACCTCATTACATTTACCTGAACCCACTAATAGATTCCACATACACTTTCATAGGAAACTCACTTGCTCTTTCTGAACTTTTTTGTATGTACAACACAGGTGTTTCATGGATATTTTTCTCACTTTTACTGGGATAGTTAATGTATATGTCAAGTTATCTGTTTTAAGCAACTCTTCCTTTACTGTACTTCTTGGCTACTTTAAACACCACATAACGAGCCCCACAGGATTTGATTTCAGGAAGCAAGTAACGCATATTCTCATATATTTTCATAGTATTAATTTATCTTATTTTAGTTACTGCTCTTAGCCTGAAAAATACTAAAGTGCCATAAAATCATTATAAAGAAAAATACCATTCAATACAGTCTGATCATAGCTACACTAAGCTGATGAGGTTTTTTGAGTTTGAGATTTTGTTTGAAGAATCAGTCCAAGATTTTCCCCAGTAAAATCTTGGTACAGCTCCTACTAAGGTCAGCAGTAGTAGCAATTACATCAGACTGAAAATCAGGGATAATTAGGTGGAGATCTGTGTATTAATTAACCTAGGAGATGCAAGAAAAAACTATGGAGATGAATTTTGAATGTGAATACTTAAAAGCCAGTAGTTAAAATCTTGCGTAACATACCCAAATTCTACTTGTTTTTATATTAGTATTTATAAGGTCACTCTTCAGGAAACAGATATGTATTCTGAATTGAAATTGGAATTCTTCTAATTTAAAAGGAACCTAAATAGTCTAAATAGCTCTGGAAAAATCTTTTAAGCTCCTGGTGGGTTACTAGCTAAACATTTACATTTAGTAGTGGAATCTGCACAGAAGGAGGATATTAAACTGAATAAATATCATGACAATGAAGAATGTGAAAAGTTAGGGAAGATCAGCAAGAGTGACCAAAAGACTGGAAAGTACAGTCCACAGAAAAATACAAAGGATTCAGAATGATTGAATTAACAATGAGGTAGAAAACTGTCACAGCAAAAAAGTAAGTACCTATATGTAGCAGGGAAATAAGGTAGGTAACAGGACCCAAACACAAAGGAAAATAAAATGAAAGTAGATCAATTCAGGTGTGAAGACACATATTTACAGCAGGGAGATCATTTCACTACTGGAAATATTTTCTGTGAAATGTGGTCAATTCTATTCTACTATATATATTATTTACTATTTATATATATAAAATGTGGGACAATGAAACAGTACAATGGCTATGGGTATTAGAAAAAAATTAGTTCAGCTAAACCCAATGACCTATTTTATATAGGAAGCCACATTAGATTATCAGTGTTCCTTGAAAACTGTGACTGTTTCGATTAATAGGAGATTACAGAATAGGGGCAATCTTCAAGACTATGAGTGTCAAGGTTCTGCTTCATTTATATATGGATATAAAGGGGTCAACACAGCTACAGAAGTCAATGCACTTAGTGTTAGCTGTATAAATCACTGTTGCCTACTCAAACCCCATGTATTTTTCTGCCAGTAACAAGATAACCCACTGCTTCATAAAATATGTGGCTTCAGCCATCCAAGGATTTCACAGCATTTTTCTGCATGGAATTATCCTTGCATATGATACACTGTAGGTATCAGGAGAGAAGAAGCCACAGAGAATCAAGTGTTATGACGCCACAGGTCAGGAAATAGGCTCCATCCAACATTCTGCAAAGGCACACAAAGGCTTCACGAGCCTCCCAAACCAACTTGACACTTGTACATCAAAATTTCAAGAACAGTATTCAGAGAGGGAGGTTCCAGATTCCTCACGACCATAATGTCTCCTTAAACATGAGCACCCTGTTTATTTACCTAAAAGGAGAAAATGCTCCCCCTCCTTAATTACTGAGATGCTCTTTGAGTGTGATATGTTGAAGGCAGCTTTGGTTTTGCGCTGTGGAAATCAATGGAAGCATCTCCATTTTTAGAGTGGTGTCAGGGCCAACCCCAATTAAGATCAAGTGGTGCATTACAGAAATAATGTAAGTAACATAATTGATTCTAATGGAAGGCACATGAATGATACATCAGGTTACAACTTTTATTGATAACAATTAATTACTGGGCATATATCCATAGAAGCTCTGCCCATCCTCAGTCTACCAGCCAGCAACCAAATTTTCTTGCCAAGGATTCACTCTTGCTAATACTAGATTCTCACACTGGCACCATAAATCAACCAGTGTAAGTATGCAAGCTGTCCTGCTTTCTAAAAAACTGAACACTAACCCTCTTTGAAAACCCAACCTCCTCTAATTCAGACTTTCTGAAGTCTCCCAGATTCCCGCATGTGACTTGACACAATGAAAGCAGGAAACAGTGACAACTACTCAATGCTAAAGTGTACCAAATGCTGCAAAGGTCTGCATCCCAAAGAGCAAATGGACAGACTGCTTCCTTAAGAAAAGTTGTGGGGTTTGGTTTTTGTCGTTAGGTTTTGGTTTGGGATTTTTTTTTTCATGAGTGACAAACTTTATCCAGGAACCTCTTTCACATTTAAATTGAAAGCCGCTGTCCAGCCACTAACGGACACAGAAACATTTCATTTTATAGTATCATACTCCTGTGAAAGAAAGTGCTGAGCAAGGAACTAGAATGGGACAGGCAGCTTTCCTGTCTGTAGCAAAATCTGGATTTGTGCACTTGCTTTTTCACTACACTAAACACATCTGTGGAATTACAAAAAATAATCATCATACAGAACAAGAACAAAATCTGTTGCTACTGTTTCTCATCTGTGTTGAAAAAGCAACCACAATCCATTACAACAAATGGCTAGAGAGAGAAAATAAAACAGCAATTAACAAATAGAGTTGGAGCAGTTCCACCTTCAATAAACCAACACAGTGGAAAATGAACAATTGATTGTTAGAGAACATCTACCTAGTCTTGAGAGATCACTCTTTTTCATCCATTTGGAATGATGTAGTTCTATCCACTTCCTATTAAAACCCAGATACACATATGATTGTGTGCTTTATAACCAGAACCAATGTTTTTCTATTATCATCTTTGGTATACATCAGCCTGCAGAACTAGCACCAACAAATTAACTGCAACAAAGCCTCAATTCTTGCTGGAGGGAAATGTGATAATTTTGAAGAGATTCACTCCTTCGGCCAAGCATTCAACACTCTAGGTCATACTGCACAGTACCAGTACCAACTTCAATATTTTCTGTAAAGCATATGTATTTCAGACTTACACATAAAGCACCCTGTATTTTAAATAAAATTGTTGTACCATTTCACACACAAATTGCTAATATTAATGAATACTGAATGTTATTTATTTCTATAGCATTCATGCAGAAATAGCAGAGTTTGCATAAAACTAACTCGGTGATCATGACCTAAATAGGAAGAGGTATAATCAAAGTCAGGAGGTCTGGTGTCTATGTCAAAAGGGTGCTGCATTGAATTGTAAATTTATTGTGCATTTGGACTACTCAAAATGTTTTCCTTGTAATTTATGTCAGCAATATGTAGTCTAAACACCTACAATTTAATCTTTATAGAAAAACTAAGTATTAAATTTAAGAATTTTAAAACTCCTCTGTTAAAGCTGACTTTCTACTCTGATCTATGTTTAGGTATTTTTTTTTTATAGCTCTAACATTTATCTCAGAAAAAGCCTTATAAATTCATGAGAGAAAACCCTGGAAGCAGGGAAATCCTTTGTCTTTGGTCCATATCTAGACAGTTATAAAGCGTTAAAAATTTCAGATTTGGAAGACTGCTAAACTAGTAAGGAAATGAAGGTTCCACAGCCCTGACCACATGTCTCAGCTAAAAGATCAACAGCTTGTAGCAACAATGCCCATAACGCACTATTTCTCTAGCAAGGATTCAGGAAGGAAAAGCCAATACTACAAAGTAAAGTAACAATGATGATTTTCTTCCCCATGCCTTATTCTCCCTCACAAACCCTCAAGTTCTTCCCCTCTTTCCTCCTGCAGGTATTATATGGAACAGAATCTCCCCAAAACCTGGACATCAGGGGAAATACCTCTGAGTTGGGAAATTCTGAATTTACACTTTCTAAGGTGAGATTTTTCTTGCCTTGCAACACATTTAATAGTCTTTTAATATTGTTCTTATATATATTTATTTAAACATCCTCTACACAGAATGGATTTAAAAGGTAAACAGTGGCAAATCCAGAAGCTGGTAGACCCTTGAGGTCTTCCCTTTCCATCCTCAATAAACTTACTTTTTCTGAGTCTTATATATATTTATTTAAACATCCTCTACACAGAATGGATTTAAAAGGTAAACAGTGGCAAATCCAGAAGCTGGTAGACCCTTGAGGTCTTCCCTTTCCATCCTCAATAAACCTACTTTTTCTGAAAGTAATTAGTGACATAGGAAGGGTGTGTGTGCCATATATTGGGCATTAGTTCTGAATGGTTTATAGCCATGACAAAGTGCGAGTGTGAATATGGGGCAGGCTGAACACTGCACAAGACATTTCAAGACATAATCCCTCCTATTTCCTTGTGCATCCAATTTGCAGCATTGGATGGGCCCATAACAGCACAGATATTTCTATCTGTGAGGCAACTCTAGGAAATGCAGTCTCAGAAGTGTGAATAAGCTCTACCTATGTGAACAGAGCACCCATCTTACACCTTTAGCTACCATTAGCATATCTAAGAGCAGCCACGTGGCCACCTGGTGAAGGAACTGTTGACAAAAACGTCACTCATGGAAGAGAGCTGCCATTCCTGATTCTCTGTAGGAACCTGAAATCTGTTAATCCTTCAGGACGCATTTGCAAATGTACTCTTCACAAATTTATGATCAGTGAAGGGCAACATCTTTAAAACATGAGATCTCTACTTGCTTTCACTGAAGTAAAGAAACAAGTCCATTGATTAGACAAAGCTACACCTTTCCTTCTCTTCTAGACAGACATACAGTGAAATTGCAGCTAGGACACCTTTAGAAAAAATTATTGCTAAGAGTTTGAAGTTTGAAAGGGAAAAAATTCACATAAAATTTATTATTTCACTCTGTGCTGATAAAGATTTTCTTTTCTCCCCTCTGACCGAAGAAACTCTTTATGCTACATGCAACTTTAATTCCAAGAATGTTAAAAACAGGATATGACAGAAGCCCCTGTATTCTTATGTTAACTGAAGTCAAGAGTTACCTTGTGAGAGACAGTAAATTTTCACTGACACAAATCTACTTTTAATTAGAATTTCTATTTGCAATTCAGTATTACATTTCTTCTTCATTAGTTATAGGTACAAATGTTATTAAAGAGATTCAGGCATGATCTTCATTTCTATTCCACTGTATATTTAATGACATTGAATTTCTTTTCATTCAATACACCAAATACAATGAAGCAGAATATACACTTATTTCCTTCTGATTAACAAATGTGCAGCTTTTTCCTTTGGGGTTTTTTTTTTACCATAGTAAGGTTAAAATGTTTCACTTGGACATATTACAATGTAGTACAACAGTTATCCCTGTCAAATGAATATCCTTGCAGAAGCTGGGTGCTCTTCATACTACAATTCCATCGTAAAAGTTGCATAAATCAGCCTGAGATTTCACTCTATTTATGGAATTATGTAAGTTCACAAATGCAATATTTTCTATATATTTTAAATACAACCATCTTGGAGCGATATCTGCACTATATGCCAAGCTACTTAATCAGGAAATTAATAATTTAGGTATCCATCTGTTATAATACACAAAGGCCAGGTATCTGTGTGCATTTCATTTTTGCAGCTCAATCCTGTGCCATCTTTCAAAGCAATCTGCTCTATCCTCTACCTTGAATAATGACAATAAACTGAAAGCAAAACAGATTAAATTCTGTGCCTCGAGATATATGGATTCCTCCATAAACGAGTAATAGATTATGATAGAAAGTTTTTAAAGGAATAGTAGCTCCTGTAGAGTGTGAACTTAAATACTTGCTTATTTTCTTGTGGCTTACAATGAGTAACAAAGAATTCAATAAGTAGATTTTGCTATCTCTAAGCCTACTTTTCATGAATAGTACTGCACAGATTGGAAAGAATATTCCAAAAGGCCATGCTTTCACTATATGAATTTACATAAGTCTGGGGAAGAAGGGAAAGTTCAAACAGATCTTCATTCCTTTTCCTCCGTCTTTAAGCAAAGGACTTGTATTGTTTTCACAGGTGCTTTAAGATATTGTGAAGTAACTATAACAGGTTAAATGCATAGAGAAGTAAGAAAAATAAAAGATACTTTATTAAGAGTGCTCATATTCCTCAAATCAGGAAGCCTGGAATACCACAGAAAGAGTAATTTTCTCCTAAAAATTAAAAAATAAAGCTACTTAAATGACTACTGCTCTTACTGAAAGACAGAATGAATTATAGTCTTAATTTCAGTTAGAAAAAACACATCACTGTGTGGACACTTACACTTATCATGCGTTTACGTATTTTTCAAAACAAACCTTGTAATTTCACTTGAAATTATAATTTTGTTTTTTTCTTTTCTTCCTTTTCCTTTCCTCCTCAGTACATCCAATACATTGATATCAAAGAAAAAAGACATGAGCAATCATCCTCGTGTTCTGAAGGTTCCACACTTGACAATTTATACATTTTTAAGCACTTTTCTCTGTAAATGGGCCTCCCTAAAATAATAGAGCATTTTTAAATTCCATACAGGTAACTTAAAAAAAAAAAAAAACGAACTACTAATTTGTATGCCATCCTCACTCCTAAACTACTCTTTCTTAAATAGTGGTTCCTTGTAAAATTACTTAATTAATTTTTCAATTGCTAGGTTTTACAATTTAAATTTTTTTAAAATCACAGACTTGGTATTTCAAGTTGGTCTGTTGTAAAGAAAAAGCTGTTTCTATTTTCTATGCAGAGCAAAATGTCCAAATTTCAAATTTGGTGATATTTTAACTGGCATCTTGATTAAATGCCTCAAAAAACTTTCGTTCTGGTAGTTCTAGTCAAAGTTTCTTATTAAAAAATACAATATTCACAGATTTATCACACAGAAGTTACTTCATTCTTCCCCTAAGCTACATGACATTAAAGGCATCTGATATGAATTTCGGGAGCAGTGGTTCAGCCAAGAAGTGACCATAAAACCATAGCAGGAATTACCTCCAGCACAACTTCAGTGATATGTCAATGTCACCCTAAATTAAACCATTTAGAATCAAATTGTTTCAATGGAAAAAATGTTTCAAAGTGCAGAAGAAAATTAACAATTAGATACAAATAACCAAGTGATAGACAACAGCACACAGAGCAGTGAGAAACCAACACAGAAATACGAGAAAGGTTTGCAGGCAGGAAAATCTTCTTGCCAAGTCAAGTCTTTAGACTACCACAGCTATAGCTACATGTCAGGAAAAGGGGGAGGGAGAAGAACCAGAGCTCAAAGATGAGGAGAGGCAACTGAATGATGAGTTGATTCCACCACCGTTTCCAGCAGATGTCCCAACACCTGATCCAGGAATGCCTGACAGACACAGACTGCCAGACCACCAGTTGTTTTGGATGCCAGCTTTTGAATTCTCAGGTCTTTTGGTTGACATAACACCAGCATAATGACAGAAAATTACCTCAGAAAAACCCTGTAAGTTGGGTGCATTGCTAACAGTTCCATCTGCAAACTCACAAATCCATGGGTCCCGGGGGTAAAGAAGTGCTGCTGCCATGCAAACATCCCCCAGGAAGCAAACAGCTATTATAACATATTAATAGAGAGAGAACTGACAGGTTTTATCTTACTTTGAAGACAAGAATATAACACAGCTACCTTTTCTAAGATGCCAAGTGAACAAATAAAAGGAACAATATTAGGGTAAGAAAATCAAAGCTAATTAGAGGAAAGGATTTTAAGTGTTTTCTGCATAAATAGCAGGAGCATATATAGAACACAGAATGATACTTTCAGAATAGGTACTTGTGTTGTTTTGTCCATTCAAAAATATTGATATAAATAGATAATACTCTAAAATGTTGACATGAACTTCATGGGAATCTGCTATCATTCTTACTGTCAGTTGTTCTTGTGACATTTACAGGAATGCATTATAACTTCATATTTGAAAGAAAATAGTTGCTTTGACCCTGGAAAGTCCAATGAAGCTTCTAATTTGCTTTGTATGTATTTAAGTATTCAACAGTTAAAAGTAGAGGCCTGAAAGAAACCTCTTACAGCTAAAAATATATATCTACCAAAAACAAGCAGAACGACTCAGGGAGAAAGAAATTTTTCTTTGCTGTCTGAAAACTTTCTTCAATACTTATTTAATAGGGTCATAAAGAGAAAATCAGTATAAGAGAAAAAGAAAAATTAGTTCAAAACCTCTTTGGATCAAGACTGAAACAGAAATTCAGTGTTATTATTCCAATATAGAGAACCTATCATCCATAAATGCACTTTATTCTTCTCCTATAGCATTCTTTCACCCTTTAACACCTCTGAATAGACAAGGATAAAGTTGTTAAAAATACATTGTTCTTCCAGAAAAATGACCCTATTCTCTATCAATATCAGTCAGAAGTCTGATGCTCTCACTCACATTAAATAAAACACCATATAACAAAAAAATAAATCAGACCAATTTCAATTGGCACAATCCCAATGCGACTGACATACAAGATTTCTATGCTTCAGACTACAGAAAATAAAAATGTTGAAATGGTGATCATTTACAAATGTCATAGCTGACCCTCCCTCCTTGGCTCCAGAATTAGTGGTCAGAAAGGAGTACCACAAACCAGCTTGAGAAATTTATTTTGGCTTAGAGTTTTTTTGGAGGGCTATATGTTACAGCATGTGAATGCTTTTTCTTAAGAGGACTAAACACAAACTACAACTGTTTCATACTTAAAATGAACCTGCACTGTAGGTCTACAGTGAGTAAAGCAGAATTGAAAAACCTACTAGCAGGGACCATTACAAAACTGGAGCTTGAAGCAAAGAGAGATCATACGGTTTCAAGATATGTAAAAGTATGTAAAAATAGATGTAAAATGTCAGTATCTTAACTTCTATGTCCACCTGTTATTTGGAAGTGTTCCCACTGAAACATGGGTTTCCTGTCTGTTGCTGACACCTCAATACTCCCTAGTACTGTCTATATAATTCTGAGATGAGGAACATTACTTATACTATCCCACTATTGTGATTTACTAGGCCCACATCACTTTGTCTGCATTTAATTTGAGGCCCCATTTACTCCTGGCTTTGTAATTCTTTGTTGGGCCATTTATTTGGCAGAAATCCAGTGATTTTGCTTGGCACACTTACCCTTCAATAGTAAAAATGCATAAATAACCAGGGGCAAGTGTAGACATGCAGTATTAATATTCTTGTTCTAGTTCACAGCAGCACAAACAAAAGTAATTCAAGAATAAAAGAAGTTAAAACATGCATTTAACATGACTGAAGGTGTTGCTGCACTCATCCAAAGTGATCTCAGGCCAGCTGAAACTATTTTCAAATTTAGCTTAGCATTGTCTGGGGATAAGAAATTAGCATTAAAAATACATATGCAGAGATGTTTACTTTGAGTAAAGTAAATTGTGATTTTGTTTCAAAATGTGTTTAAAACTTAGCTTCTTAGTGATTTCAAAAACAAAACCCCAAGGATAAAAGAAAAGAATCATAGTATTTAGCCACAGTATTCAGCCTAACCTTATTCAGGTGGAATTTGCATGCTTACTTAAATCAGTCATCATTTTAAATAACTGATTTCTATATTGACTCAGTTAAAAGGTATGTGCAAATCTTAAAGATACTTTTTACTTCTCCATCCAATACTAGATAGAACTTAAAAAATTCTGACTATATCAGGTCAGCTGATATATTTGAACCAGCTGTTCAAATGTCCAAAACTCTTGCAACAGGAGGAGTGCAAGGCAGAACTATCTTGTAGTGCTGACATGAACAGAAATTACATTGCACAGAAATAAATACCTGACGTCTCTATGTTGTGCCTAACAAAAAGATATGGGCCACAAGAATGACAGTAAATACTTTTCCTTCACTAATACAAGAGAAATTTCAAGAGGATTTTCAACGACAGCTAGGTAGTGCAGGCAGAAGAAAAGTGTATTTATATATTTACGTCAACTAAGCATGGGGAGAATTTTATTTCAATACTGGTCACATTTTGTATTGAATACTAATATTGCATGTGGAGTTGTTTTGATAAATGGCCTCTGTATTATTACTTACAACCAGTAAGGAAAGGAACACACAGGGCTGTGAGCATTAAAGCTCAATACTTACATGAACATCACCAGGCAAAAGACAGGAGCAGTGCAGAACCTCTGTCCTCATGGTCTTGGCCATTACTCATGCTTTGTCTAGAACTATTATATTAGCATAGCAATTACCCGAATATCAGCACTGTTCTGTTATCAGAACCAATCTGAATTTCACACAGCATCCTGGCTTCAGCAAGACAGACAGAATTCTCTCTCTACAGAGAAGAAGCTGGCACTGCCTGCACCCACCCATAAAGGTAAAATAGAAATTTTATTCTCCTGAAGAACCAAGCCCTCCCTCCCACTTTCTGAACACCATCATGGCTCCTGTCTGTGCTTTGTAAGAAGTGACTGTCACTGCTCTCTGATGAGCTAGCTTCTCCTGCAAAGCCCATTGAGTCAGACCTTTCAGAGCAGGAGGGTGAAGGTACACTGAGTTTCTTAATTTCAGGCAAATGCATACATAAAGAACCAGCTGACACATAAATGTGTCAGGACTAGGATCTAAGCAGCAAAATCTGTATAAGCACTCCAGAGAAGGGAAAAAAACCCCCATGAAACACAACTTTACAGGATTTAAGTCAACTTCCAGCACTTCCATGACACCTCCAGATAGCTTCATGAACAGAAACAGCTGACTTGCAGGTTTCAGGACTGCAAGTTTGGATTTCACCATGATTTATGTATCTTATATATACATATATATATAGATATAATATCTATAAATATATATATATATTTAATAGATTTGTAACAGGACTAAGACTTTTATGAGTGAATAATGTGAGAAAGCACATTTTATCAGGGTAAAAAAATGGCTTTTCCTGTTAACAAAGGGAAACCATTCCCAAAACTTCATTCCCAGATGCAAAATTGGGAAAAAGAAGTTTCTGTTGAGGCAAGTGTTCTGACAGGAGCACAGCACAGACTCTCCCTCCACAGAAGACAGCAATCTGACAACAGGAGGATGGCAGCACTCTTGCAGTCTATCACAGCAGCTCATTTTCCTGCTAGTGGAACATGGAGAGACATATGGCACACGTACCTTCCCAACAGAAAACAGGCAGCAGCTCCTGCTTTTTGTTTAAGAGTTGCAGAGACTGAAGTAAGCAAAACTCTGAAGCAAAGTAACCACCATAACAACTGCTGACTTATGAACTTGAGGACAAAGCAGCAGGCCAAAGACTGGTTTGTCACTGTCAGCAAAGGAGCCCAAGAGATGCAATGAGCATCACACCCAGCACACGGCCTTGGCTTTGTGCTGAAGGCCAGAAATCCAGGCCAGACCACTCAGATGTTCAATGGAAAAGTTGATGTGAGTGAGTGAGTGAGTGAATGAATGAAACCTATGGAGTACAACTGCGACCTGATAAAATAATTTCCTTAGGTATTTTGCTACTTAAAAACACTCTGAAAAACCCCAAAAAAGCAAAAACCAAGAAAACAACCCCAAAAAATCACTTTCCCTCTTTCAAAGGCTTGACCTCCTTGATCAGGTTTGACTAAAAGCTACCAAAGCCTAGGGTAAGTCTACAAGAGTAGAACTCCAGTGTCTTAAACAGAAGCCAAATGGTTCTTCTGAATTAGCATCTCTGTGTTTCACTGAAATGAAACAGGAATCACGAAAATTAAAACATGATAAACCTCAATTACAATAGAACTTTAGCATGCAAAGACTCCATGCTTCACTCCCAAAAAATATTTGTGTTTTGTATTCAAAGTTTTGCTTCAGGCTCCCTCTCAGTTTCTCTCTGAAATACATATTGCTTGTTTGTTTGTTTATAAATAAGTAGGTTTCTAAAAGCATTCACTGTATTATATACAGAAATCTGCTATTTATTTTTTCATTTGTGTCATGCCCCAAGTACCCTGGACAAAAAACTCTCAGGCTGGAACTTATAATTCCCAAGATCATTAGAACATGAATTCTATGATATCCTTTCACTTTTGACACATTCGATGTTGTGATGATTGCAAAGGTCTGATAAAGTACAATTCCAGGACTGGATAAAGCTAGGAGAGCTTAAATAAATGGGTATTATTGATAAAAAGAAACAGGCGTTTAGGCAAAGCTAAATTAGTGAAGGATTTTGAAGGAAAATGAGATAAATTAACTGTAATTGTTAGTAAAAGCTTTGAAGACCAAACCATATCACTTAATTTATAAAACCCAAACCATAAAACTGACAGCACAAATAAAGATTCTTGCAGATAGCTCTTTGTCCACAAGCAGAACATTTACAGAACATGGTAGCAGCTCAGGCCAGAGCTGTAAATACCACCAATGAATTCAAGAGTCAGCAGTCATTTTCATAGTGCTGGAGTGGAGAAGGATTAAAGACAGCCTGGCTGGGTCACTGAGGTTGACATAAATCTCGAGTACCACACGCTCCTGGAGCTAAGTGTTAAATCTCAACTTAGCAAGTCCTTGCGTGCTTGTGGTCAATAAAGCTTCTAAGTTTTCAAGGTGCAATATTTCAGTGGTCTGCTCACAGGACTTGTTTCTTTTCCTCATCAGTATCGATTCCTCCTCCCTACATTATATTTTAAATAGATGCAGTTTAAATATTACACTAAATTTGATTCAAATACATTAAACTTTTAGTAGGCAGCTTTTTAAAAAATCTATTTTTAATATAAACCAACGTGCATCCATGTCCTATTTATTGCTCCAGATGATTGAAAAGACTTTAAATGTGGGAATCCAACTGATTCTTGTCAGCATGGTGCAATACTGCACAAAAACATAAAAACCCAGAGCCATCGTTTCCCATCTTCCTGAGCCTCCAAATAGGGCCCAATAGGGTCACTGTTGTGTTCAGCAGTGACTTGCATTCATCTGTACCTAAAAGACTATTATAAAGCAGAGATCAAAGATACACAGCTACTTTGATAAACGAAGGACTGACAGGGGCCATTCACAGATCACAGAACTACTCATAACCACTGTAAAAAAGGAATATTTTTCCATATTCACACTCCTAATTTTTCCCTACACTTTCCTGGGGTTGTCCTTTATTCAGATAATACTTAGAGAATCAAGAAAACTTATATTAAAAAGCATGCCCCCCATTGTTATTTGCCTGTAAACAGGTTTATGAATAAAAAATACATTATAAATAGCCATGTAATAACTCAAAGTACAGAATGTTCTTTAGCAAAGTAGCATTTCGAAGTGTGTTATCATTCTATGCATATAAATTGCAGAAGAGGCATAATGTCAAGATATGACCTTTTCAAAAGAGAAAGATGGATGCATTGAGAAATATATCCTCCCCACTTCCACATTTGCTTCATATAGCCTCTCCAGATCAAGTACACATCTTCCAACTGCAAAATGAACAGAATTTACTGTCTCTCTCATTAAAAATGATAGCTTTTTCCTTTAAATTCTATGCCAGTGACTCCTTTCTCAAAATTATATCGGTATTCATGAGAACAAACCCCCCCAAGCCTTCAGTAACTGAGTCAGTAGTTGACAAATATCTTTGCAGAGACATCTCCATCACAGTGTTAGCAAATCTTAGCATTTTGAGGGCTTTTTTTTTTCCTTGAACAGTGGAAATGGTTCATTACACATTAACATATCAGCTTCTCTGTTTGTCTTGGCAACACAAGATTTATTAATCTGCTATCCTTCAATTCTGCTCTCCTGAGTCACTCAGGAGAGGACTCAACTCACAGATGTCTGGCAAACTTTTGCCCAGACATTTCCCAGGAGTCAGCTTGCAGCAGATACTAAATACTGCCATTAAGTATCACATCTTTCCAGAGAACGTATATTTTTCATATCCAAAATAAATATCTGAGAGCAGAATGACAACAGAAAATGTGAGACGTCAGATCAGCAAGCTTAAGAGTGTGTGGAGAAGAGAAGCAAGATTAAAAATTAATGTGAAACAAAAAGAAGTAGTATACCTGACAAGGCAGTACAAATGCAGAAATTGTGATTTCATTTAGGCAGATGGAGGAATTCAGAATTGGAACAGCTGTAGAGAGCTGACAATATCAAATTTGCATTAGAATTCAAGTATGAGCTTTTTTAAGAAAACAGACTGTTTTCAGAGCAGAAGGCAGACAGTAACCATAAAAATAATAATAAAAAAAGGACCACAATAAAAAAAAGGAAAAAAAACTAAAACAAAACAAACCTCAGCTAATTAGAAGAAGTTTGAGATAGTTAGAAAACTACAGCAAATAATGTTTATCCTATTGGAAACATACATCTTCACTGAACTTCAAATATTACTACAACATAAAAGCTTTCCTCAGGTGAAGTAGCTGCATAGAACCTACAGCATTAATGAACAGCCAACAAGAATGGGGAAATTTTTATCATTTTGAGGTATTTCACTATACATTTTTCAGTTATTTCAACATTTTAACCTTTCTAGTCAGAAATAGAGCTTCTTAAAATGTCCCGTTTGCATCAGAACTTTCCACTGCTTTGGAAAAAACTCCATTTCTGTTCTGTTCATTTAGGCACTTCTATTCTGCTTTCCAAAAATGGTTTCTTCCATCATAAAAAAATCCACTAATTTGCATAAAGAGCCACTCTGGAGGGATCCAGAATAGATTGTTTCAATGCACACTTACACAGCATAGCTAAATACAGTAGTGACATGCCAGTTAAAGTAATTTGGAAAAACAAAGCAGAGATGTGAACATTTGCTGGCAGAACAGTCACTGTTCCTGATATAGTTCCAGATCCATAAGTTTAGCCCCAGTTAGTACACTCATGACACAGGTTGTCCTCTACGTGCCCTCTCCTTTCTGCACTTCACTGGGTCAGGACTTGGCTTCCCACAGAACCCAATACCAACAATGAATAATTTTGGTTTTAAGCTAATACAAATGATGCACACGGTAATTAACTTCTAGAACAGCCAAGAGGCCCTTAGCCTTCCATACAAAATGAGATAACCTTGACTCCAGACTTATTTTATATTTGAATTGTTTAATAAACCTGCCTGTACGCATTTTAATAATGTCATGAAATGTTGCTATTACTTATAACTGCACCAGCAGTTACATTGTGACATGCCATAGTCACAACCAAACCCATACATACCAAACATTTGGCAAAGATTTTGCTCACAACCCTTTGTTAGGGTTAGTTAGTTGGGTAACTTAGTTATCTAGTAAACTTCACAGTAAGTCATGCTAATACTTTTGACAGAATCTTTCCAGTGCTCACTTGAAGACACTCATTGATTAAAAAATATTGAAGATGCAGCAAAAGAACTGTTTTATGGCAGGTTTAGAAAGTCTCAAACCCTTAGAGCATCACAGATTATTTACAACATGTACTAGGGTGAGGAACAGAGATGTGTTGAAACACTGTAGTAATCTAATTAAATTTGGCTGACTTTTTTTCCAATGGTGATTTCATTTTTTTCCTTCCTTTTGTCATTCCTTAAACTTAAATTATATTTTATTCAATTATAAAGATATTAAAATGAAGACGATTTGGACATCGGAAAACATCACTACAAAATATATTGTTCTTCCTCTTGCAAAAGGATGAGTCCTCTAAACATTCTCCCCTTTCACAGAGGAGCCCTCCTCTTCCTTGCCTAAAGTTACACCTCAGAGGTTTTGGGGAATAGCATTTAGAACAAAACCAATCAAGTTCTGTACTTGAAAATGCACATGCAGCTTTATGAGACTTGGGATAGGCCTGAAAGTTGTAATTTTTAACCTTTATCTTAATCCTGACGCCAATTCTCACAACAGTGCGTGTGTTGATCTTCTGCAACCTTGTCCACGAGTGTGGAAAACAGAGAACTTTAAATCTCTAAGGCATAAGGAAATTTAAATTCCCATATTAAGCATTATGCAAAGCTTCAGTAGAATACTATTATTTTTAGACTAGATCTAATTCTCTGCATACAGAAATAAAATACTCCATCTCCAAAACATTTCTTTTGCCGCCATCATTGTTACCTTCTGGCATTACCAGAAGGTCAAAGTCAGAGTGGGGTTCTGTAAAAAAAGTAAGATAATCTCTGCATTTAGTTTTTAATCTGTCCAATATGCCTTCAACTGAGCCAGTGAAGTGACTCTGGCAGTGGTGCACAAGCTATTACATGTAGAATTGGCACCACTCTGCACCTATTTCCCATCTCAGAGAAAGGACTGACTGCAGGCTCTGCTGTTCTGCCAACGTCACAGCAATGTTTTCTACCATGAGGCTTTCTTACATTGCTGGATAAACAAAGCCAAACACCTCAGTCTTTCATTTTACTTAACTTTCAGAAATTGACAGCATGGACAGCAGGAAAACATAGGCTTCCCTGAGAACCAATCCTGACTCCCTCAGAGAAACAGCTATTTATTTTTAAAATAAGTTTCTGTACGACTTTCTCCTAGTGCAGCTAACATGAGGAAGTAAATGCTTAAATTGCACCTATTTGGGCTTCATTAAAAAAGCATTTATCAGTTTGTTTGCAACACAGTTAGGTATAAGCAGTGTGCCCTTGACCATATCAATGAAAGCCAGCAGAAACAGTCTTTCAAAATGCTACATTCCTCATCCAAGGAAATGGATAATTTCAGTCCTAAAATGCATTGGAAAACTGCTTTTCAGCAAGCCTGTTATATTAAATCGATTACTAGATCTAAGAAAACCAACCCCAAACAAATTAAAAACCCCCACAGAATAGATCCAGGACATCCAAGATGATCTTGTTTCACAGAAGAAGTTATCAGAAAACTATCCTGTTGTCATATACATTGAAAAGCCTCCAGAAGACACTCATGCTATAAAACTACACAGTGTTCTCATTTATAGAGGTAACCAGAGCAAGATACAGCTTAATCATTCATAAATTATCCAGGGGGTGGCAGATCAAAGTAAACTAAGGCAAAAGGTTTGGGGAATGAAAAAAAAATAGATATTTTGCATATGGAAGTGACAACGATATTAGACAACGCAGGATTAAAGAAAATTCTTTACAGTACTGGTTGAAAACTTGTTATTTTTAAGATGTTTAAAAAAAAGGACAAAATTTTATTTAAAAATGTATTCACCACCACACAAAGAAATGCATTGCATACTAGTTACAGACAAGAAGAAAGGGGATTGACCTCAAAACACAGAATTTAGATTACCAAATACAATTTGTTCAGGCCTCACTTTCTGGTGGTATTACTGCCAGAGAAAGTGATGGCAGAACGATTTACCTGGGAATATCCTTCAGTTTCCCAGACCAAAGTCCTCAAAAAGAAATAATCCATCCGTCTCTTTCCATCCACCAGGGCTAATTTTACCTCTTCAAACTGAGCAATAACAATACATCTCTTACAATCCCATTACAGCCTCCCAAATTTTAATTCTCCCACTTTCTTCTATGTGCTCCAGCTGGCTCATCAACTGCCTGCTATCTATTGTATCTCCTCTTTATTGAAAGTCTATTAGTGCTTAATCCCACATTCCTTACTTTAGTCCTGCCCCAATGTTCTGAACTTTAAGTGAATTTACAGATACTCTACTAGGCAAGGAGAGAAAGGAGCAGAATAACCTTTGGCAGCTCTCAAAATGGTCACACCACCACTGCTGTCACCACTATCTTTGTAGTGGTACAGCTGCAGCTTTGTTACAGGTGGCACAGCTTGGAAGATTTGGTTTATAACCAAAACATTTGATAGGTTTGGTAGAACTGTACCTTGTTTTGTCCTTGGACTTGGAAGCACTGAGCCCACTGAACTGACACAAATATACAGTGAAATCAATGCAATTGAGCACTGATTTACTGTGCAAACACAGCTGACCGAGACACCTCAGAGTCACACCTCATGTGCATCCTCAGATGTGACCAGAAATTCTTCAAATTCTATCCAGATATATCTTCTGCACAGAAAAAAATTATCTGGAGCCAAATCTGGACATATGGGAGATAAAGACTAACACAATCTGCATGAGACTATCAGTTCTGGGTACCACAGAGTAAGCCCTGCTCAACAGAAAATTTATGTCTGTGAACTTAAGAAGTAATGCCAAATATATGCAGGTTTGTAGGACCAGAGATTTATTTTATTTAGCACTGAGCAGGTAAACAGTTTTTGCAGTGATTCTAGTCAAGCATCACATTCTGAGCAATAAGCAGGCAAGAAAAAGGCCAAAACTAGCACTAAATGGATTCAGTTTGGGGGACATTCTTTTAGCACAAAGTCTTGTTCCTGCACAGCCATTTCCTTTCACACTACTTATGACTATTGAAATTAGCTGACATCTTTCATAAAGTATTTTAAAAATAAATTCAGACCAGCTTTTCAGCATCACATTAATTCAGGACAGCATGGTCCCTTCGAATTTTTTTTTCCTGTACTTGCAATGAAATAATGTATAAAATGCATATATTATTTTTACTACAGTAACATTCATTTGATGCTATTCAAATGTAGCCAAAAAAGGTCAGGGCTTCTCGGTTTAAAGTACCCGAAGGAGTATTTGAGTTGTATCAAGAACCAACAGAATTTTCAAAGTATAACAAACAATTTGAATGACACATTGGGATTTGAATGTTCAATACACTATCTTAGAAGCAGTTAAAAATAAAATTTGTTTAAAACAGAAAAAGAAAAGCAGCGCATCTCAAAACCATACAGCCTAAAAGAATTCCCTAGAAGGAGAAATCTAAGGGATGCTCTTTGAAAGCAGGCCTGGAGAATGAGTAAACTGAGACTAAAATCTAAGAGAAGGTATGGATAGGACAAGAAGGAGAAATTGTTTTATCTGGTTTGTCCAGGGAAAAATCCAACAAAATCTATACCAGGTTATTTGAAATTTGGTTTTTTTTGTGAAGTTTCAGTTGACTTTATTTTGCATTTTCAATTGTCTCACATTCCTGAGCAACGTATAGAAGAGATTCTACTAAAAACTCTTCTTTGAAACTGTACTTTGTTATCCTGTGCACCTCCTACCTCTTCAGCACAAGTAATTTTTAACTCATAGAAAATAGTCAAGTAAAGTCGAGGAGTCAAGAAAAACAAATCCACAAGTTTTTCTAAGGGCAAAATGAAAACCTTTAGAACAGAAGGATGGTTGTGACACTGTCAGCTTCAGCATCATCTCAGCTATCAGACAAATATATTGTACATCTGCTTTTACAGCTAAGCCCCTCCCTAGCAAGCAAAGTGTAGTGCAAGCACAGTAGCCTCCTATATTTAGATATTTGTGGGGTTTAGGTAGACATAGTGCTAAGATTAAGGCTCCTAAAGCTTTAATTACAATTCTTTGAGTATGTTATAAACCTTGAAAGCAAACACTAATTAGTGGAGTTGAATACTTTTTGAGAGTTGGCTCAGGAAAGATGAAGCCTACACTAAACAGGATAATGAAAATCAGGCTTTTTGACACCTGACATAAAGCAGTTCAGAAATGCTTAACAACTACAGCTGTTCCATGATTTAGAGGAACCATTTTAACAGCAATCTAAACACAGGATCCAAAAGGGACACTTTCCCATCTGCATGAAGGATTAACCTGTCTGATCTGTCGAAGAATCCCAGAAGCAGCCTGTAATAACCACACGCTGTTGCTCCTGAACAAAAGGGTACCACACACTTCAAAGTCTGATGGGAGGTAGCTAATCAGAGCCCAATACACCAAAGAAGCACAGTGTCCTTTATAGCCCCATATCATCACAAGATGCTAGTGATGGACTTTTCTGTAACCATAACATACCACGACTGTCAAAAAATTATAGCTGAGTTAACAGTGATCCTTCAGTTCTTTCATGGACTCCTGCATTTACAGCAGGCAGATGTTTCCAAAAAAAACAGTTTCATATAATGAAAAATGAAAATTCATGTCAACCAAGATAACTAATTTTTTTTCTGTATTTTTCATTTGTTTGGAAGGAATCAGGAGCAGCTTTCAATTCTATGTGTATCTGAACTCCAATGTATTTCCACCACCACCAATATGAGAGTAATATTTAAGGCATTGTTGTTATGTTTCTTTCAGCTGGATTTGAAAGGTAAAGAGCATATCCAACCATTCTTACAGGTATCAAAACAACTTTGATCAGTTGCATAAAAAGCAGCTACAGTAAGAATTCCTGGATGCTGTGCACCAACAATAACAGTAATAATGTTAATTATATCTGCAAACATCCCTGAAAACTGGATCAAGCCCAATCCTTTACTTTACCTTTCATCTTCATTATTGGATAAATATGTCAAATACATTAAAAATATCACAAATGTACTGGAGATCCCCACAGACCTACAGCTATGGGATGAAAAGCAAACCATAGGTGGTGTGTATATAACCACTGAGAAAACTGATCTCAGCCATATGTTACCCAAACCACAAAACTTTAGTCAACAGCTTCAAGCTGACTGTGCAGTGGGGTTCTCATGAACGCAAACCAGATCATATAAAAGGAGAAGGCACTTTTATTCCTTAGCCATTTTTATTATAAACCACTTTTTTGTAAAATGTATAGAGGTAGGACTTTTCAGTTCAAATCTCCAATGTTGAAATTTCAACTGGAAATCCAAGGTCTTTTTAACATGTCTGAGATCACAAAG